>CM067216.1:69547199-70077684 GCA_034190945.1 Octodonta nipae | reverse complement strand
TTACTAGTACATTTTGTTCGTAAAGATTACCTGTCATTTTAAATGAGAAAGTATCACTGTTTAATGTTGAGGCTTTGATGTTACCTGGTTATATCTATTAACCTTATACATACAAAATAAAAAATAAAGAATGAAAACTATCTGAGTTCAAAAATACTAAAAAGTTGAAAATAAAACATTTTAAAAACATATAACCGACTTGCTCATACACAATCCATAGTAAATCACATAAGCAATATACAATGTAATGTATCCTGTAAGAGAGAGATGAACTCTCTGTGCACAGGAGCTAAGAGAATAAAAAAAAAAAATTAAAAACTAATACAAAATGAATTACACGCTAAAAGATTTATTTCTAATGAGCGCGCCGTAAGGTGACATTAGACAAATGATATTCTCGTACTGAGGCGAACATGACCCAATGATCCTACTTGCTAATTACAGTATTTAAGTGATTACATTATATCAGTAATAACATATACTTATACATACGCACATCCAAAATACACATATACTGTTTTACGTTCTATACTCATACATACATCATACTCACATATACCGCTATACAAATATTCTTCTACATTTATATCTATAGTGTTCGAATTAATTTCTACCTATTTCTTATACTATATGGACTTGTACTATCTAGGCGTTGTATTTGAAACCCACAGTTTAAGCTTTTTTTATCATTTGTTTTCTACAATTCATAGCTTTAAGATTGTTGTCTAGTTTATTGAAATATTTAATGGCTTGGTATTTAGAATTCTGTATACTGCAGTTTTTAGTTATTTTTGGAAGTAACAGTGGTTTATTTCTTGTTATACTATTCGAGTGAAAATATTTATCTTTGAAGCTGTCATAATGAAACTTGAGGGATTCTAATATAAAACATTGTTTTAGGCTTAAAGGAATTGGATCTACTGTTAGCTTATCTATTTTGGCTCTTTTTAGTAACCTGTTTTGTATATTGATTAGTACATCAATCACTTTATTGTACGCTCCTCCCCAAGCTAGTATCCCATACATTGCAATGCTATGAAATAGTGCATAGTAAATCCTTAGTAATGTTTTTGCATGCATAAATTCAGACAGTTTTTTGAATATGAAGATTAAATATTTACATTTGCTAACTACATGCTCTATGTGTCTTTCCCATTTTAGGTGTCTGTCGAAATATACACCCAAATACTTGCATGTGTCTACTCTTTTCAATTCTTGACCCTCTATGTTTATTTCTAAATTTTTTGGTATGCTATCTATGTTAGCTTCCGAAGGTTATATAAACTGTTTTATTCAGGTTCAATGATAACTGGTTACTGCGAGCCATTTACTGATTATTTGTATGTAGTTCTCCATAATGAGTTGGGTCTCGCTCCAAGAATTACCGCTGCTTATAATAAGCAGCGGTAATTCTTGGTATCATCCGCATAAGATAATATGTAATTATTGGGTAAGCTAAACAGCAGGTCATTTATGTATAGGAGAAACAGTAATGGTCCTAGTATAGTGCCTTGTGGTACTCCCGTAGCTAGTTTATCTTTGCTACTTTTGTAGTTAGTAATTCTTACAAACTGATACCTATCTGTCAAATAACTTTTAATGAGATTTAGGGTAATTCCTCTAATCCCATAGTTGTTTAGCTTTTCCAATAATATCTCATGATTAACCGTATCAAAAGCCTTCTTCAAATGAAGGAAAGTTGCTATGACAGGCTCTTTCTTTTCTATTTTATCGGTAATTAACTGGTGAACTAGGTAGATGGCATCTTTCGTGCCTTTGTTTTTTAAAAAGCCGTATTGTTTATCCGAGATTATGTTGCAGTCTGTTACGAAGTCAAGAATCCTTTTATGCAATATTTTTTCGAAGACTTTAGCTATATTTGATATTAACGAGATTGGCCTGTAATTCGTACATAATAATTTATCACAATTTTTGTAGATCGGGACTACCTCAGCGATTTTCAGTGCGTCTGGCCACGTCGACATTTCAATACATTTGTTAAATATATATTCCAGAGGTAGTGTTATATATTCGGCAATGTGCTTCAGAGTTTTTACGTTTATACCATCTACTCCACCGGATTTTTCTTTTAAGTTCATAATTATCTTATTTAGTTCTATACGATTCGTTGGTGTTAGAAACATGCTTTTATCATTTGGTGTTGGATGCTCAATGTTATTATTATTTGGCGTATTAATTTGATTCGCTAATTCAGGTCCAATATTACAGAAAAAATTATTAAATTCGTTGGCAATTCTTTGAGTATCGGATATTTCTTCATGATTTACTCGAATTTTGTCAATATTGTTTGTTTTAATGTTGCGATTTTTGTTAATTTTCATAAAAGCTTGCTGTTATTTTGTATGGATTCAACCTTTGATTTATCATTCATAATTTTTGCAAGAGTAATTACTTTTTTTAACACTTTGTTATAATTTTTGTATTCATTTTTTAATCTTATGTTTGTAACATCTAGTTTCCACATGCTATACAGAAATTCTTTTTGATTACAAGAGATTATGATTCCTTTTGTCACCCAACTGTGAGGAGCTTTGTTCATATTTCTGTTTTTTTTTTATTTGGACTGTTGCATTATTTATTATCTGTTTGATTTAAGTATTTAGTGTGCTGGTTGCCTCATTAGGATCTTGTATCGATAGCGTTTTGTTTCAGTCGTTTTTCTTAGCAATGTCTGTTAATTTGTTGTAGTTTATTAAATTTAGGCAGTTATTTTCATTGAGTTTTGTAGTCGTGTTATTTAAATTGACTGTTAGAAAAAGTGGATAGTGGTCAGTAAAGGTAATTTTTAATTTAAAAGATGTGATGTCTATACTATTACTTTTTACAAAAATGTTATCGATACAAGTACCAGTATTAGGATTTTCATCGGAAGGTCTTGTAATGCCATTAAAATAAGGTAGATAGTCATTTTCCAACAAACTATTCAAAAAATCGTGACCAATATCGTCTTGTTTCAATGTATCTATATTAAAATCACCTGCTATTAGGTGATTCTTCCTTTTTTATTATTATTCAAAAATGTCTTTATAGTAGTTATAAAGTTAGTTCTACTTATGTCGTGGCTTCTATACAACGCAGATATTTTAAAGCTATTGGTTTTATTAATTTTTTATATTAGTACTTAATATTCTATGATTATTTATATTTTCTATATAGCAGTTATGTGACCATGTTTTTTTTATGTACATTATTACACCGTCAGATTTATTAACCCTACTCTCATTGTAATACACATCATAATCGTCAATGTTGAAATATTTATACACATTTTCGACATTCCATGTTTCACAGCATATAATTATGTCAGGTTTAACCTTCAACCTCTCAACGAGAACTACTAGCGAGTTGTAATTGGTTTTTATACCTCTTATGTTTAACTGTAATACTGTTAAATTATTATTTTTATTTATACTTTTATAAGACTCAAAGTTATCGTTAAGGGATTGAAGGTTGCAGAACTCTGATTCTATTATCCTGAATTTATTCAATTCTTTATCGAAAATCATTATTTATTTTCTTACTCTGGTTTCGGGTTTTGATAGCGCTGGTTGATTGCATTGGGTTGCTTGCATTCATTGGTACATTCAGTTGCTTTGCTTGTTCCAAGTTGCGATATACGTCAATCTTGCTAATATGCGTGGGTATATTAGGCCGCACGGGATAATCCGTATTGTCAATAATTTTTTTGATTTGGTTGATTAGTACTTCACACTTATCTGGATCAGTTAATAGGAGGTGATTCACTGCTTTTTTTGCCTTATACTTGTCATTTGCAAAAGTACAATTTGGGCACTTTACTGAAAATTCTTCCTTGCATTCTTGCAGAGAGTGTTTCCCTGTACATCTTATACAGATGGTTTCATTTCTACACTTTTTACTGTTGTGTCCGTAGCGACCACAGTTTAGACAAGGTTTAATATTCAGGTCATCAAATGCCCTACAATTTTGGTATCCTACAAAAATTCTGTGTTTATTTTTAAGTATGTGATCATACAATTCTGATGTTACTTCAGCAGTAATTGTTAGTTTCTTGTTCTTGTTATTAGCAGAAGTGTGCACTATTTGACATTTGCTCTCAAAGCCACTGAAGTTTCTTTCATTAATGTCCTTCTCTAAGTCTTTTAAATCTACGTTTAAACAGTTATCAATTTCTACTATTTTTAGTCGAGGATTTTTTAGAGTTTCAAATTGTAGAGCACATTTATCCTCAAAATTTTCTTTTACCATTTTTTCCACTTCTAATGCACTTTTTTCATTCATACTTTTAATAATGATATCACCATTATCTAGCCTGTTGTTTTTTTAACCTGGATATTATTATTTTGTACTATTTTCTGAGCAATGGAATTGTATGTATTAAAAGTACTATCATTCCTGTTTTTTTTCCTTATGGTTATCGCCGGCACTCTTTTTTGGGTAGTTGATGTGGTCGTAACTATTTCTGCAAATGTTTTGGTCTGTTCTCTTCATTTGGTTAAGTTAAGCATTTCTTTTAGTATTGTGTTTTTATCTTTTAACTCTTCGTTCAGTTCTTTTAATAATACATTATCATTTTGTTTAGAAATGAGTTCTTGGTTTGCCTTTTCTGTCTTATTTTTTTCAATTAGTTTGATATTGACAATCAGTTTTTTAGTATTTTCATCTAGCTTCATTTCTGATTTACTGGTTAGGTCCATATCATCATGCAAAGAGCATATCACTATAGCTTCGCCTAGATATCTCACATTTCTCATTTTTTTAAAGTCATCTGAGTGATAGACACTTTCACATAATAGGCAAACTACTATATTAATTTTTTTACTGTTATCCGGAGGCTTATCCGGGGGTTTTTGTGTGCTTGTCATTTTCATGATATGTTTCTGATATTCCGCTTTAATTTTATTTATTAATTATGTTATTCTCCATTATCACGTATTCCTAATTGCTTATTGGCGTTTTTTTGAAGTGACTAATCTTGACACCGATTCGAGTTCGCAAACTAACACGACACAGATGTTGTAGTTATTTTTACACAGATGTTGAGAATTATCTTCGAAAGGCCTTTCGAAATTTTTTATGGCTTAGGGCCTAACACTGCAGCCGGCTTAAAAGTTCACGTTTACAAACACTATCAGTCAATGCATGAAACTATTTAAATTAATTATCCGCAGAATACTGGACTGCTTTTTGGATATGAACTTCACGTTTTAATATTCTATAAATTGATCTATTTTTTTTGAAATTTTATCGATTAACCGAAAAATCACGATATTTTGTACGAGCGTTGTCACAACGTGACCATCCCGTCCGACGGTTTTCTGACTATGTTTACATTTTTTACTTCCTGGGTAGGTACCTAACAACAATGAATATGTTATTTATTTGCTAGAGTTGTATTTTGCTGTAATTATTTTTAGCTTTTTAGTTATAGGTAGAAGTCGGTTATATTTTTTTTTTAAATGTTTTATTTATAAACCGACTTCGAAAAGCAAAAGGTTGTCAATTCGGCCTAATTTTTTTGTATGTATGTTACCTGTTTTTTTCTCCGGAAATTAACGGATTTGACTAACTATTGTTTTGTGTAATAGAACGTACATACGGATGGGTGAAATTTCAAATTTGAGAATAGAATTACATTCGTAAAGTAATGAAACTTCTGGTTGAACAGACAAGAAAATCGACCAATAAACCTATCATATTGGTCGATTTCTCCAATACCCTTTCCCGATTAGTATAGTTTTTTAAAATGCATTGAGAAAGATCCAATATTCCTATTTAGGGATGTAACGAATATTCGCATTGTCATTCGCATGTGCGAATATTCGCGTCTTTTTTAATATTCGCATTCGCGGTTATTTATGCGAATGTGTTTCACAATGAAAAGCGAAAATAGTTTAAATAAAATTTTTAGTAAAACCTTAATTTTGAGAGGTTATAGGGTGAGTCAAATCCTGCTACAATTTCATACGGGTGATGTAACAATTTTTCGAGTTTAGCCTGATTCCTTACTCAGTCAACTTTATAATGTCTTGAGAGTTCCTCAGTCACCATTACACAGTTACTGAACTTGTCCCTTTCTCTAAACAAACGGTTTATGATGTTTCACGTGTTGTTTTTTTTTGTGTGATGCATTCAACCTATCGTTTTGTGCTATTGTTAAATAATTTGTAATAAAACATTTTTCGCCAGTAAACCGTTTCTTTAAAATATATCTCCTACTTCTAAACTTTTTTAAAACGTTTCGATACTTAATAGACCCCTAGCTTTAACTTCAGAGCCAAGTTTAAATTTGACAGGGCTCAGACTAGCTCCAGGCCGTTTGTCAGGGCAAATTGGAAATATGCAGAATATTTTCCTAAGGGTGTGTCCCACGTAAACGAGCTTCACAAACTTCTTATAACTCATAAACCAAAATATTATATTCATATCAAACTTTGAGTGTAAGGGTTTGGTTTTAGGATACAGAATTTTTTGTTTATACATCTGTGACACAACAAACGTTCTGCAGATATTTCAGTTTATGTATTGAAAATAGAAGACTTCTTTATGTAATAAGTATATACAATACAATTTGTGTTATAATATTTGATTAAACCAAAATAAGTAAATTATATTACTTGTCTTTTAAAACAAACGGTCGTAAATGGGCGATCAAATGTGTATTTGTGATTGCTTACTTTTGGCAGCATATTTAAAAATCTAATATTCGCATTCGTATTCGCGAATATTGGAAGAAAAAATTCGCAATTGCATTCGTATTCGCGAATATCGGAAATCGGACATTCGTTACATCCCTAATCCCTATCAAAAATACCATCGAACTGACTTAACTGACTTTTCCACATTTGTATTCCAACGTAATAGTTCTGGTTTTAATAACGAATTTGAAAATTTTCTATCTACATCGCAAGCAGATAGGTAGCAACGCTGTACCCAATGGGAGTGTCTGGGGTTCAAATCCCCCCCCCCCGAAATTTTGGAATAATAGGTTTCAAGATTCAGTTTTAAACAATTTACCATCTATTTTAGAAAAATAAATTTTATATTTATACATTTTTATATATCCAAGAAATGCAAATTAATAATATCCTAATTAGGCCATCCATGGCCATCAAAAAAACATGCAACCCCTTACGAAAAAATTGTCTGACTACGGCCTTGACAGGTAGTATAATTAATAATATGAAACCTATTTTGAACTCTTTAAATGTTGATTTACCTGAAAACTTTTCAATTTTCTCAAGGCCGTGCTTTTGGTGTCACCAACTCTCTGCCTAATAAAAAATCGAGTGGCAACACAAGTCAAGCTTTAAAAAACAAATATTCGATGCGATTATACACAGGGTGTTTAGTATAGTTAACAAAACCAAAAAGTTATAAAAACAATAGTAATAATAATTAATTTAATTAAACATATTTTTGACGGGCTTACCAAGTTCATTTTGTAATGTTGGAGCTTTCAGTGTTACGTGTTTCTGGTCTATTAAAGTTATGCGTACAAAATAAAAATAAATATAGATCGTTGCGCAAACTTTACAGGAAAAATAAGTAGAAACCATTAATATTAATTTTGGGGAGCAAATTATAGTATTAAATGAAAATTTAAAAATATTTTTTTAAACGCATCATGTAATATATCAAATGAAAGGTCCCATTCTGAGGAACACAAATATATTTTTTACATATTAAAAAAATTAATTAAAAAGATATTAACAAAAAATATATCAAAATTTATCCATTCCCCCTCCCCCTTATCTCCGAAACTATAAAACGTAAAGTTTTGAAAAAAAAATGGAGGTATAGAGTCTGACCTGAAGTTTACTGGAGAAATAAGGAAAAACCTCTACTTTTAATTTTGGGGGGCAAATTACAGAATTAAATGGAAAATATATAATTAAAATTGTTTCTAACCCATCATGTTATATATCATATGAAAGGGCTCATTATGACGAAAACAAATATATTTTTTCCATATTTTTAAAATAAATTAATTAAAAGATATTAACAAAAATATAAAAAAATGTACCCATTTCCAACCCTTCCCACCCTTATCTCCGAAAACATTTTGAAAAAAAAAATATAGGTATAGAGCCTCACCTGAACTTTACTGGAAAAATAAGGAGAAACCCCTAATAATCATTCTGGGGGGCAAATTATAGAATTAAATGGAAAATAAAAAATTGTAATTGCTTCCAACGGATCAAGTAATATATCAAATCAAAGGACTCATTATGACGAATACTAATATATTATTTTATTTTATTTTTAAACAATTATTTTAAAAAATATTTAAAAAAACTACCCATTGCCCCCTTTATTCCCCAAACTATAAGTTCTAATTTTTTTGTTTACAAGAAAAATACGAAGAAATCCCTAATATTAATATTGGGGGCCAAATTATAGATTTAAACGGAAAATAAAAAAATATTTTTTAACGCTTCATGCAATACATCAAATGAAAGGGTTTATTATGAGGAATACAAATACATATTTTCCATATTTTTAAAATTAATTTTTTACAAGATATTAACATAAAGATATAAAAAATTCTCATTTCTCGCTTTATTTCCAAAACCATACTACCTAAAATTTTGAAAATAATTATGGGTAATTTTATAAGAAAAATTATTAGAAAATTCCCATAGCAATTTCAGGGACAAATTATACAATTAAGTGGAAAATAAAACTTCAATTTTCAAACGCATCATATCAGATAAAAGGTTCATTATGTGAATTACAAATATATCATATTTTTAAATCATTTGTTTAAAAGATATTAACAAAAATATTAAACATCGACTTAATTCCCACTTTAAAAACTACCCTATTTAAATTTCGAAATATATATTTTATTTGTATTTTTATATAATTTGAGTAATAGATTTAATAATTTATAATTTAAAACTTGACCTATTTTGCTCTATATCTTCCAATCTGCAGAGCCTCAAAATTCAGACAGTAGATTATAAAAGGCTTCCCTGAAAGTTTATTAGTAAAATAAAACTCTAATGTTAATTTTTGGGGGACAAATTAGAAAATTAAATACATATGTATTCTTATAAAAAACAAGCGAATCCTGAAGCAGATAAAATAAAAAGTGTATGTGTGGAAAATGAAAGTGTATATTTTTTATAAATTTAAAACGCTTCCTTTAAAAGATATTAGGGCAAATATAAGAAAATGCACTAATTTCCTGCTTCTCCGAAACTGGAATATTAGAATCATGAAGGTGGTATGCGAATCCAACTGGCACTTGACCAAATTATTGTTTAAATTTTTTTAATTTTTGTGTAGGTATAAATGTTATCTAGTCTTATGTTCAGTTAATTATTTGCAACTTTGTAAGTTCTATTTGGAAGTCGGTTACTATATTGTTTTAAGAATGTTTTATTATTGTTTAAACATGCTGGAACATTGCACAGGTTTCTTTTCCCTTTTTGGATTCATCTTATAGTTTCACTGATACAAGTATTCCAATAAATGTAAGTTAATTATGACTTTTTTAAAATACCATTTTTTCTAGATTATTTTTGGCGTAGATTTTCTTAAAAATGCTAATTAAAATTTAGTAGATTTTCAGTCGCTGTCAGCTATAATTTACCGACTTCAAAATCCCAAGTTCCTGTTCATCACCTGTACATTTGCATGTTTTAGATGTTTGATTATTTCAGAAACCTCATTACCGATTTTTATGGTTCATTTACGGGGTAAAAGGTGTTAATTTATAGAATGGATGCAATACTTTTGTCTGTTTTAGTAATCAATAAATCATAAATATCAACAAATTATTACAAAGGTTTTACAACCTTAACCAGCCTTTATATAAAATAATGTTTCAGAGATGGTTATCAATATCATGCTCATATATGTTGATCTGGTGCAAAGAATTTTGTAAGGTATGACATTCTCGTTTTTTTTTTGTAATGGAACATCTTGTATATTTTTGTTTCTTTGACAGATATATGAGATAGCTGTTTCAGAAAAAAATAACAAAAATCTTCAAAAGAGAATATCTTAACAGTTGATGCTTAAAAATAATGCAATTCTGTCAGTGTTAGGTCGCTTTCTGTAAATATTGCTGTTTACGTGGATCCATAAAAAGATCGCGCCGGCCATCCTACAGGACCTCTTCGGTCTATCCAACAGTTCGTAAACATTTTATCAAGATATACTTTTCATTAATAATGAGGTGGTGCCCCATCCTGACGAAACCATAGTATATTATTTTTGGGGAAGAAAGTCAAACAATATGAAATTATTTTTTCTTCCAATAACTGTACATACTGGTTGACATCAAGATTAGGATAGTTAAAAAAAGAAGCAACAATGCCATCACCATAAATAAGTTTCAACCATTCAGTGCGGATTGTTATCGAACCAGTAGCAACAATTATAACTATTTACTGTTACCTACATTTAGATGAAATGTAGCTTCGTTGTAAAAAATTATGTTATTAACAAAGTTTGGGTCCCTGTTACAACACGACAGTTCAAGTTATCTGCGGATAAAATGGGTTTATAACGATGTTGTTTTTTTCTTTTTTTAAACATCATGGTTTGAAGCCAGCTGACCAGTTGAGGAGTGTGGATTTGCCACAAGTTCTAATAACATATCTAATTTTTTATCAACGTTTGATAAACAGAGAAACATCCATAATATGATCTATTTCTCTGAAGGGCTAAATGTTTTGCTGACAACCGACTGAATGGTTCTTGATTTGGTTAGATCTCACTAAAAGAGTATATACTTCCTGTTGTATTCTCCTACGATTTCTATAACCAACCATTATTTAAACGATCTTTTTCTGTTAAATACACCATCTTACACTAATAAATATTTTCACAATTTCTTTACAATTTATTTATTATTTATAATAGCAATACTATTTTGTTTACTTATCGTTCAGTAGCATAGGAGATTTGCTCTCTTTTTTAACATAGACTAAAATACATTATTACGTTCGACGTTTTTATGGGGCTA
Organism: Octodonta nipae; assembly: GCA_034190945.1. NCBI lineage: Eukaryota > Metazoa > Arthropoda > Insecta > Coleoptera > Chrysomelidae > Octodonta > Octodonta nipae. Next base: position 70,066,703 of record CM067216.1, on the reverse strand, counting down.
CCCCAAAAACTATATTTATTAAACTTATTCTAACACTCTAGCCGTAGTGGAAGACGAAATAGCAGTTACAACTTTTATATTATTTTTAAGCTTTAAATATTAATTAAAACTCAAATATTTCAAATCTATCAACTTTATGACAAAATACCATATCACTTTCCAAAAACTTACAAAGGGTAATCCAAAAAAAAATAAAAATATGCAGTATATTCTATTTAAAAATCGACAACGTTATAGGTCACAGTATTCCTTGCATTATTTCAAAATATGGGCATAATTTTGCTAAGCAATTTTTGCTTGAAACATTTTTTAATGTACAGTCTGGTTAATGTTGTAGAACCATTATTTTATATAATTGGTGCACTATAAATTTTGTTATAAATATGTCTCATTATAGGATTGATTATAAAAAAATGATTTTATTGTCAAAAGTAATTGTGAGGTATTTTTCAACTCTGTGAATGAGTTTTGCAATACCCTCTTCATAAAATGTTACCGCCAGTGATTTAGTATTAATTCCTCTTTAATTTTCCAGGGTTGTGTATTTCTGCAACCACTCACTTAAGCACTGTTATAAAGTGTACGAGTTTTTCATGGAGTTACCCACCTATCCGTTAAATCCTTTATCTAGGGCTACAAGAACTTTATAAAATATGCTTTTAATATTAAGTTTGGTCTTGTTTTGTTGTTGTCAGCACAATAAATTTCCAATTCTTAATCAGGTAATAACAAATACTATATTATGAGTATGCTTATTATTATCTCTATATTGACGTGAAACACAAATTGAAATTTGAATCATTTAATTTGTATTTACAGAAGACTGATATGCAACCAGCTTACCAAATGGTCAACATAAAACTTGCCTAACGGCTGAACTGACACAAATAAAATAATCTCCAGTATAGAAATCAAACATTAACGTTTTAATAAACCTGTGTATTGACAGTAAACCAAAATACTTAAGATAAAAATTGGCCTTCATAAGTGACATAAAATTAAAAACTTGTACAACATATTTTTTATAAATCTGTCTATAAGTAAAGCAAAATAAGTCTGATATTCATTTTTTCAGTAAATTTGTATACATACTCAGAAAATACTTTAATTTAGTTTTACATGTAATTTAATACAACCTGAATTTATTAAATGAGATTACTCCTTATTTCATAATCAACTCGTAACTTGTAGTTTTGTAACTTGTAGAATTTCGTTTCGTAATGAAACAGGCCCCAGGCGATGATTAGAGTCTTGGATTGTCCACCATTAGAAGGTCTTTAAAAGGGCTTTGTTTTCAAATATCGCCCTTTATGCAACTATATTACGTCAGCGGGGCTATAAGAAGGTGTACACATGCTACTCGGCAGGCTGGCAGAAAAGAGGAAAACGCTGGGTTATAAAAACAACATTACCAACTTTTCTAAATATCCGCCACCTGTTATATGATTTGTCCCTAGCTCATAACTTAGCGTCGATATCATTTGCATACTAAAGTGAAATCGGAAATGGCAACTAACCCAGAACACTTAAATCAGGCATTCTTCTACACCACCAAGGAGCAGCAACTGGAAGAACCGGTGAAATAGGATTCCATATCCATAAAAACGGAGAATTGAAATCCGTAGAATCTGCAGCACAAATTGTCAGTTTCGAGAATATATTTCATTCAAACTATAAATCATACTGACAAAGAGGTCAAACACTGAAATCAAAGGGATATTGGATACCAATAATATTGATTTCATATACATAACTAGGATGTTCAATACCAAAATGGGTAAAAGACAACATCAGGACTTATCAATGGGTCACTTTGTGTTTGGTGAACATAGCGAAAGAAGAAAGAGATTAAAGAACAGTTTGCACAGCATCAGAAAATATAAGTATCTTCATGAAAAAATTCAGTTTGAATTAAATTCACAACAAAACAATTGCAAAGACATTACTATAGAAAAGATACAAATGAAAATGATAACAAACATCGTATAAGATATGGCAGACTATGCGAAACTCTTAGACAACAGACTGCAGAAGAGACGAAATATTAAAGCGAAAACCTGGTGGAACCTGCAGAGGATCACAGGAGAGTTATAAGAATGCTCAGAAAACACCAATCAGGAAAATGTAAGTTACTGTCTTAAAAGAAGAAACATCAGAACAACGGTAAAAAAAGAAGTTGCAGCCAGTCACCAAATTCTACATAGAATATACTATATACCTAAAGCCCGGAAACCTTATTATTATTAAGTATTAATGCATGTGAAAGTAATAAAGATACATGCAAAATTACTGTTTCTTGCATTTAGGATGCATAGTTTTCCCAAGATTCTTCCACAATTAAATACAAAGCTCACTAAATTACACTCAAGTACTGGAACAAGGTAGATTAAGCAGTGGTTTCAACAGAATTGATCACATCACATACATATTTTGAGAAAAGTTATCAGTGGGACCAAAGAACGTGAAATACCACTAGCCTTGGGCTCCACAAACTTCGAGAAAACCTTCGACAACATTATCCGAAGGCAGTAATTTTCGCCCTAAGTGAACAAGGGGTAGATAAGCCAGGCAGAGTAGCAGCATTTATTTATTCAAAATATATGAAGACAGTCCAGATTTTTCCACTAGCGAAAAAGTTATTTAAGGTTTGGATGTTATCTACTCAATTAGGATCGAACCAGCTTAGAGTAACATATTATTTTTGAGATATTGTAGTATGAACGTAGGCTAGACTCGGACCCGCTAGGTCATAAGATGTCTGTCTACGCGACGTCAAAGAGATCAGAAAGTAGCAAATTTATAGGAGGTTTTGTAGGCTCACTGCAGATTTTTCAGGTCCAGGGGGCCAGCTGCCCCCTGATATCCCTTCGGTACGCCCATGGGTGTTGCTAATTAAGCAATTTGTCTTTGCCTTCAATTCTTCTTGAGTGGAGATGTCTTCAGCATGTTCCAGTTCAATCTTATTGTTCTTCACCACTACGCATTCAAAGTTGACATTCAACTGTGGGCTGAAAGTATGAGTATTGGACGAAAGATTGTTTCCAAATATTGAGTATTTAATATGTTTTTTAATATGGACTTCTAATCTCCGATACGTTCTCCCATATATAAAGCGTTATAATCGTTACATTTCACTATGCAAATGCCACATTTTCTAAATATGTTCATTTGATTCTTAGTGTTGACCAGAAGGTTACCCAGGGTATTGTTAGTTTTAAAGTAAATTTTAACATTTTAAGAAGACTACTTAAGAATTAATTAAATGTTATACCAACGGTTATTAACAAAGCAAACTATTAAGAAAATTAATTTTAAGGTTTGATTTAACGTTTACTGGACATTTGATCTGGGTGTATTATGTTAAATGTATTAGGTAGGCGAATTGATGTCATTAGAAATTCTCTGATTACACAGAAAACATCATACTTATAACACAAGCAATAAATAATCTCCGAATATGTTGAGTTTCAAATGTAATCGCGTTCAAAGTTAGCTACGAACACATAAACCAAAAACGGAGACAAACAATTCCCCATGGCTAACCCATCAATTTGATGATACTAAGTATTTTTAACCGACTTCAAAAAGAAGGAGATTCTCAAATCGTCTATTTTTTTAAATGTTTGTTCAGCGATTACTCGCAAATGGCTCAAGGAATTTCGCCATGTTATAGTAGATCTTGTGCGGAGAATCGCGAAGTGGTTCGATATTTTTTTCATTAACATAGCTTGTACCGTTTCTTAGAAAGTAGGGAAAACCTTTTTTATACATGGGATAAACTGAAAATAAATTACATTCATTCCGGTATATTCCTTTTTTTCAATAAAATAGCTTGTTTCTTAGAAAATCTGAAACATAGCTTGTACCGTTTCTTAGAAAGTAGGGAAAACCTTTTTTATACATGGGATAAACTGAAAATAAATTACATTCATTCCGGTATATTCCTTTTTTTCAATAAAATAGCTTGTTTCTTAGAAAATCTGAAAAATAAAATATCTTGTCTTCACGTTTTTCAAGATCAACAACAACAATAGAAGTAAGTAATTATAATTAAAATTTATTTGCGCCTTTGTTTTTTATGTATATTCTTCTTGTTTAGGTCCTCTTGTGATGTGTTAATGATTGTGTTTTCCCCTTTTTGGAACGCTCTAATAGGTTTACTGCTACAAGATTTCTTATGCCGACTACACACTATTGCCATGAATGTAAATGTGTACGGTCTCTCTCTCTCTCTCTCTCTCTCTCTCTCTCTCTCTCCAACCGTATTGTAACGTATCGTCCATTCGACTACCACGTTCAACTCATCATAAACATTACATAACTCAAAAGTCAGAAGAAATAATATCAGGGCCATCCACAAACCCTATGCAATTTTTTATAGATTATTCCCAAAATAAGGTTTCATATTGTTACATTTCCTTACAGGATCACGTCCCCATATCATTCCTTATGGCTGTCGATTTTGTTATGTTTTATTTCATCGTAGAATTCATTTGGTCAACAAGGCAGAGGGAAGAAAATCGGTTCACTTTATTCAACAGTAACATAATTTTCAACCCACTCGAGGCAGAAGCAAGAAAATGGTGGAGAAAAATCTGTCACCTGCTGACGGTCTAAAATGAAACATAAGTACTACAAAAATAACGAAATCCTATATAATAGATATAACAAATAATTAACGTTTTACAACTCTCATGCATTGTAGATAATATACGAATAAATCATTTCTTTTAGAAGTTCAATAAATTCTCTCTCCTATAATATAATTTCACTACGTTTAATTCTTAAATAGTTACTTTTTCAAATCCCTGGAAACTAGCTGGATGATGACTTCTTATACTCTGATAACCCAATTTCCACTACAGGTATCAATATGAACGCAGATCATAAATAGTAAGAATATATTAAATTTATTTTATTTATAATTCACCGATACATATTTACGTGCATATGAATATATTGTGAGTAACTCTTAGTATTTGTCGGTTGTACGGAGTCTTTACATTATATGTACTCATTACTTGCATTTTCGTGTCCAATTTGCAAGTATTGGGTCCTCTATAGAGTGTTAAGGACGACTTTGACAACCTTTTTGAAATTTCTTTACCTTACTATTAAATAGTTGTTTTGTTTAATTTTGCTTTGTTAATTAATTATCTGAAGTAAGGGTTATTGATTTCTATTATTTATTTTGTTTGATAGATCATTACGCTAAAATTTATCTGCGCCTTTGTATTTTATGTATATTCTTCTTGTTTAGGTCTTCTTGTGATATGTTAATGATTTTGTTGTCCCCTTTTTGGAACGGTCTAATAGGTTTGCTGCTGCTAGATTTCTTATGCCGGCTCCACACTATTGCCGTGAATGTAAATGTGTCGGTTTTCGGGGAGTTCCCGGGTCTTCACGCCTGATTTCCGTTCGGAGTCGGTATTTTGTCCCACGACAAAGGGTTCACGTTTTGTTCACGGCAACGTATCCACATTCTCGACGTCATATCAATTGTCCATGTCATCAAGTAAAATGACAGCTGAGCGTAGTAGTTGGCGTAATGATATAAAACTAGCATTTTTGCAACAATATCACTCTGAAGAGGTTTTTTCTTAAAGCATCTACTTCCTAGAGATAGCCTGCAGTGCATAAAGATCGTGCCAAGGCGAGAAAGAGAGGGCAATAGAGAGGGTAAGAGAGCTCATTGGCTGCCCCTACCCTTTTGCTATCCTTGGCACGACATTTGTGTATTCAGGATATCTCCAGAAGGTTTATGTTCTAAGGGCTTTTTGGAATGCAATAAAAATAAGCAAAAAATATGATAAATAGCAGTGCAATAAAATTCTTGTTATCCAGTGGCCGCTTATACAAAAAAAAGTTCTAGATTCGATTCGGTCTGGAGCAGAAGAAATTTACAAGCCTATCTGGTTTGCATATATGGATTCTCTCCTCGGTAAAGGGTTGACAGTAAGAAACACCACAAACACACTATTGGCTACCTCTAGAAGTATATTCTCTAAAATTTCAAAGCAGGTTTCCCGTGTAGAAAGTGTGAATCTATGAATGTGGAGGGGCCCTTTGTGCAAATTGGTTCACGGCACGAATTCCTTCCGTGAGTTCGCGGCAATAGTGTAGAGTCGGCATTAGACATGCAAAGTATGAATAGAGGCATTCCTATTTTAATAAGGGATTTAGATAGCAGCACCGAGACCTTTGCAAGATACAGGGACGCAACAAATATACCTTGTAATATCCCAACGAATAATAATAAGGGTTCTGTACCACCTTTCAGATTTGATACTATGTAAGTAAATCCATTATAATCCAGTTTCAGACAAGCAGAGTGGATGTTCTTATATTATTCTTAATATCTTTTGAACTAACCATTTGAAATTTATTTTTTATTTTATCTGTACATAATGCGCTTGATTGTTATAAAAAATATTTATTTAATAAACTTTCACTGAATAGGGTTCACTGAAAGCTTTGTCTGAATTCTAGGCTCTGAAGTTTTGAGGTTAAAGGGGAGAATGAGTCAAATTTTAATAATAAAGTATTAAATCTTTTAAACAAATTATTTTAAAAATGCATATAAAACATTTTTGTAGTTTTGTGACAACTCCTTTCATTTGATACATTACGTTGCGGGTGCACATAAGAAAACAAAGTTTTATTTTCCATTTTATAAATGAATGAATGTGTTTTACTTTTTTTGTAAATTTTGAACCCTATATTCTCAATTTTTTCCCAAAGTGTAGGCTCAGTAGTTTGCATGTATAGGAAGTAATGGGTGGAATTTTGTATATTTTTTTAATAACTTTTTAACAAAATGAAAAATATGAAAAATATACTTGTATTCGCCATAATGATATATTATGAAAATTTTATTTCATTTAATTTTGTAATTTGACCCTCAAATTTAATATCCTCCGTATTTTTCTGTAGATATCAAGGGAGGGCCTATAATTCTCAAAGTTTTAGGATTAGATTTTTCTGAGATATAGGAATAAGTCGATTTTGTATATTTGTGTTAATATCATCCGTAATCGTTGCAAGACCGATTTTTATGATTCTTTCATTGCGGTGAACAATGAATCAGTTTGTATTCAGTTCAATGGCGGTGAATAGTTAAGGGAAGGTTTTAGTGTATAAAATAGATATACATGATAGTTGCATTTATGATGGTTAGTATACAATACATCATAAACGTAAAAAAATTGTCCCACTAACTTTATATATGAATATCCAAATTTGAGTTATTTGTAAGAGGAAACCACAAATTAATTCTAAAATCCTTTCTGCTATTTTTTTAAATATAATGTTCTATACATTCTATACATTTGTTAATAATAAACTTTATATTCTATTGATAACAGTAACAACATATTCTGGAAGTTTTAGGTCAACTGCACTACACTACATAGTTGGTATACGAGGCTTTTTAAAGATGCACTATCCAATGAAATTCGTGTCAGTGTCCTATGTATACGCAAGAAGTTTATAACAACTGTCTTAATTCAAATGCAACAACTTATATATAATTGTATTTTTGGATTAGGATAGAGTGAAACTCAAATTGTCAATTTATACAGGTTACAAAAAATATTTGTTTACCGAATATAGCAAGAACTTTAAGTCATTCTGAAAGAATTCACATTTCGTATTTCTATACATATCATCACAGTTTTTAAGGAAAACATATATGTTAATTGCAAATGAGCTAAATGATTTTCAGCGAAGTCATTATTTGTCATCTTTGACATCATGACATATCATACAAGGACTTCTTGATATCTTACGATTTGTTTTCTGAAATGTATTTTTTTGTTCACAACACAAGCCATATTAAAGTTATTTTCTGAGTTGGCAGTGAAATTTTATACAACCTGTATCTGTTTTCAATTTGAGTTCAGTATTCAAATGCAACACATTTTTAAAGCATATGTCAAACTTTCAGCCTGTTTAAGCGACATTAAAAAATGAGGAGGTTATGAATTCATCAGTACCTATCTTTTTATGTATAAATGTATTCAAATACTGCTTGGGCAATTTTAATGATTTAAACTGCATTGCATTAAGGAATATTACAGAAAGGTACCATATATATACTCTATAACGTGAGATACGGTTTTCCAGAAAATCAGAACAAACAGTAATTCATTGACTACATTTCAGTAAAATACAATGAATTTTCAGTTTTCTCTAAAACGCCTCAACGAAAAATTGTACTATAATGCAAAACATAACGTTTTTCTGAAAATGGGAAAAATATGTGCAAAAAACGGTAAACATTAAAGTAAATTTCAAATTTTCATCATTTTCAGCTTAAATGTCAAGATATGTCAGAAAAGTATATCGTACAGGGTGTTTGTAAAGGTTTTCATTTTGATTCATTTGAAGAAAACGTTCTATCCCATTAGTAGATCGCAAAGAAATATTGCTTGTCGGCGATCTTTTCTATACGGTATACGGTAGTAGGTGCGTGTGTGCGTGCATCGAAATTCAAGCAAGCAATGTGCGCAGTTGAAATATAGGGCGAAGTAAAATTACAGTTATACAGGTGGGTTCAAAAAATCTTACAAATATGTGATATTTAGGGGTACATGAGCAGTTGCATATATAGGATGGTTGAAATATCAGATGGAATATAGTTACACAGGGTGTATCAAACATTTGTTATATAAGTATAAGAAGTTAGGATATTTGAATTTTAGTTATAAAAATGGGTATAAGAAATTTTAGAATCAGATGCATATACCAGGTGGTTGAAATAAAGGGTAAAGTAAAATTATAACTATACAATGTGCTTCAAAAATATGACAAATTTTGTTATACAGTGTAGAATAGCCAAATGGAATAAATTCGATAACGAATAAAGGATGGCGTGTTGGGAAAAACTCTTGGACACGTCGATTTGTATTTTCAAATGCACATTTTTTCAACAAAAAAATTATATAGGGTGTGTCATGTGACAGTGGACAGTACCAACTTTCTTATTTTAAATGCAGGCCCCTGTATATCATTTATGTTTTGGATTCTCCAGAAAATTCTAGACATAATTCATGTACAGTGTCCTACACCTACCTTCAACGTTTCGGAAATATTGAGTGTTTTGAGATTTATTACAAAAATTAACATTAAAAAAAGAAAACTATTTTATTTCACAAATTCGCTCCATTGCAGAAAAACCTAATAAGTAATACTGATCATTTCTTAATAATATAGAAAAAATAACAAAAAACATTAATGTCAAAATGCTCGTCGCGAACGTCTTGGAAACATGTTAATCTGGGATAGATATATCTTCTAACGTTACTCAATATCTCAGGCGTGAGTGATCTAATCGCGAGCGTGATTCGCCATTTTAGGTCATCTAAGTTAAGGGGTTTAGTTTTGTATACAGTACTTTTGGCATATCCCCACAAAAAGTAGTCCAATGGCGTCAAATCTGATCGTTCTGGCATTCTATCGATCCGCGCCTCTCAATGCACCGATTTGGAGAAATTTGGTTCACAATTCATGTACAATGTCCTACACCTATCTTAAACTGTTTCGGAAATATTAAGTGTTGTCAGATTTATTACAAAAATTAACATTAAAATAGAAAATTATTTTATTTCACAAATTCGCTACATTACACTAAAACCTAATAAGTAATCCTGATTATTTCTTAATAATATAAAAAAACCAAAAAACCATTAATGTCTATGTAGGAAATGTTCAAAATGTTCGCCACGAACGTCTTAGCAACATGCTAATTGACTGATCTAATTGCAAGCGTGATTCGTCTTTTACGGTCATTTAAGTTCCACGGATTCTTTTGTATACAGTACTTTTGACATATCCCCACAAAAGTGGTCCAATGGATTTTCATTAGACCAATAAGGGCAATTTTGACGATTAACATGACCGTGAAGTGTAAATGTGCTCTCATGAGAAAACAAAACCTCTTCTAATTGGATCACATTGTTCACAGAAATACGTTCTCCTATGGAAATCGTCTTCCATGAGCTCCTGAGTCGGCATCATTTTATAGGGATGCATTTTACTCTCCTTTAATACTCGAAAAATTAATGTGTGGCTAACGTTGAACAGTGGGGCTGTTTTTCGACCAGAATTATGTGGGTTTTCTTGAAACTCAAGCATAATAACCAATTTCATAATATCACTTAGAGCACTGGCAGCTACATTTTTTTATGTCTTACATGATCAAGGTCGCGAAACTGTTTTTCTATTTTGCTAATTGTTCCTTCGGATACAAGCGGCAAATTTGGAAAATTTTCGTGAAATAAGCGAGAAACTTCCATTTGTGTCCGTGTGTCATCTCCACAACCAATCATTTGTTTTTATTTTGTGCATTTCTTTGAAATGAAGCATTTTTCTCATATTATTACGTACAGTTAATGAAATTCAAACGACAATAGCACTGACACTGATCATCAGTTTTATGCAGGCAAACAACACTATATGAGTTCTGTTTTTTTTTTAAATTAGTAAAAAGGAAAGCAGGAATGGTTTTTGCTTACTCTCAATATCAAGAGCTAAAAGGGAATTAAGTATTGTAATGTATCGAATTTGTGAAATAAATTAATTTTTTTAATGTTAATTTTTGTAATACATCTCAAAACACTTATCATGAATTATGTCAAGAATTTTCGGGGGAATCCAAAAAATAAATAATTTTCAGGGGCATGAATTTAAAATAAAAAAGTTGGTATTGGCCACTGTCACATGACACGCCCTATATATATTTTATTTTTGTTGAAAAAATGCGCATTTAAAAATATAAATCGACGTGTCCAAGCGTTTTCCCAACACGCCCTCCTTTATGCGCTATCGAATTTATTCCAATTGGATGTTCCACACTGTATAGGGTAAACTATGAGCAGTTGCATATATAAAATACTTGACTAATAGGGCGAAGTAAAATTATAGGTATTCTGGGTGATTCAAAGAAAATAAAAACAGAATCAGTCAATAAGGTGAAGAGGATTTATACATACCTACTTATACAGGGTGGTTTTAAAAATGGTTCCGAAAATGATAAACAAATAAGTTATATTGGGTGACAAATACATAGAAGCATCTACAGGGTGTTAGCAATATAGGGTGAATTAGAATTACACTTATAGAGAGTGGTCCAAATAATAAAAAATAGAAAGTTAATAAATTTATGTGGAAAATATAGAAAAAAAAATACAAATTAGAGAGAGATACGCAGAGAGAGAGAGAGAAAGGGAGAGAGAGAAAGGGAGAGAGAGAAAGAGATAAGAATATAGTAAAATAATGTATAGAATTGAACCTATTAAATCAGAAATTAGTGATTGCTTGCATAAAGTTTTTATATTGTTTTTATTTTAAGTCAGTTGAAGTGGGTTTATTAATATAAATTATTTATTAACTGGAGTATGAGCAGGTATATCAACCTAGCAATAAAAGGTCAGGTAACTATTGGGAACTTAAATTTTCTGGCGGGATTAATTTTTATTGAGTATGTTTACGCAAAATGTTCTTCACATAAATAGTTAAAAGAATCGAATGTTTTATCTAGGTGTGGTATTTACAAGAGAAAATTATTTCAATTTTTTTTTGGGATATGTGCGTTTTCTTCTAAGAAATTATCTTAATTTTACAGAGAATAAATGAATACAGTTGTAGACCACAAATTGATTCAAAATGTTCAATATATTGAAACCTATTGCGTATTTATAAATCGTCAATAATATTTTATTCAAAAGTTGTAACATTTTTTTTAATAAAAACTGGTATAATTCTATGTTACGTAACTGACATATCATGTTTCAACTTAGAACATAAACCTTCTGGAGGAAACCTGCAGTGCACGATACTTTGCTTCCGTTTTTTTTTAAATCTATACTTTTATTGCGATAAGTGAATAACCACAGGGATATTTTGTTTCGATACTTTTTCGTGTGATCTGGATACTCTGACATTATTCACCCCCACTCCCTTCTGCTAAATTCGTATTTTATCAGGATTTTAGTTCCCCCAGCAAAAAAGGTACCTACCTATCAATAACTTCTTTCGATAACAGTATCGATTAGCTTTGTTTCTATACCACAACCGTATGTGCAAGCGGCTACTGGTAGTATCCCACACCCAAACTCATGCACGTAACTAGGTGGGGACCAAGGTGGGCATTGCCCCCATACACAACTCGTTGTTCTCGTAAACATTTCGTGAACGTCATATGAATAATTTACAGTTGTACTAAAAAGCTTGTTCCGGTTGTTGAGCTGGAAGTCTGCCCCACCCCCTCTAGGAAAAATCCTTAGGTACCTACGCCCATGCTCACACCTCGTCCGAAAGTCCAAGCTGCTGATATTCGAATTACTTTCTGATTATTATTAATCTACATATTAGCTAAAATATTCATAAAATACTCAATAAGATTTTCTAGAACCTATATTTTTTACTTGCTCTTTATGTGAATTTACGTAAGTAGAAAACTCTTTGAACATAATCAATTTATTAGAGACAAAATAATCCACCTTCATGTAAATAAATAATGATTTAACTGCACCTGAGTGTAGGCAACTAACCTTACCAAGGTCAACTAGTCTCGCTAAAGCACACGACACACAGCTTATAAACATAATTCCTATTTATTAGCATTTAGCATTATCACACGGTAAAACGTTTAGTTGTTAGTTTGCTTTAGTGCTCCTCCGTTGCCAGAACAAAAATGTCAATGAAAAATACAACTAGACTATTGGTGCTTTTAAAAAACAGCACTCTACAGCGTAAGTATATTTTTAATATATTAATTCGAGCTTGAGAGGGCTTGGTTAAAAACAGGTGTGTAATGTGGTCAAAGACTTGCCAAGTAATAAACTTTATTACTCGGTCTCAAACGCGAACTGTCATATTAACAATTGTTTATTAATACCCTACACTTGAATTAAATCGTTTGAATTACTTCCAATTGTGTCTCACATTTTCTAAAAATATCTTAGATGTTTGCGAATAGCAGTTAGCATTCATAAAACACGTATTTGAGAATTAATAATCTGTACACGTATCTTGTTTATCAAATATACCTTTATACCTCTCGTATTTGAATAACATATCTATATTGTTTGCGATGTTTTTAATATCGATAATAACTTAATCTTTGCGAACTTGCGGATTGTGTTAATTTAATCAAAAACATTTAACTTTGAGTATCTGTCCGTCTCAAGTTTCAACCTTATTGCCAATGTTAAGTTTTCAGATTAATTTCCTATTATTAATTTGAATTAGAACGTAATATGAGCTTAAGTTCGTACAATAAATGTTGATTAAAGATTATTAAGATATTAATTTAGCAAACACACCAAAAAGTCGTTCTTTTTTTCCAAATGAAACTGATGAAATACTATTATCGATGTATATATATACTTATGTGAGGAATTATTGATCCTGGAGTATCATCCGTTCGTTATTTTGATTGATCTCTATATCTTGCAGACGTTTCGTCAAGGTCTCACTTGGCATTATCAGTTCGTTGTCAGGTGGTAAAATGACTATGTTTCGGTAGAGCCACATTTACCCTCATCAGGACAGTTCATATAATTCCTATATCTGTCTGCTTATGCTTCTAGTTACTCGAATATTATGTAAGTAATGAAAATAGATGTCACAACGGAACAAACGACTTATTTTGCTGCCAATTTCTAGTTTAAAGACGCCTCAAAACATTATCCCCAAAAGCAATCCTTACTGGTCACAACTACCCCTGTGAACCACTAAATGGTCAAAATCATTAAATGTTTTCTAAAAAAATTACAACGTGATATAAAAATTATGTTTCTATGCATTGATAACATTTGATTCGGAAGACATATATTTTGGAAAATTACAAACTCAGATCAAGTATACTATCATGAGGCAATCTGCTTTGTGCGGCTCCTGTGAATTTCCGGTGTGATATTTACTTCATTAAAGTGGCGAGACATTAGTCGATTTCTACACCTAATTAATACTCCGTTTCTGATAAAATCAACACTAAAATACTCCACAAAAATTATTTCATCGTAACATTACGTTTTTAAAATTATGGTTAAATAATTTATTTTTGATAACATTACAAGCACAAGTATACAGTACATTTTTCTAGTGTCTAATCGAAAACTAATTTGCTAATGAAAATGGAGTAAATATATATATTTCTTTCAACTGAAATATAAATACAATTTTGTTGAATTGTGAAGTCACCACTATAATAAATTGGGTATGTTCCATCAGATGCCCTTAATCTGGACTTAATGTTCTCACCGGAAGTTGTCGATCTGGACCGCAATCCGAAGTTTTCAATGCCATACATGTTTAAGCTGCGATAATGCATTAACCATATACTTTGTCTGGTGTAACAAAATACATTATCTACACTTTCCTACTGAATTATTTCAGCTATATCAAAACTAATATGATAAAAATATATCGATAACGTCGGCAAATGAAACTATAGAATAGTTAAAGTAGTTTTAATATATAGGAAATGGGACAGACGAATATGAAAAATAGAATATAAATTAAGTGGAAGTATGAAACGACAAGTAAATCGAAATTGTTAAGAAACATCGATAAGATAACAAAGGTAAAAATAAGAATGAAAGATGTGAAACAAACAACATCTGTGCCCCGATTCTCGAAACCATATTTTAAACTTCACTACCAACAGCTTTCATACGACATAAATCCTCAATCGAGTGATAAGACAGTTGAATGGTTTCGAGAATTACCTGAGAAAGTATGCAAAATGGGACCAAATCAAAAAGTACGAAATAGAACAAGTTGCACATCTCAAAAAAGGAACACTATAAGGAAAAGCTGATGAGTTAATAGGGAACACAAAGCTGAAGAATTGTAAAGGAACATAGATTATGAATGAAAAACTTAATTATTAGGATAACTTGTTCTGAGAGCCAAAGATTTTTTCTCGAATTACTGTACTGTATTCTTGTCCCAATAATAATATTTCATTAATCTTAGAAATAAACAGTGCATTAATTTATGTGCTTTCTATACTATTTAAATTCTATGATTTTCTAACTTGAGATATATATTTATTATTATGCAGCTCCTTTTTTAATAATGTCACGGAAAGTTACGATTCCGGGGGGAGACCCTATATACAGAGGCGAATCCAGGATTGTCATTTGAGGGGGGGCCTTGATCTCGTTTAGAGGGGGGCTTAACCTCACTGAAGGTTGGTTTTAGCACCATAAACACTAAAAAAGCATACCACTCAGATGATTTTGGGTAGGCTTCGACTCCTTAGCACCCTTGGATCCGCCAGTGCCTGCATATAAAAATTAAATGAAACTGTCATCTTGGCAGTATTTATAGACCGAGAGATCTGAATTAAAAGTTCAACCATGATTTTCTGAGTCCTGCCTTCTGGAGTACTGAAAAGTTCTATGAGGTACTTACAATTCATGGGAAAATCCTAGAGTTTCCTAGGGGATTTTCATGTCAAAATTAGATTTTCCAAAACAACCCATAGACCCATTACTACTGTCCTGGCAAAAAAATTTCTTGGTAAAATCGATGGTAACCAATCGTTTTATTAAACAGTACTCAGAAAATCGTCGCAGCACCTACTTTTTTTCTTTTGGAAAATCTGATTTTCACAGGAAAATCCCCTAAGAAACTCTAGGGTTTTTCCATGAATTGTAAGTACCTTATAGTACCTTTCGGTACTCCAGAAGGCAGGACTCAGAAAATCGTGGTTGAACTCCTAATTCAGATCTCCCGGTCTATTAACCTTTCGAGAAAATGTCTAACCTGTATAGGCTACTGACATGGAACATTCAGGAAGGTACTTGAACCATCTAGAAGCACAAAACATTTATAAGAAGTGGATTCTCGAGATCATATCAGTTTTTAGCTTAGAGCATGTACCTTCTGGAGATAGCCTGCAGTGCACAAATGTCGTGGTAAGACTAAAGAGAGAGAGGGCAATAGAGAGGGTAAGAGTCTATTTCACTCGGTTGGGAGCTGCTTCCAATGAAATACGATCAACATGTTGTTCATTGGCTGCTTCAACCCACAAGTGAAATAGCCTGTTACGGTCTCTATTGCCCTCTCTTTCTAGCGTTGCCACGATTTTGTGCATGACAGGGTATATCTGGAAGATAAATGATCTAAGGATTTTAGTAAAATTCAGTTCAGTAGTTTGACATTAAACGCCGAACTATATTTCGAAGTTATTAGTTGAAATGAATTGGGAATTACTAATTTGTTGTCGTCGTCCACATTAATTGGAAGACCAGTGCAATTCGAACCAAAAGTTATCCGTAACAATATATATTCCATTTCCACAAAAAAGTTCAAATTGTAATCAACAAGTCAGTCCATTTAACGTCTTCCCTTCCCCCCTCAGATACGCCACTGTTTTCGCAAATAGGAGTTTTATTCATTTACTCGTATCTTCAGTTGCATAACATTGTTTACAAAATTCCTTAACGATCTGCTAAATTATCATTAAATAATAACTGATAACGGTAATATTTATTATTTTATGTGGTTATGTGATTACTTCGACGATGATTATTTTGCAAATTTATATAACAGATGAGTTTATCTGTGTTATATGCTATCAACATCAAAGACACACCATGAGATATTTTTTCTTATTTTCGTATTTGTGGTTTATTACTTAAATGATTGCTCTCTAAAATGAGTTTATTCGTGTGGAAACGTATTATTAAAACATTGTTTTTAGGTACATAATTGATTTTAATGGTCTACAAAGGACTTTGTACTATTTCTCATTTAGAATATATCCTTTAATTATTACATACGAACAATCTCACAATCAGCACCTATTCTTGTACATTTTGTTTGTTTTTTTTTGCTGTATGCTGCAAAAATATTATGTTGCACAATTAATAATTTCATTGTAGTAAATGTAATGACTAAAAGAAGCCCAAGGAGCTCTATATAAAATATAAAACGTATTTGAAGACGCGAGATGTAAGTAAGACCGACATCTAGGATTTTCGAGAGAATTAGCACACAGTGGTTCCGAATCTGAAAACAATATATATATATTGTCTTGCGTGCAAAGGAATGACACCTCGAAGAGAGTATAAAACGTATTTATTACAATCTCTGTCTCATGTAGTTGTTATGAGTTTTATTAAACTCTAAGTAACTAGACGCAAGTAATCCAGTCATTCCAGTCGAATCAACATCTTCAAATTCTCGGGGCATGTTTTTCGAGGCCAGCGCTCTGTTATTCGCAACATGGGAGTTCTCATTGCATTCACAGATTTTCTGTAAGTTTTCTAGACATATATTCTAGATCTTCTTTATCCTTTACAATTACTACTTGATCATCTGCATAGTGTAGGGTACACAGCGTTTTATCCCCCATAAGGGTTTTCCCATACCTCTAGGTACAGTTTTTCTTTTATATCCTTGAGGCTTCATTCACTTATATATTAAACAAAATTGGAGACATATAATAACTTTTTCTTAAGCCTTTTGCTGTAGTTATCTGTTACCTCGTTACTTGTTGTTATAGTTATAGGTTCTCCATAAATATGTCTTTCGTCACGATGCAGTGTATTGTATTCTATGTTCTACAAGCAATATTTGTAATAATCTTGCCATTTTTGAGGTGGTACGAACTTCTCTATATTGTTTCTTATCGTTGTCCTCTTAGGATTTAACCATCCGAGCTTATTTGATGAAAAAAAATTTTTTTTTCAAAAATTCTTATCAAACAGCCCTCGTACATTATCACCTATATTTCGATGTTCTTGCTACCTATAGGTGAATCAATGGCGATGTACGAATTAATAAATCTGAGAAAATACAATTCTTAACACAATGAAGATATTTAACCAACTTTGTTGCATTGTTTAACGTCTATATATATTTTTTTAATTTAGGTTTCTGCTTTTCTTTTTTTATATAAAGAAACAACTCAAAGCATAGGAATGCCAAAAAAAGTTTTAAATACCAATAAGAGCAAAATGGGTATTAATTCGTCTATAGGTTGATGCCGACGAAATTGAAAATTAGTATCAGTTTCGCGACCCAAATAATTCTTGAAAATGTAAACATATGAATTAATATAAAAATAGGTAGACCTTCTGACGTTTGTTTGTTTGCATTTAGTTTCATGTTTTTACGTCAGAGCTGTTTACTGTTAAAGATACACAGAGACTACTACTATTAAATTCAAAAATTCAGTACAAATTTAAATTTAATAAATATGGAGGAAACTTTCCTTTGGAGTATACTTTTCTGTCTTGTTTATTATTTCTACTGCATTTTCTTACTCAACATTATTAACCTTTTTGGTATCTCAAATAAAATAGTCTGATGTTAATATAATCCATCTAGTGTTAAGATTTTCTTTATAAATTATTTCTAATATGTCAGTTCTTCTTGGATGCTTACTCTTTTCGAATATTGGCAATCACTTTGGCAATTAAGTTCTTGTTCGTAACAGCTCGAAATACTTCGGTTGAGGTTTTTCCAAACCATGTTCTAAGGTTCCGAACCGACCTGAAGAGGGCAGATGTGACTCTGCCGAAACGTCGTCATTTTACCATCGATCCCGGCAGGGATCAGTTATCAACTACGCGGATGAATTCCCGGAAACCACCTAAAACATTTAGTGCCCGCGAATACTTAAAAACAAATATATATATATATATATATATATATATATATATATATATATATATATATATATATTAGATGGTTTCCGGGAATTCATCCGCGTAGTTGATAACTGATCCCTGCCGGGATCGATGGTAAAATGACGACGTTTCGGCAGAGTCACATCTGCCCTCTTCAGGTCGGTTCGCATAATTCCCGTAGCCTTCTGCTTTCGCTTCTAGTTACTCGAATGAAGAAGCGAAAGCAGAAGGCTACGAGAATTATGCGAACCGACCTGAAGAGGGCAGATGTGACTCTGTCAAAACGTCGTCATTTTACCATCGATCCCGGCAGGGATCAGTTATCAATTACGCGGATGAATTCCCGGAAACCATCTAATAAAAAACATATATATATATATATATATATATATATATATATATATGTAAAACGCATGGTTTGGGACACCAAAATTTTATTGCAGGAAAAGCTTCTAAATCACATTTTATATATCCCTATATAGTTCAATTGTTATATAAACAATTTTTTCTATTAAAAAATAACTTTCGGTTAACGAACGCATTGTTTGAGCCCTCATCGAACTAACGTAGGGTTTGAGGACAGTCCCCAAAACATGCATTTTGCAAACTGGCGATAGACGAAATGATAATTTGGGGACTGTCCCTAAAATATGCATTCTCTTAATATAGTTTGGGGACTCATCAAAATAATAACGATTTCGTACAGTTGCAGGTGCATTACTTCCAATCCGATTAAAATTTGCTGCTTAACATGAAGCAAATATATAAACAAATTTATTATTTCATATTACATTACTATTTTGTTTAAATTGTCGTTGTATAGACTAATTCTTATTATTAAGCGTTATCGAGGTGAAAAGCTCTGCAATGATACTACTAAATAAGAATGTGAGTCTTATAGTATCTATATGCCTAAACGATTTAAATTAATAGTATAATAATAAAAATTTACTGTTTATTTTCAAGGGAATAATGATAATGATACTAGGTACTCGATTTCTCACACTTAACAAAAATATCATAGAATTATCAATATCTATTCAGTTGTATTTTACAGCCTCAAGACCTCACTAAATATAATTTTGGTGCTTATAGCGTCATCACCAATTTTATGCTTAAGCCGTTTCTTAGGAACATTTCCAATTTTAACTTCAGACAGAAACCTAGGTTGTCACACATTTATTTAATAAAATACCACAGCTATCAAAAACATACCGTTTCATTTTCTTCTTGCTTTCAATATCCTGATAAGAAATATTCTCGGGTGGTTAGGCCTAGAGACATGATCATGCAAACTACAAAAATCTTGGAGTTATTTTTCCTTTGAAAGTTTGCAGACGAACCATTCAACATTTATTTTACTATAACATGGTGATTCGTTGGGTTGCTACCATATTTGCCATCCTCATATCTGGATAGCACACTAAGAAAATAAAACATTCGGGTCTTTGACTACTACTACTAGATTACATTTGTAACCTTCAATCTGGATAGGTATTTAGTAACTATTAACCTCATTATGTACCCCTATTAATATAGTGAAGTAAATAAGTATAATTAGTTAAATTGTACATATGAACTGCAGTAATTCGGTATTGTTCCACTTTTATACGAGGCGGTCGCTAAGATTGTGGCTATGCTGATATATATTTTTAAACTCTGCTGTTAGGAGAGGATGAGGTTTAGTGACAGATTGAAAAAAGTGGATTACTCAGTCAATTTCAGTATGACTTATGCATACTAAATAGTATCTAAAACGCACTATTGGGGTGTTTTTCGAAAATTTTTGTGTCTTCTAGACACTGTTAAATATCAGAGGTGTCTGATGCCACAGCAGGATTTACTTGGAGGATAACTCTTGGTCACCCTTTATACTACCAAGAGCCAGAATGACTATGATGAACTGTTTATCGTGCCAGTTATCGTCAGTCCAATTTTGAAAAGGTTATCTAATCAGGGATAAACTGAATTTTCAATTGCACTCAATAATTCGTTTAATTTCCTTTCATCCGATATTTTTATATGATTCTAACAATTCCTTGAGAGTTCGAGAAATCATGATAATTTTTGATTATTGTGTGTTTTCTTATTATTCACGAAATACTTTTGGTCATGAGTTTAAATTCGCATGTTAACTAAAGTGGAAATTAACAACCTTTTCAAAGATATCAGATGAGTTCGTAGTAATATTTTTTGGGATTTGGGACTGGAAACTCCAAAAATCCTAAATTTAATTACTGAAAACAGGACACATAATAAGGGAGACATTTTTTGTACCAAAACTAATATAAAATCCTTCACTATGACTATTTATTTCACTAATGGTAAGAACTAATTATTGGCTTTATATTACCATTTTATGCAATTACTCAATTGGCTGTTTCTCATAATATATTTTTTTCCATTTTTGATACAAACAACATGAAAAAAAACATCATACAGTTCTTTTTCATAACACAAAAATTAGTAGTAATAAAAAATCATGTTTGTACTCCTAATTAAAACATAACTTGAAATAAATATAATGAAAATCTCATAGAAGGATAATCCTTTAGCGTAGGTAAATGACCTTGCGACTTTCAGCTTACAAGAAACAAAGTTTAAAATAATAAACTAATTTACAGACTTTAACATGTTTTACTATAACGTCGATTTTATTAACATTTTAAAAATTGTACATATTTTTAATATTTAATATTCCTGCATTTGTACCCTTTGAATTGAGTGTATCTACTGTTTGGATTTCTTTTTAAATATTGAAAGTGAATTTAACCCTTTAATCTCACTAGAAAGAAAGTTGAATATTTTAGGACCAAAAACATCTTTGAGCTTTGGGTACTATGAAAATATTATTTAAATGCTGAACTAAATCATCTCATTATACATGGAAAAGACAATTTTTACATACAACCAAGCAAAACTGACTCATTTACATTTTGACTTTTTTCACCTAAAACTGTGAAATATATTAGGTAATCTTTAAAAAAAAGACATTGTGTTGAAAACTTTTTTTATTAAATCTCTTAAACTAAGCTATGGCTTAGTTAACAAAATAAATATGTTTTAAGTATTCTCCCAAATTTCTTAAAATAGTGGTACAACATTTCCTTTTACATATTAATAAATAGATTAAATATATGATTTAAGTAACAAATTCAATTAATAATGCAACAAATGCTAAATTACATTATATGTTTTCAACTTTTTCTATTAAGTAATTATTTTTTGATACTATCTTCTGGACATTATACAATCCATGGAACGCAAGACAATATATTGTTTCAGGTCGAAAAAACTTCGTCAGCTGCGCTTCCCTCAACATATTAAAATCTCGAATAATGTGTAATGTGTAATGCTTTTACCCTCTGATTCATATGACAGAAGTCACACGAAACAAATTTATACGTTAACTAAAACCCACAATGCAATTATGTGACAATATCTTATTGCAGTCGATAGTCTTCAAATGTTACGCTCCCCTCGGCGATTAAAATCTCCAATAATTATTTATGTATTGCATTTAAGGCTAAATTTAACATTTTAACTAAAATTGAAAATCTAGAAGTTTAAGGGACAACTAGTCCACAGTGATTCTAAAATGAGTGCTGTATTTAAAACTCCATTACCCTTTCCTAGGATAGTAAGCACAAGAAACAAATAACAAATAGATTAACTGTTAATCTGTTGGCTAGTTTTCCCTGAAGCTCCAAGATGTCGATTTTTATTTTACGTTAACATGTAAAGTTCGGGTATTTGTGCGAAATACATAAATAATTATTCGATCTATCAATCACATGAAAGTTCTTGACTAGAAACAATATATTGTCTTGCCTTCAATGGATTAAAAACTCTCGAAAAGATAGTATCATATTTCTAAACTTCTAGATGAAGATATTCATTTTTCCTTAATAAAATCTAAAAAAGACATTCTGTTTTGTATTTAAATTAAAATGATCTCTAGCATAAATCAGATTTAAATTTTCTCTGTTTTAGAAAACTAAATAAATTATTGTTTTCTTGTAATACACAACATTTTATGTTATGTTATGAAATATATTTGAACAAAACTAAATGGGTGTCCGCACCATAAATTCATACTATTAATAATTACATTTCTTTGCTTATTAAAGTTTAATATAACAATATATAGAGTGGTAATTTCTTATGTAGAAAAAAATATTTTATGACTGCTTCGAATCTCTGAAATGTATTAATCCTCAATACCCAGCTGATTTTCTGCATACACAGTTAGCAACTATCCTTCAAAGTGACAAATTTCATTGTCGTATAGATAAGTTTATGTATATTTTTTACATAACTTTATTGCACTAATTCATTATTAAAGAAGCCACACATCGTCTTCATAATAATATTCTTCAGATCTATTCTAACAATTGTTTTGGTTTGTTAGTTCACCGAATCTTTAAACTGTTAGTATATAAAAAATGTGCCAATATTTCGGTCGTTTAGTTCATCTCTGCTTTGTTATACCGACATTTCCGTGAAAGGCGATTATTCGAAAATCGTCTACGGGCCACTGTGATAAAAAAGCATTCGGCATTCCAGCCCATAATAAATACGGAATCTTTAACATTAGATATTATGAAGTTCTCTTGTAAATGTTTAAATTTGAATGTTTGAAATATAATAAATATTAAATTTATATGATACGTCCCTTTCTAATAGATCGCGTTAGAAACTTCATGGCAAATTATGAATTTCTTTGTAATTTTTAATTGTTATTTTAGTCCTACAATTAAAATACAAATAATTACAGAACTTTTCAAAATTGTATGAAAATAAACTAAAAATGGGAATATCAAAACGTTGATATATTATTCATAGTGTTAGTGAAATTGAAGGATATTATTAATTAAAAGCAGTTGAATGGGACATCTTCTTTTCTTCTTGGGGATTATGAGCAAAGATCTGTTTATTTAATTCCGCCATACTGGCTATTGACTCTGAAATTGAATTGAAAGATTGTGTAGATAATTAAATTTTGTATTGTGACTAAAGTAAATTGTCAACAAAAACAGATGTTGTTTTTCAAAGTCATCATTTATTATATTACGACTTTTTATGTTAATGTTTATGTTGGATCTTTTTTTGAGCTTGGAACAGTGATATATATTAAATATTTTACAGTTCAGATATACCTTAAATTTAGAAGTAAGCATCAGAACCACATCAAAACTCTTTTTTTAAAGAGCGCTTTGTGTTGTCCATATGGAGTCTATCAAAATGTTCTTTCTGTTCAATACACTATTGACTCAATTTTTGCATAGTTTGTCCACTGTTAGTAATTAAGTCAAAATTGAGTTTCTGGTAGAGAATATTGATGCTTTAAAAGCATTACCTAACATTGTCACTAACAAATGTAAAAACACATCTGTCATCATCAAGGAGTAAACCAACCGCTGAGTGTTTAAATAAATGTTTGGTGTTAGGGTGTAAAACCATGTTTTTACATTGACACAGTAAAGGTTCCACAGCATTTCCATTTTCACTAACAGTTTACTAACTGGATTGAGTGATTATATGCAAAAATGGCACCGATCAGTATACTGTACCAATAATATCTTGCGTTCAGTGGAATAAAAAATGTCGAATAGTTAGTATCGTAAGGTTTTAGTAAACCTCTACAAATTTTTTCGTGTGATTTATATCCTAGGAATCACAGGGAATCGGCGTTATACACAGTATGACTCCCGATTTGGAGACTCTGTGATATCAATTTTCCTAAAACTCCTGCGTGTAGGAATACATTTAGCGAAAAAATAAATAAATTAAAAACTGATGAAAGCTCTCGATTAGAAACAATATATTGTCTTGCGTTCAATGTATTTGTAAAAGTTTTATTTAGAAGTGGAAGTTGTTCAATTGAGATGGAATGTAATCTTTATAACAATGAATTGATGGTAGTTTGATGTGTAAATGTGAAGTTATGAAGAGAGCCAATTTTGAAACAACTTTTTAGTTTAAATCTGTACCACTGTGTACCAGAATTGAGTTGGGTATTGCACGATAAAAATCGATAAAAAATATAATAAACAAAAATATTTGCTATCTCTGTAATTGTAAGGGAAGTTACAATACATGTAAGCACAAAAGCTTAAAATAATAGTTAGAAATTTTGTACTTACTAGTTTTTTGATAGTGGACGTAGATCTATCCTTCCGAAAATATTTTCTGTTGTGAATATTCATATTCATAGAGTGCCGTATTGGGACTGCTGATATATTCAACTGTCTTGAACATAATTTCGAATGGAGTTTTTGAGATATGCCCTATAGCATTTTAGTAATTTGTAAAGTTTGAGTAACCTTTGTGATTAAGTTTCAATAATATCTAATGTCGCATGAATTTGTTACGTGACGAATTTCATTTTATTTAACTCATAAACTAATGAGAAATATTAGAAATTTTATGATATTGGATAAAGGTTTAATATTGTATGTAAGGGTTTACAAAGTATGTCCAAAATTGATAATTTCTTATTTAAAATAATTTTTGGAAACTTAGTCTATGGCTGAGTTGTAAAGTAAAAAACAGAGTGAAATATTATTATTTTAAACTGTCTATAAGTTGCAGTATATTCGAAAATGGCGATATGCATTAAAATATATTTTAGCTTCTTTTTGAGAGAAATATTTTCTTGAGGAGACGGAATATTTTCATAGTTGTTATCAACAATATTAGACGATATCCGAATTCTTCCTTCTTCGTTTTCAAAACCTGTTCATGTATTGTGCGAAACTGTTATATTTTTAAACAAACTTCTCGTAATCGATACAGGATCTTGAGAATGCAGAATCATTTAGGATTTTTAAATTTAGTTCAGGAAAAGGAAATATAAATAATAAATTGTCTTTTTTGTTTTGAGGTATTTTTTTTTTCATTGCCAGCTTCAAAGATTCCGATATCAAAATTTGGTGTTGACTGTTTTCTAATCTTTCTTCATCCCACATGAAAACTCGACAAGCCGCGTGAGGTGCGTGGTTTCTAAATCACCTCCATGAAAACGAAAACCACGAAAATTGAGAGACATAAAATTAAGAAGGAAAGTAGTGGTAACAAACAGACGGGAGAAAACATCCGCGGAAAAATAATAATCAATGATTGTCGGAACTGTAAATATACGAACCCAGATAAGAAACGTCCATCTCTATGTAGATGAAGAAATACTGAATACGCTAATATGGACTAGGTAATAAGGTGTAATATCAGCACTTGCTATACAGCAAAGTAACACAGTACAAAAGTCAACGTCACGTTAATAATAAAAAAATATACTGTTTAAAATATGTAAAGTACATCAGATGTAACGAAAGAAATGTAAGTGAAAAACGCTTAAATGATCTTAGAGGACATCTTCCATAGGAAATGAAATCATTTTTCCAAAATCATCAAGAAAGACAGTCATGGCTGAGAAGCAAAGATAAAAAACTAATTAAACAACTGAAGAAGGAAGAGAGGAATTGCAAAAATACAAATAAAATAAATGGTAAACTTATTATTGTGTATTAAAATAAAATTTAAAATTCTTAACAAAATAAGTCAACAAAACTCAATGAAGAAAAGAAAAATAGTAAACCAGTAAACGCAATTGTTATAGAAATGATTAGATAAGAACAGAGTTGAATTTCAACAGAAATATGTGATCTTCAATGTATTTTTCTCAAAGTGGACAACACGAACATATCTGGGAAACGCTACAACAGAATACCGACATATAATGTTTCTTGAAAACATATGTGAGAAAGCTACCGTCATATATCTGCATGGAAATACCAATTCTATTAAAAAAAAATCAGGCATAACACTAAAAGACAAAATGAGAAACAATAAAGCTTTAGAAGATCATCTAAAAAGTCACATTGGCTAGATAATAAAGTAATTTCTTATAACTATTTCAAATTTATGGTGCATCCAAATATGTGAGGTTTACATTATTTTAACCAATTTTCCCAATATTATAAGATTTATAGTGTTGTTTTATCTAAAATAACGGTTAACAAAATCATATTTTATTTTTGATTATATTTTTCTGAGGACAAGTATATTTAAATTCCCTTCTCTATACAGCAAAGGTCAAATGGAAAACATTTTAGAGGAAATTTAGTGCATTTAAAATCTGGCTTTGGATTTATGATCAATCATTTGGTTATGAAAATAATCGGCAAAACCCGAAAATGTTTTTCTTCAGTAAATCCGAACCGGTTAATTTGACAGCTGTAAAGATGTGACACTTTTTTAAGACAAATAAAATGACATATATCACATATCTCAAAGGTCTTTTGTTATCCCGCAAAACCGCCTCAACTTTTTTTATATGTCTCACAAGGGCATACACAATTTTAGTTTCATCGAAATATCACACTTCATAAAGTTAGGCCTTATTTTTTTAAGAAGGCCATGACTTGTTTGTATCAAAATAACATTAAAGAATTGTAGTCAAACAAATATGGTCCTATAAGTCCTGAAAATATTCATAAATTTATAATGGGTACCCAATTAAAAAAACGTAAGTAAGATGAAATTACCAATGAGGCAACACCAAAATGTGTGTTAAGCTAGCAGAGCCATTTCATAATGCCCAAATAGGACCTACTCCAGAATTTATTGCTAATTTATTACGCAAAAATTAAATTTATTGCTCCCACCCCTTCTGAGTAACAGTGGCTATGCTAACTTTAGACTAAAGTTAGCATAGCCATATTCTATATCTCCGGAACGAATAACGCTACAGAGGTGAACTTGGTGGCGTATTTTATTGCTAATTAATTGCTATCGAATGGCACTAGAGCAAATAACCAAAAAATACCCCTTCAACCCCTACTGAATTTCTCACCCCCCAACCATTACTAAAAAAAATTATTTCAATATTTTGTGTTGTATAAAATCAGTAAACTTTTAATTGCTAATTAATTGCTGACGTTTTACCCTCATTACGATTTCATTCCTCCAACCCCTTCCAAGAAACTGTGGAGACGCCAACTTTAGACTAAAGTTAGCATATCCACATCGATATCTCCGGAACGAACTGTGCTACCGGGGTGATCTTGGGGGCGTATTTTATTGCTAATTAATTGCTATCGAATAGTACCAGGGCGAATACACAAACCCTACCCCTTCATCCCCTACTCAATTTCTCACTCCCTAACAAGTAACAAAAATATTTATTTCAATGCATTTCCTTATTAAAATCAGTAAACTTTTAATTGTTAATCAATTGTTGAAGGTCTACCTTCGTTACGATTTATTGCTCCACCCCGTTGCGAGCCAACTTTAGACTAAAGTTAGCATAGCCATATTCTATATCACCGGAACGAACAGCGCTAGGGAGGTGATCTTGGTGGCGTATTTTATTGCTAATTAATTGCTATCGAATAGTACCAGGGGGAATACCCAAAACCTACCCCTTCAACCCCTACTGAATTTCGCACCCCCTGACAAATAACAAACATATTTATTTCAATGTTTTTTGTTGTTAAAATCAGTAGAGTTTTAATTGCTAATTAATTGCTGAAATTCTACCCTCGCTACGATTTCATTCCTTCAACCCCTTTCGTGAAACTGTGGCTATGCCAACTTTAGACTAAAGTTAGCATAGCTATATCCACATCTCCGGAGCAAACGTCGTTATGGGTATCGTCTTGGGGCGTATTTTATTGCTAATTAATTGCTATCGAATGGCACCAGACCATTAACCCAAAAACTACCACTTCATCCCCTATTCAATTTCTCACCCCCTGAAAAGTAACAAAAATATTTATTTCAATGTATTTCGTTATTAAAATCAGCAAACTTTTAATTGTTAATTAATTGTTGAAGGTCTACTACCGTCGTAACGATTTTATTGCTCCAACCCCTTGCGAGCCAACTTTAGACTAAAGTTAGCATAGCCATATTCTATATCTCCGGAACGAACAGCGCTACCGAGGTGATCTTGGTGGCGTGTTTTATTGATAATTAATTGCTATCGAATGGCATCAGTTCAAATATCCAAAAACTACCCCTTCATCTCCTACTGAATTTCTCACCCCCTGACAAAAAACAAACATTTTTATTTCAATGTTTTTCAACCCCTTCTGAGATACTGTGGTTATGCCAACTTTAGACTAAATTTAGCATAGCCATATCTATATCTCCGGAACAAACGTCGTTATCGGTATGGTCATGGGGCGTATTTTATTGCTAATTAATTTCTATCGAATGGCACCAGACCAAAAACCCAAAAATTATCCCTTCATCACCCACTCAATTTCTCACCCCCTGCCAAGTAACAAAAATATTTATTGCAATGTTCTTCGTTATTAAAATCAGTAGACTGTATATGATTAGGAAAATAAGACTATACTTATTAATTATAGATATAATTATAGGATGGTTGTCGAATAATAATATATATCCATGAATGTTCTCAAATTATACATTAACCTACTTATTTTTTCTGAATCCCATTTATGGTAATTTTTTCTCGAGCCTTACTGCAATTGGAACTTTGTTGTTATAATCGATATTCAAGATTGAATTTAGAATTTGTGCAATTCTTATTTATTTTTAGTCACTTTATTTCAAAAAATTTCATTTAGATTACTCCGAAAAAATATTAAGTGTCTCTCCCAATAATAGGTCAAAATTATCGATATACAGGATTCAACTTAAAAGATAACTAATGAATAATGGCTCATCATTATTCACCTTATTATGCATCTTGTATTTTCCGACAATTGTAGTTAACTTTCAATAAATTGTTTTATGTAAAGTATTTGGGACAGTTTTTTTTCTGATCTGAAAATATATAAAACACTTTCCAATTTCTAAAGAATTAAAAATAAAATCTTCATCATGTATAGTCTGAGTTTGAAAACGTTCTGAAAATTTGTTTAAGGAAATGAACTTTTACAGTTTTTTATTCCCCGTCAGATTGTGTGTGTAGCAAACTGCTTAATGATTAATAATTTACTGAAAGTGTTTTAAAAATAAAAATATATAGGAAAGACTATTGATGATAATGCTGTAATTTGAGTGTTTATTTACCAACATTTCTTAGAAGGATTATTTGAGGCAGTTCTTCCGTCGGCCCATGGTGCATAAAAAATATTCATAGAAACATGAATAGTGGTAGTATTTTATCCTTAAATATATTAAGTTCAGCACTACGTCAACAAATGCGTGCATATTGTGTTAAATTATTTACAGTATTATTAAAAGTTTACAAAAACAATCGAACATAATATTAATCGTGATTGTTTTTTAATAGAGGAAATAATATGTTAAAAATACATATACTGAATAATATAAGTAATGATTTTACCAAACTAAAATTAAGTAATAGAAGTTAAAGGCTTTAATTGATTTGCTCATTTCTTATAATTTTGTTGTATTGCTGAAGCCCGAAAGATATAAAACACGCATTTAAGGCAAAATCTAAGCTCTACTGAAATGGGATACAGTGTGTCTCAAAATAAAACGAAGTTAGTTTTCAATTCTCGATAAGTATTTTACTTTAATTGATAATCTGTCATACACGTCAAAAACAATGTCATATTTTTAACTGTTTCCTTAAATTAATAATTGATTTCAACAAATAGACTAATATAGTATGGTATGGAAAAAATCTTACAGGTAGTTAGTTTTTTTTATTGAAAGAATTTGATTTAATTATCTGTTTCAACTTCAATTGCTATTAGATACTACATCTTCAATTTCAAATACTTAATTTATCTATATTTTTCAGAATCCATTGTGAAGAGTGTGAACCCAAATAAAAAAAACTAACCTTGGTTGAATGTTAAGTAGGTATTATATTATTCTTTGTTTGTATACGAACGGTTAGTGACAAACCATATATGTACCCTGTAGTAAGGGGAGAACTATCAAGGATTCGGTTTGAAACCGAAAATTAATCTAGTTATGCATTTCTGATAATATTTGTTTCCTGAAGGATAGTTGTGAGTTATGTAGTTAATGTTTAAGCACTCTTTGGGAAATAACACCGCAATACTTAAAATAACTGTATCTTTCCAAACGATTCGGGGTCTATGTCGGACCCCTTTGTCAATGGTAAAGAAACTTTGAGATAAATTAATGGTCCTGTCGTTGTTAACAACTCAGTATCGGTATAGTTCATAAGGTTTTTCCTTGGTTTTGCTCTATGATTTTAATGGGATCACTGAGTTAACAGAATTCTTTGATCGCTTTTTTGGCGAATCTTATAACAAATTCGCACCTAGGAGTGCCACATAAAATTCTGAAGATCACCCTTTCAAATTCTAACAATGTGAAATGAAGGTTATTATTACATGATATTTACAAGTTTCTGTGCTACCCTGTATTTTATCAAATTAAATTCTCTTAGTTACGTCATACGTCACATAATATTGTCATACATTTTAATTTTAAATTTTAGAATTGAGCCTTTTTTCATAGTTTCTGTGCCATTGACAAAAGGGTCTGGCCGAGACCCGGAAATGTTTGGAAAAATATAGTAATTTCAAGGAAAACCAAACGTTTCAAAGTCCATTCGTTGAAACGTTTGGTTTTTCTTCAATATACCTCATTTTATTTCGTTGTGGTGTTATTGTTCAAAAAAACATAAAAGTAATCATAGTTACATTGATATTAGTTCTTTATAAATGACATTCACAGACTCTATGCTGAAGAAAAGAAAATTTGATAATCTAAATACGTATTTACTAAATTGTTCACAAGTGTTCAATTTCAATTTCTTAAGTAGTTAAAACGAAACATCCGAGTCCGATTCGGTGAATTTAGTGGACCTTGCACCCAAAAAACTATCCACTCGCTGCAAAACAATAACAAGAACGTTTCAAGCATTTCTTCGGTTTCCCCGAATAAACAGCGTTGCCGAATTGAACTTACATACTATTAAAATATGATAAAGGTAATTAATTTACAATAACAAAAGATTGTTCATAAACAATAAATATTCGTAATTTTCTCCTTAAAAAGTGTATTAAACTACTTGAGACGCTATTTTATAATTAACATTAATTCCATTCAATTTCTCTCATGAGTTCCAATATTAACAATTTTAAAGAATGATATATTTCTTAATTAGTCTGTACTTCTTTGTTTGATATAACAGTGAATAATTTATGTGCTTGAAAAATATATCATACAGTGTCGATAGTTGCTTCTGTAAAAGGTCTGTAAAACCGAAGGTTTGAGCTCAAGTTTAATTATTTTCATCCTTTCCTAATAGTATGTCGGATGTTTTTTCATTATTGAAAATATACTTTACATATTTAAATTAATTGTTCTTTTTTACTTCTTTACTATATATTGCATCTCAGTACTTCTACTAATGATGTTTTACTAATTATTCACCGACAAATATTAGAGTATATTTATCAACCTTTTATGTATAAAATCTCATTCCATATAGTCCTACCTAGCAGAACTCATTTAAACGCGAGCTAATGATTGTATGCTTAGTATTCATGTTGATTTGAGATGAGATAGTAACAGTCCTCAAATGATACTTTGGATACATAAATGTCCTGAAATAATAACTTGTATGTAAATATTTCTTTAAAAGTTTTCGTTAAACATTATTCCGAGTTTTCGTTTGCATACCATTTAATGCAGTAATAACTTCATTAGTAAGATTGAATGAAGGATCCTTTAATTAGTTTAGGTTTTCCTCATCAATTTCTTAATAATCAGGGTCTAAACTGTATTAAGACCTGTTGTTATGTTCATATCAGAAACTTTGTTTAGAATAATACTTAAATGGCTTTAAACTGCAACGGATGAAGTGGTAGACCTTCAGGAATTAATTAACAATTAAAAGTTTACTGATTTTAATAACGAAAAACATTGAAATAAATATTTTTGTTACTTGTCAGGGGGTGAAAAACTGAGTAGGGGATAAGGTGGTAGTTTTAAGGTTTATGGTCTGGTGCCATTCGATAGCAATAAAAAAACGCCCCAAGATCATACGGATAAGGACGTTTGTTCCGGAGATATAGATATGGCTATGCTAAATTTAGTCTAAAGTTGGCATAACCACAGTATCTCAGAAGTGGTTGACTCAGTAAATTCTTAACGAAAGTAGAGCTTCAGCAATTAATTAGCAAATAAAATTCTACTAAAGTTAACATCGAAAAACATTGAACTAAAAATTTTTGTTTTTTGTCATGGGGTTAGAAATTCAGTAGGAAATAAAGGGGTAGTTTTTGGATATTTGTACTGATGCCATTCGATAGCAATTAATTAGCAATGAAAAACGCCCTCAAGATCACCCCGGTAGCACTATTCGTTCCGGAGATATAGATGTGGCTATGCTAACTTTAGTCTAAAGTTAGCATAGCCATATTCTATATCTTCGGAACGAACAACGCTACCGAGGTGATCTTGGTGGCGTATTTTATTGCTAATTAATTGCTATCGAATGGCACTAGAGCAAATAACCAAAAAATACCCCTTCAACTTCTACTGAATTTCTCACCCCCCAACCATTACTAAAAAAAATTATTTCAATATTTTGTGTTGTATAAAATCAGTAGACTTTTAATTGCTAATTAATTGCTGACGTTTTACCCTCATTACGATTTCATTCCTCCAACCCCTTCCAAGAAACTGTGGAGACGCCAACTTTAGACTAAAGTTAGCATATCCACATCGATATCTCCGGAACGAACTGTGCTACCGGGGTGATCTTGGGGGCGTATTTTATTGCTAATTAATTGCTATCGAATAGTACCAGGGCGAATACACAAACCCTACCCCTTCATCCCCTACACAATTTCTCACTCCCTGACAAGTAAGAAAAATATTTATTTCAATGCATTTCCTTATTAAAATCAGTAGACTTTTAATTGTTAATTAATTGTTGAAGGTCTACCTTCGTTACGATTTATTGCTCCACCCCGTTGCGAGCCAACTTTAGACTAAAGTTAGCATAGCCATATTCTATATCACCGGAACGAGCAGCGCTAGGGAGGTGATCTTGGTGGCGTATTTTATTGCTAATTAATTGCTATCGAATATTACCAGGGGGAATACCCAAAACCTACCCCTTCATCTCCTACTGAATTTCGCACCCCCTGACAAATAACAAACATATTTATTTCAATGTTTTTTGTTGTTAAAATCAGTAGAGTTTTAATTGCTAATTAATTGCTGAAGTTCTACCCTCGTTACAATTTCATTCCTTCAACCCCTTCCGTGAAACTGTGGCTATGCCAACTTTAGACTAAAGTTAGTATAGCTATATCCACATTTCCGGAGCAAACGTCGTTATGGGTATCGTCTTGGGGCGTATTTTATTGCTAATTAATTGCTATCGAATGGCATCAGAGCATTAACCCAAAAACTACCACTTCATCCCCTATTCAATTTCTCACCCCCTGAAAAGTAACAAAAATATTTATTTCAATGTATTTCGTTATTAAAATCAGCAGACATTTAATTGTTAATTAATCGTTGAAGGTCTACCGTCGTTACGATTTTATTGCTCCAACCCCTTGCAAGCCAACTTTAGACTAAAGTTAGCATAGCCATATTCTATATCTCCGGAACGAACAGCGCTTCCAAGGTGATCTTGGTGGCGTGTTTTATTGCTAATTAATTGCTATCGAATGGCATCAGTTCAAATATCCAAAAACTACCCCTTCATCTCCTACTAAATTTCTCACCCCCTGACAAAAAACAAACATTTTTATTTCAATGTTTTTCAACCCCTTCTGAGATACTGTGGTTATGCCAACTTTAGACTAAATTTAGCATAGCCATATCTATATCTCCGGAACAAACGTCGTTATCGGTATGGTCATGGGGCGTATTTTATTGCTAATTAATTGCTATCGAATGGCACCAGACCAAAAACCCAAAAATTATCCCTTCATCACCCACTCAATTTCTCACCCCCTGCCAAGTAACAAAAATATTTATTGCAATGTTCTTCCTTATTAAAATCAGTAGACTGTATATGATTAGGAAAATAAGACTATACTTATTAATTATAGATATAATTATAGGATGGTTGTCGAATAATAATACGTATCCATGAATGTTCTCAAATTATACATTACCCTACTTATTCTTTCTGAATCCCATTTATGGTAATTTTTTCTCGAGCCTTACTGCAATTGGAACTTTGTTGTTATAATGGATATTCAAGATTGAATTTAGAATTTGTGCCATTCTTATTTATTTTTAGTCAGTTTATTTCAAAAAATTTCATTTAGATACTCCCAAGCCTGGCTTTTAAATTTCCTATACAAATGGCCTACATACATCTAACAAAATGCTATTTCAAATGAACGGTACAATGTGTACGAATGGTGCTATTGATTACTCGATGTAAGTAACATAATATACCAAACAATACGCAATGTAGGAATATACCTATAAGAAATAAAAACTTTATTATAATTTCAACAGTGCTAAGACACACCAAAACATCATTTATTTAACGCTATTTAAAATATATACTATTAAGATAAAGTTTAAAACAGTTAAATCACTTATCGTTAATATACCGATACAAATCAGAACGTTTGACCACCTTGTAAAAGACTCGATCTAATATTGGGAATTTACATTACTCCGAAAAAATATTAAGTGTCTCTCCCAATAATAGGTCAAAATTATCGATATACAGGATTCAACTTAAAAGATAACTAATGAATAATGGCTCATCATTATTCACCTTATTATGCATCTTGTATTTTCCGACAATTGTAGTTAACTTTCAATAAATTGTTTTATGTAAAGTATTTGGGACAGTTTTTTTTCTGATCTGAAAATATATAAAACACTTTCCAATTTCTGAAGAATTAAAAATAAAATCTTCATCATGTATAGTCTGAGTTTGAAAACGTTCTGAAAATTTGTTTAAGGAAATGAACTTTTACAGTTTTTTATTCCCCGTCAGATTGTGTGTGTAGCAAACTGCTTAATGATTAATAATTTACTGAAAGTATTTTAAAAATAAAAATATATAGGAAAGACTATTGATGATAATACTGTAATTTGAGTGTTTATTTACCAACATTTCTTAGAAGGATTATTTGAGGCAGTTCTTCCGTCGGCCCATGGTGCATAAAAAATATTCATAGAAACATGAATAGTGGTAGTATTTTATCCTTAAATATATTAAGTTCAGCACTACGTCAACAAATGCGTGCATATTGTGTTAAATTATTTACAGTATTATTAAAAGTTTACAAAAACAATCGAACATAATATTAATCGTGATTGTTTTTTAATAGAGGAAATAATATGTTAAAAATACATATACTGAATAATATAAGTAATGATTTTACCAAACTAAAATTAAGTAATAGAAGTTAAAGGCTTTAATTGATTTGCTCATTTCTTATAATTTTGTTGTATTGCTGAAGCCCGAAAGATATAAAACACGCATTTAAGGCAAAATCTAAGCTCTACTGAAATGGGATACAGTGTGTCTCAAAATAAAACGAAGTTAGTTTTCAATTCTCGATAAGTATTTTACTTTAATTGATAATCTGTCATACACGTCAAAAACAATGTCATATTTTTAACTGTTTCCTTAAATTAATAATTGATTTCAACAAATAGACTAATATAGTATGGTATGGAAAAAATCTTACAGGTAGTTAGTTTTTTTTATTGAAAGAATTTGATTTAATTATCTGTTTCAACTTCAATTGCTATTAGATACTACATCTTCAATTTCAAATACTTAATTTATCTATATTTTTCAGAATCCATTGTGAAGAGTGTGAACCCAAATAAAAAAAATAACCTTGGTTGAATGTTAAGTAGGTATTATATTATTCTTTGTTTGTATACGAACGG
Source organism: Octodonta nipae (assembly GCA_034190945.1). NCBI lineage: Eukaryota > Metazoa > Arthropoda > Insecta > Coleoptera > Chrysomelidae > Octodonta > Octodonta nipae. Next base: position 70,030,233 of record CM067216.1, on the reverse strand, counting down.
TTAGTGACAAACCATATATGTACCCTGTAGTAAGGGGAGAACTATCAAGGATTCGGTTTGAAACCGAAAATTAATCTAGTTATGCATTTCTGATAATATTTGTTTCCTGAAGGATAGTTGTGAGTTATGTAGTTAATGTTTAAGCACTCTTTGGGAAATAACACCGCAATACTTAAAATAACTGTATCTTTCCAAACGATTCGGGGTCTATGTCGGACCCCTTTGTCAATGGTAAAGAAACTTTGAGATAAATTAATGGTCCTGTCGTTGTTAACAACTCAGTATCGGTATAGTTCATAAGGTTTTTCCTTGGTTTTGCTCTATGATTTTAATGGGATCACTGAGTTAACAGAATTCTTTGATCGCTTTTTTGGCGAATCTTATAACAAATTCGCACCTAGGAGTGCCACATAAAATTCTGAAGATCACCCTTTCAAATTCTAACAATGTGAAATGAAGGTTATTATTACATGATATTTACAAGATTCTGTGCTACCCTGTATTTTATCAAATTAAATTCTCTTAGTTACGTCATACGTCACATAATATTGTCATACATTTTAATTTTAAATTTTAGAATTGAGCCTTTTTTCATAGTTTCTGTGCCATTGACAAAAGGGTCTGGCCGAGACCCGGAAATGTTTGGAAAAATATAGTAATTTCAAGGAAAACCAAACGTTTCAAAGTCCATTCGTTGAAACGTTTGGTTTTTCTTCAATATACCTCATTTTATTTCGTTGTGGTGTTATTGTTCAAAAAAACATAAAAGTAATCATAGTTACATTGATATTAGTTCTTTATAAATGACATTCACAGACTCTATGCTGAAGAAAAGAAAATTTGATAATCTAAATACGTATTTACTAAATTGTTCACAAGTGTTCAATTTCAATTTCTTAAGTAGTTAAAACGAAACATCCGAGTCCGATTCGGTGAATTTAGTGGACCTTGCACCCAAAAAACTATCCACTCGCTGCAAAACAATAACAAGAACGTTTCAAGCATTTCTTCGGTTTCCCCGAATAAACAGCGTTGCCGAATTGAACTTACATACTATTAAAATATGATAAAGGTAATTAATTTACAATAACAAAAGATTGTTCATAAACAATAAATATTCGTAATTTTCTCCTTAAAAAGTGTATTAAACTACTTGAGACGCTATTTTATAATTAACATTAATTCCATTCAATTTCTCTCATGAGTTCCAATATTAACAATTTTAAAGAATGATATATTTCTTAATTAGTCTGTACTTCTTTGTTTGATATAACAGTGAATAATTTATGTGCTTGAAAAATATATATATACAGTGTCGATAGTTGCTTCTGTAAAAGGTCTGTAAAACCGAAGGTTTGAGCTCAAGTTTAATTATTTTCATCCTTTCCTAATAGTATGTCGGATGTTTTTTCATTATTGAAAATATACTTTACATATTTAAATTAATTGTTCTTTTTTACTTCTTTACTATATATTGCATCTCAGTACTTCTACTAATGATGTTTTACTAATTATTCACCGACAAATATTAGAGTATATTTATCAACCTTTTATGTATAAAATCTCATTCCATATAGTCCTACCTAGCAGAACTCATTTAAACGCGAGCTAATGATTGTATGCTTAGTATTCATGTTGATTTGAGATGAGATAGTAACAGTCCTCAAATGATACTTTGGATACATAAATGTCCTGAAATAATAACTTGTATGTAAATATTTCTTTAAAAGTTTTCGTTAAACATTATTCCGAGTTTTCGTTTGCATACCATTTAATGCAGTAATAACTTCATTAGTAAGATTGAATGAAGGATCCTTTAATTAGTTTAGGTTTTCCTCATCAATTTCTTAATAATCAGGGTCTAAACTGTATTAAGACCTGTTGTTATGTTCATATCAGAAACTTTGTTTAGAATAATACTTAAATGGCTTTAAACTGCAACGGATGAAGTGGTAGACCTTCAGGAATTAATTAACAATTAAAAGTTTACTGATTTTAATAACGAAAAACATTGAAATAAATATTTTTGTTACTTGTCAGGGGGTGAAAAACTGAGTAGGGGATAAGGTGGTAGTTTTAAGGTTTATGGTCTGGTGCCATTCGATAGCAATTAATTAGCAATAAAAAAACGCCCCAAGATCATACGGATAAGGACGTTTGTTCCGGAGATATAGATATGGCTATGCTAAATTTAGTCTAAAGTTGGCATAACCACAGTATCTCAGAAGTGGTTGACTCAGTAAATTCTTAACGAAAGTAGAGCTTCAGCAATTAATTAGCAAATAAAATTCTACTAAAGTTAACATCGAAAAACATTGAACTAAAAATTTTTGTTTTTTGTCATGGGGTTAGAAATTCAGTAGGAAATAAAGGGGTAGTTTTTGGATATTTGTACTGATGCCATTCGATAGCAATTAATTAGCAATGAAAAACGCCCTCAAGATCACCCCGGTAGCACTATTCGTTCCGGAGATATAGATGTGGCTATGCTAACTTTAGTCTAAAGTTGGCGTGTCCACAGTTTCTCGGAAAGTGTTGGAGGAATGAAATCGTAATAAGGGTATAACTTTAGCAATTAAAAGTCTACTGATTTTATAGAACACAAAAAATATTGAAATATTTTTTTTTCTTTATTGTCGGGGGTGAGAAATTCAGTCAGGGATGAAGGGGTATTTTTTGGTTATTTGCTCTAGTATCATTCGACAGCAATTAATTAGCAATAAAATACGCCACCAACATCACCTCGGTAGCGCTGTTCGTTCCGGAGATATAAAATATGGCTATGCTAACTTTAGTCTAAAGTTGGCTCGAAAGGGGGTGGAGCAATAAATCGTAATGAAGGTAGACCTTCAGCAATTAATTAACAATTAAAAGTCTACTGATTTTAATAAGGAAATGCATTGAAATAAATATTTTTGTAACTTGTCAGGGGGTGAGAAATTGGATAGGGGATGAAGGGGTAGGTTTTGTGTTTTCGCCCTGGTACTATTTGATAGCAATTAATTAGCAATAAAATACACCCCCACGATCACCCCGGTAGCACTGTTCGTTCCGGAGATATAGATGTGACTATGCTAACTTTAGTCTAAAGTTGGCGTCTCCACAGTTTCTGGGAAGGGGTTGGAGGAATGAAATCGTAATGAGGGTAAAACTTCAGCAATTAATTAGCAAATAAAAGTCTACTGATTTTATACAACACAAAATATTGAAATACAATTTTTTCGTAATTGTCGGGGGGTGAGAAATTCAGTAGGGGATGAAGGGGTATTTTTTGGTTATTTGCTCTAGTGCCATTCGATAGCAATTAATTAGCAATAAAATGCGCCACCAACATCACCTCGGTAGCGCTGTTGATTCCGGAGATATAGAATATGGCTATGCTAACTTTAGTTTAAAGTTAGCATAGCCACTGTTTTTCGGAAAGGGTGGGAGCAATAAATTTAATTTTTGCGTAATAAATTAGCAATAAATTCTGGAGTAGGTCCCATTTGGGCGTTATGAAATGGCTCTGCTAGCTTAACACACATAACACCAAACGTTACTTCCAACTTTGGTCTATAAACATCTCTCTGCCACTTCGTGGGGGTTTTCAACATCCCGATTATGAGTATTGTGCTTATTAATATTCTATAATTCGTAAACCTACTCTCATCGTACTACAAGATATGATTTACAAAATCCGAACTTTTATTACTTAAGGAAACTAACTTTCAAGACAAATGAAATGCATTTGTCTTGAAAATTAGTTTCATTACGTTGTGGATCTATTATGGGCTTTTGGTACTTATTATTTCTTAACACTCTCTGTATTGTTTATTGTGACACACGAAATTCCCTTTCAACAGATCTTACCAATGTACTAGAGTTTTCGTTGACAACTTGTAAAATGTTTCTATCTCCAGTTTTATTTTCAATATTGTATCGCCTTCTATAACACATCTGACTGATGTTAAAAAATTCAAAGTGTGAAAGTTGTTTTTTAGTAAGTAATACATTTTTCTCTGATTAAAATCATAAATATGATTATCAAATTATCGAAACCTGTTAAAAATAGCCGGATTCTCTATTCACATGAAGAAAAGTTTGACATGTTAGCGCTGTACTTACATTAAATACAAACACCGACATTACCTCAACAAGGTATTTAGAGATGTATTCTGAACGACGACAGCCTCATAAAGCCCACTTCAAAAAAATCCTAGTTAATTTAATTAATCTTGTGAACAATCTAGAAGCCGAAACAATATTGAAAAAGAAAATCGAAACAGAAGTATTTTACGACCTGTCAACGAAAGCCTAATACCTAGGTAAGAACTGTTGAACGGCAATTTCGTGTTTCAAAATCAACGGTAGAGTGATAAAAAAGAATAAGTACCATCCATACAAACCCAAAATAGTTCAAGGATTTAAGGAAACTGATTTTCCAAGACGAATGCGTTTCTATGAGTGGTATATTAGAAAGAGTAATGAATATCTCATTTATGTAAATTATATCTTGTGGTCCTATGAAAGTTGATTTACGAATTGTGAAGGTTGTAATGAGCACAATATGTACTTATCAATGTGATATGGAAAACCCTCACGAATTTATAAATAGTATTGCCGGAAATACACTTGTACGAAAAACAGTCACCAATTGTCAAAATTGTCCCTATGTAAATGGACGCCAATTTGCATTTCTCTAAATTAATACCTAGTTACGAAGCAGTTAAGAACTTAATTAGATTTTAAACTATTGCATAATGGGGCTATTTTTTATTAATCCTGATGTGTGATATTTTGTTGACACTGAAATCTTTAATGCACTTGTGGTGTATTACTAGACTGGAAAGTTTACGCTATTTCAAAAATTAAAAAATCTAATATGGAGGCCATAAGAAAAATGGAAAGTTTGCGGAATGACAAAAGACTATTGAGACATGTGACAAATGCCATCTTATTCGATTAAGAAAATGTATTCAAATAATGTCACATCTTGACAGTGATCAAATTAACCTGTCAGATTTCCTGGCGAAAAACGAAATCCGCTATTTTCGGTTTTTGCCGACTATCTCCAAAACCAATTGACCGATTGTAAATCTGAAGCCAGGTATTCAATGCACTAGGTTTTCTCTAAAACTTTTCCTATTTAACCTTTGCTGTAGGTATAATAGGAGTCAAGAGCCTTGTATAGAGACACAAAAATCCTAGATGTCGGTCTTTACATCTCGCGTCTTCAAATTTAAAGAAGTATTCGAGAGGACATTAAAGTGTGGGAAGCGCAACTGATGAAGATTCCGTAACCAGAAACCATATATATTATATATATTGGCTTGCGTACAAAAGAATGACACCTCGAAGAGAGTTTCAATATCTCTGATAGGTGAAGTTAACCTGAAAATTTCATCGCGACATGCTAACCTAGGAATTACGGGTAACAGCAATTACATGGAACGGCTCCAGATTCGGAACCTCTATGTGCTAGTTTCCCCGAAAAACTAGATGTCGGTTTTACATCTCTCGTCTTCAAATCTAAACATATTTAAATCAACGTGTGAAACCAAATGTTAATCCTTCAATTAATAGACCAACAAAATTTCGAAATTACACTAAAAACACTTCAACATTTCCAAGTAAGCCGATAAATGTTCAAATGGTTCAAATTAACAGAAATTTTACGGCATTCTTCCGATTTACACATACAAGTTTACTGAAAATGTTATATACTTATATATTAATATTATGGAGCACCACACATCCCCAAAATAATAATTTATTAAATTCAACTAAGAGTACTACTATATTTTTTAGTTACAGAAGTTCATTATACAAGCATTTCAAATTATGTCACTAAAAAGCTTCCTATTTAAGAACAATAATAGCCTTGAAAATTTCTTTAGCTATTCTATTCTATTTCTATTCTGCCATATGTTTGAAAAGAAAATTACAGCAAAACCGAGTTTTGGTAATGCTCATGCAATTCCTCTATCCAACATAGAATATCCACTAACGTGAATGATACATCATAATATCGTTACTTAACGATTTTACCGTTAGAATTTTTAATCAACATACGAACATAGGTGAAAATTAGCTGTCTACAGGATCATACTTATTCTCAGTTATAAGAAATGGATTGTAAAAATTTAATTATTCTTGTGAAATTAAGAATATTATATATGATTTACACAATCATTCACCAAAATTGAAATATACTTTTCGTCATGGGTACCGACAAAACTTCTTCCATTCGCTTAATATTGAAAGAGTTTACGTCCTACAAACGAAATGTTTAAGAATATTGAAAAAAAAACAGATAATATAATTTTACGGAACACCACCTACAATATATGACAATAGTACCGAATTCAGGTCTCAACTCTTAGTAAAATTTTCAAACTTCATAAATATAACATGTTACAGCATCAAACTTCATATATCCCCCTAAACTATTTACACCACCTCAAACGTGGGTAAGGTTTAATTGATCAATTGGATAAAATTACCAGGCTAGTGTTATTAAGAAAGTTCCAAATTTTGACACCCAACAATCGAACCAAATTTTAATCAACTTGTTAAGCCAAAGTTTAATTATTCTTTAATGGAATAATAAAATTTCAAAACTACAATAAAAACACTTTAACATTGCCAAATCTGCTGACAAATTGTTCAATTAAGACCTATTTACAGAACTTTCCCAAGAAGAAACTGTTCCGACCCCACATAAAAATAATCTGGAATATTTCATATGTTTGTTAAACTTTACCAAGCTCCACAAAACCCTGAAAATAGTTATCTAAAATATTACGTTTATTTAAGAATACCACCAGATTTTTTATTTGAAGAATTTCTCTAGCCTACGAATATAGAAAAACGTTAGTTATACATGCTCAAATTACACGTCTAAGATTTTGCAGTTTAAATTATTAATCAATATAAGCCTAGAGCAACATCAGCCATGGGCGAGATTATACTTATTATCAGAAAAAAAAAGAAAGAAATGAATTGTAAAAATGTAATTATTCTTGTGAAATTAAACATATCCTATTCGATTTCCAGAATCATCCTCAAAAAATAAAATATAAATCCAGATAGGTACCCACCAAAAAACTTTATTTCCCTTGTATTCAAAGAATTTAGATTCTGTAAACGACATTTTTAAGAATTCCGTAAAACCATTTATTTACTGTACACTATTTGTGAACATATTACCAAATTCAAATCTCAACCCTTAGTAATGTTTTCAATCTTTATAGATACATCTGCAATTAAGATAGATAATAGTCAGTTGTTACAGCTTCAAACTTTATATATCCCCACTAAACTGCACCACACTCAGTTTTAGGTAAGGTTTAATTAATCAATTAATTCAAATTACGAATCCAATGTTTTATAGAAAATCCTGCATTTTAATCAACCGATGAAACATAAGTTTAATTTTATTCTACCTAAATAGACTAACACATTTTCAAAACTACATTACTTCAACATTTCAAAGTCTACCGATAAATGCTCAGTCAAGACCTATTTAGCGATTTTTTCAATAATTTCAATTAAGAACACCACTGTATTTTTTATTTGTATAATTTTGTCAAACAAATATTTCATGTATCACCCTGTTGAATAACAATCATTTGATGCAAAAATGCAACAAATTTCTTTTTTCAACTTTGATATAAATTTCACATAAATAATACTGCATACTCTACCCAGCGTATGATATTGAATAACGTGAAAGTTTGCTAGCAAACGATTTTACCGTTTAAAGTATTAATCAGCTTCGAAAGTGAGATATTTCTATGAATTAATATACCAACACTTAAAAACGGCCATCAGTAATTCTTACACTCAGCCGAAATAAATGTATTCCAAGAATTTAATTCTTCTTCTGACTACCAACAAGTTATACGTACGCTTTCCAATATCAACCACTGAATCCTTATATATTGAATTAATTTAAGGTTAATACATTTTTTAACAGTTGCGAAAATCTATAAATTTACAGTATACCACCCATAAAATGTGTCAATAATACCCAATCCACATCTGAACCATTAGCCGAGTATCAAACTCCGTAAGAATAATAATTATTATTAAATGTGCAAATGAGACCGTTAAGTCATGTCTTAAAACTCCAAACTTCATATATCGCCACTAAATAATTTCTCTGCTTTAGTCTTACGTGTTTATTTAATCGAAAACACAAATGAAATTATACTATAAATACCCTTGGATCATTTAACCATAATATCTTAAATAAGTATGTCACTAACAAGAACTATACAAAAACAATATAAAAACTTCAAAGCATAAGCGACTACTATTACGTTGTTTCTATGTATAACAAATGTCTGCTGGATGGCTTATTTCACGTTTTCAAACACATGCAATGTAAAAAAATGACTGTCCTAAACTATGCTTTAGACACAAATCCGATATATAAACTCATTTATATATAAACCTTTCAACATAATTTGGGGACAGTTTATATATCGCAATATACCCAAAATGTGTACCATAACACCATCTATTGGATACTATAGAAATCACTTTGGGCTCAAAATATGCTGTAGATATAAATTTCAAAATGTCCCCAAAGCATGCCTTTTACACAAACATAGTTTGGGACCAGTCCTCAAAGCATGCAGATGTCCCCAATGTATGCCTTGCCTAAAAAAAGTGTCTCCATAGTATGCGTCCTGCATATATATATATATATATATATATATATATATATATATATATATATATATATATATATATATGTATATATATATGTGTCGGAGATAACGAAATAGTTGGTTTCTCAAGTGGTGAAAATCTAAAGACTATATAGTTTATATTATCAGTAACAGGATATTTATGTTTTCGTATTTTCGTTTACGATTTTTAAGTTTATTATATTTTATTACAACTTTGTCAGCTTGGAATCGAGAGTGATTCACAATCGCTTGCCGTGGTGCCGGTTACGCAATGGCAGGCAGAAAAACGAAGTATGCACCAGGTGTTGTGCACGATGTTTTTATGAGTTTTATGAGAAACGGAGTACAGTTTTCTCTTTGTATGATCTGTGGTACAGCACAGATCAAACACAGGGGTACAGTTCTCTCCGAACTTCGAACGAGGTACGACGGTAGACGGACGGCTGCCACGAAACATTTATTCCTTACGGTAACCCCGACATACACATATATATATATATATATATATATATATATATATATATATATATATATATACGGTAATCATACAATGCTGAACCACACATAGTAACTTGAATTAACAATCCTGAACCAGCCTCGAGAACCTGAACCAGTATATTGGTTCAGGTTTGTTTTGTCTTATTAAACTTGTAAAAGAGCCATCTATTATCTCAATTATGGCTTATTCTGATTTTTCAGACATTTAGAACTCTTTAAATTTTATTTCTACCCTGATTTAAAGATGGGGTAAGTTGTTACGGCTAAAAATTGTATGGTTCAGCATAGCACGATTCGTAGATTTTTAGTTTACGGTTTATCCGCCAGAGGCGCTTAATCGTATTTGCAGTGAATATACTATTCTATATATCATCCTCAATTTTTCATACTGTCCTGAGCCAGAAATCTGGCAACGCAGTAACATCTTGTGTTTACATTGTTAGGGTATTAGTATTTTAAGGCTAATTTATTTCCTGAGAACGAAAGTTAGTGTTCAGTATTCATAATTTTACGATGTCGAAACGAAGTAAAAAAATTTTATTGTTAGCGAAGCATAACATAATTAAAGGTAAGTAAAAAGATCTATTTATTTACAATAGCTACTTATTTTGTTCAACTTCCGTAAAATACTAGATCACCGTCAAACAAAAAACACCGTTTGTTCATTATTGACCCTTTTACACTATATTATAGTTATAAATATCATTTGTCTATATTGATTTAATTAAAAACAATATCACACATATTGTTTTCAATTTTTGTTTTCAGTGGCATCTATTCATAATAAAATTGTAAACTTATGGTGTTTTTAAGTTTATGGGGCATACTTCGAAACATACCGTAGGTAAATTTTGTCAAAGAAGTTGTTTATTAAATTAAACCGCCTATGTTTTCGAGCAACATAAGGTACAGTTTATTTTAATTTCATTGTTTTTTAGTGGCAACAGTTTTAGAAATTGATTTTTATGCAGAGTTTCAGCTAACAAACCAGAATATGCAAAAAATTCAATATGGAAAAGATGTCACGTTGAAATCGTGTTTTTCTGTCTGACGGCAGTATAGTGGCAAATTTTCAATTTTAGTTTTTGTTAAAAGAAAAATACTCTTTGTTTTGTAATTTTATAGATTTATAAATAAATTTTATGTTACAATGGCTTTTTTAATTTAAAATCCCGAGATAGTCAATTAGTACAGGTAGTTCAAGATCAAGATTGTCAATTATCCAAAATGATGCCTTAACGGTTACCAATAACAAGATATTTTTAAATTAAGGAAAAGTGTGCAATAATAATTTTTATATTTTAATTGTAATTCCAAGCATAGCATTTTTTCACTGTTTTGCCAAGAGCCTGCTTAAATGTGAAAAAGTACTGTGCTAGTTTATTAGTAGTAATGGAAAAAGTTGCAGTTAAAATTAATTTATGTTCGTTGTTTCCTTAGTGTTTTAAGGGGGGGGGGTAGTTTTGAAGTGCTTTTGATCTGGAAGTTAATTACTTTTCTTTTGGTACATGGTGAGTTTTGGGCTCTTGCTCATCTTCTTCTTGTTCCCCTTCTTCTTCTCCTTCTTCTTGTTCTCTTTGATCCCTAAATTCTTCCATTTCTTGTTCTCATATTCCTGCCTCATCTGGCTCAGTGTTTCCATCATATTCGGTGTTTGAATCTTACTCGATTCCTTGGACAATTTTTCTATAATCTGTCTTCTTTGCACAGTCGTTAGTTTCATCTTCATCGTGATCATTTGTATTCTCAACAATATCTGATGCATTTGTGTACTTTTCTCATTTGCACAGGCTGGCGTATATTTCATCCCAGCTTTCCTGCAGCTGCAACTTTTGGTGCAGCCAGACATTATGCAGCTGGAGTAAACAAGTTTTAGTAATAGAAAAATAATAATAACTGATAACAAAATCAAATAAAAAACAAATAAACAACTGCAACTCTAACATAATTTATAGCTTAAGAAAAATTGCCTTAAAGCTCAATAACAATTCGCATTATTTACTGAGCTAAAAGCCGCAAAAGTTCGTATATCTAATAGTTTATAAGTTATATATATTAGCTTCAAAGTTAAGAAATGGATCAGCTGCTGCAACTTTTGTAGCACGTATATTTTCAAAAATGCATAAAATATCGAATAATTTTTTTTGGTATTTTACTGTACGAGGTCGTTTTTGTAATTTTTAATATTTTCAGGAAAAACTAAGAGTTGTTTATAACAAATTGTTAAATCAATAAACAATGAATTTGTTAATAAAAAATTGTAGTTCGTCATTTTGTAGAGAAAAGTCAATTATTATTTAAAAATAAAATTTCTTAAATAATAGTTTAGACGATAGATATTTATCAAAAAACTATTCTGAATAATTAAAAATTATTATTAATTTTTTTTTTCCAAAACACAGAATTCTCTACAAAATTGTAAAAATCTTTTATTTTACATATTAAAATAATCCATTTGCTTATAAAAAAATTATAAACAAAATATTTTTTAGGTAATAAATTTATTTAGTTGACATAACGATAATATAATATAAATAAAAACATTTTTTTACAATATTACTGTGTTTTTTCTTTTTTTAGTAATTTACAAAAATTATTATAAACAAAGTATTAAAATTTGTAATACTTTTATGACGCATTCTTGTTTTTTATGTATATAAGAAACGCTCCATGAGGCAAAAAAAAAAATTTCGGCAATTATTTAAACATTTTTTTTTAGTTAAGAACGATAAAGCAAGTTTGAGAAAATTTTGTTAATTTACAATTGTTTAATTTATTGAAAAATATACTTAAATCAAAAAAATCAACGGGACTCAATTCTTTAAAATGTTTAAATTAGACCATATTTTTAGATTTTTCATTTTACTATAAGTAGGTTAAAAATATGTTTTTAAGGACGTACTAGGTTTCGAGGTCGTGCGCGCAACTTAACAATGCCGTGCGGAAGGCTGTTTTCAGGGTTAAATTAAAATTATAAATAATGGAGATACAGTTTCGGGAGTCGGAACTTTTTTTGTAAATTTCCTGGTCTTTAATTATCTTTTTTCAAAATTCGAAAATATTAAAAGTTTACGAACTATAAGCGAAAAACCAAATACTATTTATTTAGGTTCATCAATTATTTATAACTTTTGGAATTTTCTATGTGCTAATTTAATTTTTTATCACAATGATCTAGACATCATTCTGAATCGAATGAAGCAATCCACATATTTTTAATCATAGTATGTTGTAGGCTAGACTAATATAATGTTGATACACGATTTGAAAAATAATTATAGTTTGAAAATACTAAAAAAAGTTTAAGCATATCGAACACATAAATGTTATGTAACATATATATGGTTACAATTATTAAAACATAATTAGTAATTTTTTATTCAGAAAAATAAATAAATTCGAATCCGACACCTCTAAACCTGGTGTTTTTTCTCGAGCTATTACAATCTCAATAAACCTGCAGTTTTCTTTGAGTTGATATCTACTTACCCTCTTAAAACAAATATTCTAGCTTAAGAGATGCCGAAGAACAGAGGGAAACGGTCATTTTTTGGAAATTATTAGCTATATCATTGAAACAGCTGAACTTAAAATTCTAAAAAAATATTTATAGAAACCTTAAGGTTAACTCTTTCAAGTACCACCACACACGATTGGTTAATTAAAAAAAAACTACTGGTACCAAGCTTACCCACATATTATTCTAAAAAGTGCAAATATTAAATTATTGATGAGCGATTTATTTCCTCATCAGAATTTGTCACTGCCCCAAATTTCTATGTCATATAGTTTTCGAGAAAAAGATCTGACAGACGGACCCCAGAGTGAATTTATAAGGATATTCGTACAGTAACCTTTATATTTATTCATTCCCTATGTAGATACCATCATCAATATAACAGCACTGTGAATTGTGAAACAACATAATCTATAACTTATAACAAAAATATCTGTTGTTTTTACTAGCAATTGTCTTCTCATCAACACATTTAAAATTTTATATGAGCTATCCCTTCATTTTCCTACTGTAATATGGAAAATGCAATGCAAGTAGTCGTTCTTACAATTACAATAAGTAATTTCTTTTAGTAAGAGTTCTTATTGCCGAATGAAGTGCATTTAAATGCATTTCATTCGGAGATAAGAACTCGCTTTCAAAGCTAAATTAAAATTATGAACAAAGTAGAGAGAGATTGACTAGTTGGACAGACAGTTTTATATTAAATTCCCTTCTCCTTTTTTGCTTATAAAACTTTTCTAATTGTTTATGTGATAATTAAAATCATTTTCGGAATATTTTTCTAGAGGATATTAAGAACCCATCAAACCCTCGACCAAACCTTAACTCGCCTTATATAAGTGTTTAATAATATTTCCATGTGGACTATTTAAATGTATTCAGTATTAACAATTCTAAGCTTTACAGCGGTCAGCGACCTTGACCTCAATTCATAAACATTCGACGATTTCACTAGTAGAGAATCCCCAAATCTGACAACCATGCAGCGGTTCAAGATTGTAGGTTTTCGTATATCTAAATGTATATATTGGGTCAGAAAAGTCTGGAAAATATAAGGGTTCAGGATGGTAATGAAAGCCTTGTAATAATTGGATTTTAGTTTTAAAAATTTCAACGTATATAATTCAAATTTGGATACAACATCCACCATCAAAATAATAAAATTTAATTAGTTTTCATATATATTCATTACTTCTATCTGGTGCAGGTTTGTATGATTTACCGTTTGGTTCAGAATTGATATAAGGATGTATATATATATATATATATATACAGACATATAAATGGTCATTGTGACTCCCAACCAATATATAAGTAGTACTCTGTGTAGCCCAAATTGACGTTGTTTAGCCCGCTCACGGGCTGCATAACGTTCTACGTGTATTTCATCGCTAGCCGATAAATCACATCTCAAGGAACCTTTCATGAAAATATTTCGAGGGCTGAACAATGAGTCGCTTAGCCATCCTTTCATGAGATTTTTCTTCTGCCCGTTCTCTTTTCCTTGGACTTTCCTTTGCAGAATATATTCAAGTAGTGAATATCGGTGCTGATTTCTCATGACATATCTGCATTAGATGGTATACTAAATGGTTTCTAGTTCCTTCTTCTTTTAATTCAGGCCCATGATTACTCCTACCAAGTCTTTGAATTTAGAAGTGTCTCCAATTGTTATTAATTTCTATTTTGTCAATATTGTAATGTTTTTATTTTCACACTCGGGTTCTGTTCAGTTCTTGGATTTATTTAAAAACAGTCCAACTCACTATAATTTATTTCCACTATTTTTACACAAATTTATATTCACAGAAACTACTATTTACAATTTATATCTACTTAAGTATTCAATACGAGCGACGAAAACAGAATGCCTCCTATCGCCAGCTATTCCTTTTATATATTAATCTCGGAATTGTCTGGTACGTCCACGAACCATCGGGAAATTCCATCATGTTCTTGAAGCTTTAAGGAAGTTCCCAGTAACGGCAGCGGTCCGCCTGTGGAGAGACAAACATTTCGGATTCCCAGAATTTATCGGAATAATGTCCCTTCCATGAATTGGTTGATGACCGATTGCACTAGCTGTTGGATGAATTCTCGTAACAATATTTAGATTTTCGTGTTTGAGATCTTTATTGATTTGTAAAGCTTACTATTGCCTATTTCAATTTTAAAGTTAGCATGTCTGGGTTGTAAGATTTCAATTTCCTCACATCTTTCAGTTGTTTTCTTCTCTGAAGCTTGTCCGTTCCTTCCCCTGAAGCGTACCAGGCTTTTTATTGTGAGGTTTCCATACTTTTGCAGCACCAAAGTCTTCAATACTACTTTTTAAGGTAGAGAGAATTAATTTACACATTGTTTCTCGCTGAAACTGTGAATTGTAGTTGTTAACATATTTTATTTTTGTTTCCAGAACGAAATGCAAGCAGTGTAGGTTTCATTGGTGTCGGTCAAATGGGTAAAAGAATGGTTAACAATTTAATAAAAAAGGGCCAAAAGAATATTAAAATATACGACAATGTACCGTCAGCTCTTGTAGGTATTGAAGGAGTAACAACTTGCAAATCCGCCGAAGAAGCTGCTAGAGATTCGGAAATAGTCATAACAATGCTCCCTAATGGTAACATAGTAAAAGATACTCTATTGCAAAGTAACGGGATATTAAAAGGAATTTCCAAAAACGCACTTTTCATCGACAGTTCCACTATAGAACCACAAATGGCTCAAGAATTGTCAAGGATATCCAAGGAAAATGGTATTAGGTAAGTAGATTTGGTAAAAAATAAACAACATGACGCTGACTAACTAGTAATTATTAAAAAACACACTTTTGCACCCTAACACCAAACCTTTATCTTAAACACTCAAAGCCGTTTCAACAACACAAGTTATCATCATCAAGGAGTAAAACAGTTTGTTTTTTTTTTTTGATGATGACTACTTAGAGTTGTTGAAACGGCGTTGAGTATTTAACATAAAGGTTTGGTGTTAGGGTGCAAAATTGTGTTTTTTCATTTGTGACACACCAAAGGTTCTACAACATTTCTATTAGTCATTATTAGACTGTATCAAAGAATTTAAATTATCAAGCCTCATAATAACAAGAATTAATCGAATGCTGCTAATAACCTGTCCACTGGAATTTAGAAATCATGATGATTTTACTAGTTTCATTAGGTATAAGTTCATTTTAATGGCGAGATTAAAGTAAAACGTAAAGTCATTATTTTATTTTCTTTAACTTCCTGTTTTAATAGCTGCCAAAAGAATAATTTTAAACTTTAAGTAATATTGGATAAAAATTACGTTGTGCCTAATAAGTGCAGCATTGCTAATTCCACCAAAAACACGATTGATGATTACGAAAAGTCAAGCATATTAAATATTTCCAAATTGCTCCAGAAAGACATTGTTGTGAGGAAACAAAACCCAAAGGAACAACCAAAATAAATGTTGGTAAGTCTGTCAAAAGTATTAGTTGAAGTTTTATTTAAAACGTTGGCCAAAAGTCAGAATGAACAATAACTGTTGTGCACTTATTTTGTTAACAATGCATGTAATCTTGAATATTTTATCTGAATTTTGAATACAATTACAAGAAGCGACGATATGAACGGTATTACTATTTAAAATTTTATGGGTTTTAATTCAAACGATATGTAATATCTCGTCTACAGTTGAAGGCCAGCAATTTATCACTAGAGGTACAGCTATTTATTGCTCTTCAATCTTTCTATTCAAAAACAGTTTTGAGCCTCATTACGAAATAAAGAAACCAACTGAAAATTAGTGGTGCATTTATCTTATTTTAAAATTTGAAACACCTACTTTTAATCTAGATTTTACAGAATTACTAGCGGACCCGACAGACGTTGTCATGTCCCATGTAAACTTTTAAAAATTAGCTGTAACAATATAATCTGAACGCCATCTACCAGACGTAACTGAAACTGAAGCACACTCTTGAATATTTGACACAGCGACTACAGCGCAGTCTGCCGGATCCTATGTAAGTTGTGCTAACATCAGCAACAATTTTTAAATAAATAATTTAACTAATAAAACAATATCTAGTTGACCGTATTGTGAATCTAAACCATCCTCAATCCCCCTGGAATACACACAAAAATTTCATCAAAATCTGTCCAGCCGTTTAGGAGGAGTTCAATGACTAACACACGTACAGAAGATTTATATATATATATATATAAAGATAGGGATGAGTGGTTTTGGCACAGTTTTGTTTATTAATGCAATCAATTGTTGTAAGCCTACATTACTAAACATGAATTGATAATTCTAAGTTCCGGGCGATAAGTTAGTTAACATCGAAAGGCATACTTTTTGTAATAATCAGCTATTACACAAATTGGTTTGTACAAATTACCACAGCTGTTAAGGTTATTTTCAAATTTTGATTTGAACATATTTTGGTAAAATTTATGTATCTTAGTAGAGACTCGAGAGCTGTGTTATGATCAAATGAAAAACTTCTTTCTGTCGACTAAAAGAATAAAGTCCTTATATTTTGATAGCAAATGTCTTACTATTAGTAATCAATTAATTATACTCGAGTTGACATAAATTAAACACCTAATTACTGATATTTTCATATAAATATTTACATAGAATATGAATAAACTGATAGTAAAGCTTTGAAATATCCACATTTCAAAGATTAAAGTTCCATAATGATCGAATATGTTACTTCGAAAGTATTTGTTTTGAAATTAAGATAATTGTGCTATAAACCAAGGATTGTATTTTTAACCGACTTCCAAAAAGGAAGAGGTTATCAATTCGTCCCATATTTTTTTTGTATGTATGTATGTTACCTGATTCCTTCTCCTGTGGTGAACCGTTTTGGATGAATATGGTCTTGTTTAATAGATAATATATCCTGATTGGAGAAACTTCAAATTTTGGAAAAGAATTCTATTGGTAAAGCGATGAAATTTGTGAATGAACACAGGCGTGCATGGAAATCGACAAATATCCCTAACATATTGGTCGATTTTTCGAAAACTCCTTATGGATATGTATAGTTTTTAACGTTTAATCTATTAAGGAAGATCCCTAGGTGATCTCATATACTTTTCTGCGACGTGCAATTTGCAGTTTTCCAGGAAATCGCCGAAAATTCCAAAATTCTTATCAAAAATTTCATCGAAATGACATAACGGACATTTCCTCATAAATATTTTAATTCCATCGTAATAGTGCGGGAATTTTAGCCACTGGAAGTTTTAATAAGACCATAAGAAGTTCCATAAAGTGTGGAAAGTAATTAATGTTATACAGGGCGATAATATAAAATGTTAAAAATGAATTAATTTATGGGGTAGCCCACAAGGAGTTATATACTATGGTTGAAATATAGGACGGATTTTGACTCCGTAAATATGGGATGGATTCTACTCCGTCCTATAGTTTACAGAAGGCAGCTAACAAATTTATGCTTGTTCGTGGGCAGTCGTATGTACTATGTACAGGATGGTTGGTACATAGGGCGGAGTGGAATTATCTATAGTTATACAGAGTTCTCAAAAATCGTTGAAAAAAGGTTACATGACGTGGTCCATAAGGCATAAATATATTTTGGGCTTATTAAGTCAACGCGTACATTTTGTTCGTAAACATTTACCTGTCCATTTAAATAAAAATGTATCAGTGTGTAATGTCGATGTTACCTGGTTCTGTCTATTAAGGTTATACATACAAAATAAAAAATAAAGAATGAAAACTACCTGAGTTCAAAAAAATTTAAAAGTTGAAAATAGAACTTTCAAAAAATATATAACTGACTTCCACCTATAACTAAAAAGCTAAAAATAATTATCACAAAATACAAGTCTAGCAAATAAATAACTCATTCAATGTTGTTAGGTACCTACCCAGGAAGTAAAAAATCTAAACATTAAAAGGTGCTCATTCTGTACAAATTATTTACCTACCAATCTAGTTTATTTTTGAAGTCGGTGTCAAGCAACAATCAAGTTTGATGAAGATAGATAAGTACACAAAGAAGGATTTTAGATTTGGTTGGCACCGACTTCAAAAATATACTAGATTGGTTTTTACTTCCTGGGTAGGTACCTAACAACATTGAATGTGTTATTTATTTGCTAGAGTTGTATTTTGTTATAACTATTTTTAGCTTTTCAGTTATAGGAGGAAGTCGGTTATATATTTTTTTATTTAAAATATTTTGAGTACTTTCCGTAAAAAATCATTCAAAACATAGTTACCTTTTTGTTTTTCTTAAAGACCACCAAACAAAATTGATTAAAAAAATGTTTACAAAATGGCAAAAAAATATTATTTGCTATTAGTATATTATTTTCTGTGTATTTGCAATATTCAAAGATTTTTAAAATTAATAAAAAAATGAACCCTCAGATTAAGAGAACATGTTTTATTAACCGTAAGGATGCTTACAATATTAGGCTGATTCGTCTGTATAAAAATCTGGTGGTCCAATATTATAACATAAAAAAATTTTCCCTAAAAAGCCGCCGCCAGTACTTGGTCAGGGACTTCATTCTGCTCAAGGTCTTCGAGAATGTGTTTTTAAGTATTTTTGTTACAGGTTGTAACACGCTTTTATTAGCTTCACTTGTAACAATGTAGGTATTGTAATTTTGGAGATAAATTTTAACCTATTTTTAGGGTTCCGTATATACAGTATACGGATACCCTTATAATATCACTCAGGATTTCTGCCTCTGTCACATCACAGCAATTTTCTCCTAAACTACTGGACGGAAGAGGTTGAAATTTGGTATGAAGGTATAGTTTGGTGACTTGATCAGGAGCACATATCGCAAAAGAAGAAATTTTGATTTAAGGGGTACTTCTGGGGGGAAAACTAAAAAAATCAACCGTTCCCCCCCCTGATCTCCGAAACTACTGAACCTAAAATTTTGAAAAAAATAAAAAATATAGAACGTTGCCCGAACTTTACAGGAAAAATAAGGAGAAACCATTAATATTAATTTTGGGGGGCAAATTATAGAATTAAATAAAAATTTAAAAATAAAAAAAAATTCAAACTCATCATGTAATATATCAAATGAAAGGTCTCATTCTGAGGAGCACAAATATATTTTTTTCATATTTAAATAAAAATTAATTAAAACGATATTAAAGAAAATATACCAAAATTTACCCATTCCCCCCACCTTATCTCCGAAACTATAAAACGTAAAGTTTTGAAAAAAAATACTTTCATAGGTTCTTACCTGAAGTTTACTGGAAAAATAAGGAGAAACATCTACTTTTCATTTTGGGGGGCAAATTACAGAATTAAATGGAAAATATAAAATTAAAATTGTTTCTAACCCATTATGTTATATATCAGATGAAAGGGCTCATTAGGACGAAAATAAAGATTTTTTTTTCATATTTTTAAAATAAATAAATTAAAAGATATTAACAAAAATATAAAAAAATTTACCCATTCCCCCCCTTATCTCCGAAACCATAAGCTGGAAAATTTTGAAAAAAAATTGAGTTATAGCCCCTCACCTGAACTTTACTGGAAAATTAAGGAGAAACCCCTAATATTTATTTTGGGGGGCAAATTATAGAATTAAATGGAAAATATAAAATTAAAATTATTTCTAACCCATCATGTTATATATCAAATAAAAAGGCTCATTGTGACGAAAACAAATATATTTTTTTCATATTTTTAAAATAAATTAATTAAAAGTTATTAACAAAAATATAAAAAATTTTACCCATTCCCCCCCTTATCTCCGAAACCATAAGCTGTAAAATTTTGAACTTTACTGGAAAAATAAGGAGAAACCCCTAATATTCATTTTGGGGGGCAAATTATAGAATTAAATGGAAAATAAAAAATTAAACTTGTTTCTAACGTTTCATGTAATATATCAAATCACAGGGCTCATTATGACTAATACAAATATATTTTTTTTATTTTTTTTAATAAATATTTTAAAATATATTTAAAAAAATATTTAAAAAAATACCCATTCCCCCCTTTATTCCCCAAACTATAAGACCTATTTTTTTTTATTTACAGGAAAAATACGAAGAAATCTTTAATATTAATAATGGGGGGCAATTTATAGAAATAAACGGAAAATAAAAAATATTTTCGTGTCATGCAATATATCAAATGAAGGGGCTCGTTATGAGAAATACAAATATATATTTTTAAAATTAATTGTTTACAAGATATTAACATAAAGATATAAAAAATTCTCATTTCTCGCTTTATTTCCGAAACCATACTACCTAAAATTTTGAAAATAATTAGGGGTACTGGGGCTCACTTGAAATTTATAAGAAAAATTATTAGAAAACCTCCATGGTAATTTTAGGGACAAATTATACAATTAAATGGAAAATAAAAATTCAATTTTCAAACGAATCATGTAATATATCAAATAAAAGACTCATTATGTGAATTACAAATATATCATATTTTTAAATCATTTGTTTAGCAAAGATATTAAACATCGACTTAATTCCCATTTTAGAAACTATACTATTTAAATTTTTAAAAATATATTTTATTTGTATTTTTAAATAATTTGAATAACAGATTTAATAATTTATAATTTAAAACTTGACCCATTGTGCCCTTTATCTTCCAATCTATAGAGCCTCAAAATTCAGACAATAGATCATAAAAGGCTTCCCTGAAAGTTTATTAGTAAAATAAAACTCTAATGTTAATTTTTGGGGGCCAAATTAGAAAACTAAATACAGCGAATCTTGAAGGTGGTACGGAACCCTTACAATGCGAGTCCAACTCGCACTTGACCAAATTATTGATTGTCGTATCAAACTGAAATTTTGTATCTATACCTATGTAGTTTAGTTTACAGTACAATTATTTTTCTTTTAGTAGCATTAGAACTCAAGTAGGGTTGTATACGAGTAGAGCGTAATTTCCGCTTTAATAATATATTGGACAATACTTTGTACGTATTGTTTCAGCCATTTAGGGGCATCTATGGTTCCTTATATAGAGGCATCATTAACTTGGGTTTCTGGTGTTTGGTCTATTGTGATATTATTTATATATTATAGTTAGTTTTTACTTCGATTTGCTAAGCGTATTTTTAAAGTAGAATCTATTATTTTTTACAATCTAACAAGAAATTGGTCTGATTTAAACATATGAGATTTATTATCAATAAGGGAGCTCACTTAAATTACAATATTTTTCAACTCCTTTACACGCGCAGTATTTATCTGAACTATGAATGAGGCTTAAGTACATAATCTTGTTTTGGTAGATTCATGGATGCCCCCGTATCAGGAGGTGTGACTGGTGCCGAAGCCGGAACTTTAACATTTATGATCGGAGGAGATGATAACGACATGAAGCAAGCAGAACCGGTATTACAGAAAATGGGTGCTAAGCTTTTCAAATGTGGCTCAATTGGTGCTGGTCAGATTGCCAAAATCTGCAATAACCTTATATTAGGTAAGAGCTTTATGATAAACTTCTTAATAACATCTGAAATCTGCTTCGATTACTCTGTATCCTCCATGTTTCTACTAATACCCTAGGTGGATTACATCAATTTAACCGACTTTTTTTTAAATATATTACCCCCCATGCCAGTCGAAATCGATGCGCTACAAGAGAAACAATTCGTTTATCGGTTTAAAAAAACTGAAAATTTGAATTGCTGCCAAATCCGAAATAATGACTAAACTTTTGAATATACAGGGTGAGTTTTTTTTTTTGATAATCAGTATGGGGATCTCGGAAACTAAGGGAGTTAGAGCAATGGTTAAATTGCAGTTTTACTGGCCTAATTTAATGACACTTTTGGATTTTTGTAAAAAGTCATGGCTTACTAGATATTTTGAAATTGAAATTCTCTCGATTTAGTCAAATCACTCTAGCTTCTTTGTTTTTGATTTTATAAAAAAGTGTAAACATCAAAATTGAAAAGAATTGTATCCCGAATATGATTCTCAGGTCCTCGTTTGCGTGACAGCTCTCGTTTTCCAGATATGACACAAACTTATCTTTTTTGAATGGAAACCATAGTTGGCTATGACCTCAAAAAATCGGACATTTTTAGAGATTTTCAACGATATAATACTCCATATAGTTATTCATAAAAATAACGGAGTTATGGATGCTTTTCTCTCTTATTTTCACTTTTAACGTAGTTAGCCATGAAATAGATTGATTTATTAATAACTATTCCAAAAAACATTAAACGATTTTATTATTAGGTATATCAGATATAACGAAAAAAATTTTAATAAGTAGGTACTTACTAAAAACTTAAAAACCTAAAGTTAGTTGATGTACATATAAGTTTAGAACCAGTTCAGCTTGAATTGCTCAGGTTTTGACTGGAATTTCAAGAAACACTGAGATGTAAATGTGTGGCTCTGTATACAAATGATGTTATAAAATAATATATTGATGAGCAGCTCTGAGCAGAAATTACCACTGGGAATCACTCCACGTACGGCAGGGTAAAGCCAGAAATAGCACTTCAGCTCCGGATAGTGGCAAGATTCGTCCGCTAAATTTTCATAGACGATGTAATACGAAAAACTTTTATAAAAGAAATCGACTTAATCGTTTCATATTTTTGAAATTTAACCCACAAAAAGTATGAATTTTAAACTTTTAGTGAATTGAGAGATTTTGTTTTCCGGGCTACTGAGCAGTGGTCAGTTGAAATAAGTGGCAGTGGTCTATAACTGTGACCAAGTTTTCCGCATTGATATATTTATACTAGTACGTTCTGATTGACTGATGACTCTACGCTGTTTGCATGGTATGTTTTTCAGCGCAATCGACCAGATTGTGTTAAGATTCATTGTTTCTTCTTTTCTGTTGAAATAATTAGGATGTTTCTGTATCCTAATTGCATCTCTCTAAATCCTGGGGTAGAAATGGTCAATTGATGCTAGAACTTCGGTATCCTCGAACCGGATAGAATGTGTACGTTCGGCGACCGCTGGCTGACTTATCGATCTCATTCTGCAACTTCGTTTGTGTTGAACGTGTGTTGATACTTCTTTTTGTGGTACCAATGTATTCCGTATAAGCTATTAGGAAGTCTCGAGCCTTAGGGATTGTTGTATACTGTGTTTTTAGGGTTCCGTATATACAATATACGGATAATATCACTCAGGATTTCTGCCTCTGTCACATCACAGCCATTTTCTCCTAAACTACTGGACGGACGAGGTTGAAATTTGGTATCAATGTATAGTTTGGTGACCCGATCAGGAGTACATATCGTAATAGAAAAAATTTTGATTTTAGGGGTACTAAAAAAATCGACCGTTCCCCCCCCCCTGATCTCCGAAACTACTCAGCCTAAAATTTTGAAAAAAAATAGGAAATATAGAGCGTTGTCCGAACTTTACAGGAAAATTAAGGAGAAACCATTAATATTAATTTTGGGGGGCAAATTATAGAATTAAATAAAAATTTAGAAATAAAAAATTTTTCAAACGCATCATGTAATATATCAAATGAAAGGTCTCATTCTGAGGACACAAATATATTTTTTTCATATTTAAAAAAATATATATTTAAAAAGATATTAACGAAAATATACCAAAATTTACACATTCCCCTCCGAAACTCCGAAACTATAAAACGTAAAGTTTTGAAAAAAAATAGATTTATAGGTTCTGACCTGAAGTTTACTGAAAAAATAAGGCGAAACCTCTACTTTTAATTTTGGGGGCCAATTACAGAATTAAATGGAAAATATAAAATTAAAATTGTTTCTAACCCATCATATTATATATCAAATGAGAGGTCTCATTACGACGAAAACAAATATATTTTTTTCAAATTTTTAAAATAAATTAATTAAAAGATATTAACAAAAATATTAAAAAATTTACCCCCCCTTATCTCCGAAACTATAAGATGGAAAATTTTGAAAAAAAATGGAGCTATAGCCCCTCACCTGAACTTTACATGAAAATTAAGGAGAAACCATTAATATTAATTTTGGGGGGAAATTATAGAATTAAATAAAAATTAAAAAATAAAAAAATGTTCAAACGCATCATGTAATATATCAAATGAAAGGTCTCATTCTGAGGAACACAAATATATTTTTTCATATTTGAAAAAAAAATTATTTAAAAAAATATTAACGAAAATATACCAAAATTTACCCCCCCCCCCTTATCTCCGAAACTATAAAACGTAAAATTTTGAAAAACAAAATAGATTTATAGGTTCTGACCTGAAGTTTACTGGAAAAATAAGGAGAAACCTCTACTTTTAATTTTGGGGGGCCAATTACAGAATTAAATGGAAAATATAAAATTAAAATTGTTTCTAAACCATCATGTTATATATCAAATGAGAGGGCTCATTATGACGAAAACAAATATTTTTTTTTTCAAATTTTTAAAATAAATAAATTAAAAGATATTAACAAAAATATAAAAAAATTTACCCATCCCCCCCCTTATCTCCGAAACCATAAGCTGGAAAATTTTGAAAAAACAATGGAGGTATAGCGCCTCACCTGAACTTTACTGGAAAAATAAGGAAAAACCTCTAATATTTATTTTGGGGGGGCAAATTATAGAATTAAATGGAAAATTCAAATTGTTTCTAACCCATCATGTTATATATAAAATGAAAGGGCTCATTATGACGAAAACAAATATATTTTTTTCATATTTTTAAAATAAATTAATTAAAAGATATTAACAAAAATATAAAAAAATTTACTCATCCCCCCCTATCTCCGAAACCATAAGCTGGAAAATTTTGAAAAAACAATGGAGGTATAGCGCCTCACCTGAACTTTACTGGAAAAATAAGGAAAAACCCGTAATATTTTTTTGGGTGGGCAAATTATAGAATTAAATGGAAAATATAAAATTAAAATTGTTTCTAACCCAGCATGTTATATATCAAATAAAAGGGCTCATGATGAAGAAAACAAATATATTTTTTCCATATTTATAAAATAAATTAATTAAAAGATATTAACAAAAATATAAAAAAATTTACCCATCCCCCCCTTATCTCCTAAAATATAAAACGTAAAATTTTGAAAAAAAAATAGATTTATAGGTTCTGACCTGAAGTTTACTGGAAAAATAAGGAGAAACCTCTACTTTTAATTTTGGGGGGCCAATTACAGAATTAAATGGAAAATATAAAATTAAAATTGTTTCTAACCCATCATGTTATATATCAAATGAGAGGGCTCATTATGACGAAAACAAATATTTTTTTTTCAAATTTTTAAAATAAATAAATTAAAAGATATTAACAAAAACATAAAAAAATTTACCTATCCTCCCCCCTTATCTCCGAAACCATAAGCTGGAAAATTTTGAAAAAACAATGGAGGTATAGCGCCTCACCTGAACTTTACTGGAAAAATAAGGAAAAACCCCTAATATTTTTTTGGGGGGCAAATTATAGAATTAAATGGAAAATATAAAATTAAAATGGTTTCTAATCCATCATGTTATATATCAAATAAAAGGGCTCATGATGAAGAAAACAAATATATTTTTTCCATATTTATAAAATAAATTAATTAAAAGATATTAACAAAAATATAAAAAAATTTACCCATTCCCCCCCTTATCTCCGAAACCATAAGCTGGAAAATTTTGAAAAACTGGAAGTATAGCCCCTCACCTGAACTTTACTGGAAAAATAAGAAGAAACCCCTAATATTCATTTTGGGGGGCAAATTATAGAATTAAATGGAAAATAAAAAATTATAATTGTTTCTAACGGGTCATGTAATATATTAAATCCCAGGGCTCATTATGACGAATAGGTACAAATATATTTTTTTATTTTTTTTTTAAATGAATATTTTAAAATATATTAAAAAAATTACTCATTCTCCCCGTTATTCCCCAAACTCTAAGACCTCATTTTTTTGTTTATAGGAAAAATATGAAAAAAAATCCCTAATTCTATTATTTAGCCTCCAAATAATAGGATTAAACGGAAAATAAATTACTAGAAAACCCCTATAGTAATTTTAGGGACAAATTATACAATTAAATGGAAAATAAAGATTCAATTTTCAAACGCATCAGATATCAAATATATCATATATGTTTAAATCATTTGTATAAAAGATATTAAAACTTAATTCCCACTTTAGAAACTACACTATTTAAAATTTGAAAAATATATTTTATTTATATTTTTAAATAATTTGAATAACAGATTTAATAATTTATAATTTAAACTTTGACCTATTTTGCCGTTTTTCTTCCAATCTACAGAGCCTCAAAACTCAGACAGTAGATTATAAAATGCATTTCTGAAAGTTTATTAGTAAAATAAAACTCTAATGTTACTTTTTGGGGGCCAAATTAGAAAATTAAATACATATGTATTGTGATAAAAATCAAGCAAATACTAAAGCAGATAAAATAAAAAGTCTATGTTTGGAAAATCAAAGTCTATATTTTTTATAAATTTAAAACGCTTCCTTTAAAAGATATAAGGGTAAGTATACGAAAATGCACTCATTCCCTGCTTGTCTGAAACTGGAATATTCGAATCTTGAAGGTGGTACGGAACCCTAAGTATGCGAGTCCAACTCGCACTTGACCAAATTATGTTTTTGTTAGAATCTTCTCTATTCAGTCCGTGACTCCCTTTATGTAAGAGAGATATGCCTTATTTAGTGTGTTCCACGTCGTTTGGCCTGGCCTCTTGATTTCTTCGAGTGAATAGCCGTTGTTCCTTAACACCTTCCGGTACGTATTGGAGTTCATAAATGCATTTCGTCCTAACCGTTAAAATTTTTATAATGCCTCTTTTCTGTGTAGGATGATATTTTGACAATTTGAGGAGATATCGGTCCGTATGGGTGGGTTTTTTATACACTTCATGTGTTAATTTTCCAATATTGTGAAGAAATGATTAAATATATGCTCTCTTTACTCAAAATTAAAACTTTTTGCCTTTCGTGTTATAAGATTTTTCGAATGTGGAAAATATAAAACACACTCGGTTTAAACTTTGTACATGATAAAGTACCGTCTACCGTCATATGCATAAATTATTTCAAATATTTGCATGTATTGTGTTATTCTAAATTTGGCAGCTCTTTCAATTTTTTATTTTTTACAGTGACTTGTTGAAAGTTCATCTTGGCCTAAGACACTTTCGGTTAGGATTTATTATTTTGTTAAACTTAAATTTTTACCTTAAGATCTGAAATAATGATTTTAAGATTAACAATTAATCCGGGCAGTCGCATAATCGTCAAATAAAGACTGCAGATTACAGAGAATCAACAGAACAAAAATATATATTTCTAAAGCCATTATTTAACAAGAATTAAGGGAAATATACAATTACTAAGTATTCCTTCCCCTCCTTTATCTACGAAACTAAAGAGCTTAAAATTTTGAAATATAGTATATATCAAAAGTTAACATTATTTCTTCTTTTCTCAAAAGCTTGAGACCCTGTTTCTATTTTTAATATAGATATGGCTGCTCTCTACTATTCATATCTCATTATACTCTTCCTCCTGGAAATCCCTTTCCTCCTCAAATTGTTTTTGACAAGACGCTGAAAAACTCCAGATAGGAAATTAATATTACCTGGTAGTTCTGTATGGCATAACTCAGTCTATAGAGCTTTTTAACTGAAACAAAATTTAACAGCAAACCGCTTATGCCATCAATTACATAGTTACTTAATGGTTTATAAGCCATAACTGACATAACTTTTACAGCAAACACGTTGAGATAATTATTAGAACATTAAAAAGCCCAAAAATATTGATTTTTTTGTGTGTTGTCTATATTATAAAAATGATACGCGATCATGACGCCTTTAATGGAAAAGTTGTAGAGAATAAGAAAATCTTGAAAATGTGTGTTCATAATCCTTGATGGGAGCATTTTGTACAAAGTAACGCCGGAATAAATGGTCAAAAGTGATTTTCCTCAAAAATTAATAATTGTGTTGCAATGACAGCTGGGCTTTTAGTCTTCATCCTAATGATAGCTGATGATATATCGTCATTGTCCGTTAAGAGGATTTTAGAGATTTACATTATAAATTATTTACAGAAATATTTTCAGAAGGTATGGTTTTAACCACTATCGTTCTATCGGGGTGTATTTTGAAATCACATACTTTGTACTTAATATTATCAACTATTATTTGAATGAAGATTGATGTTTCAATTTAATTACAAGAAAGTTATGACTTAAAAATAAATACACTTTTACCAGACACTGAAAGTGTTCCATAAAGGACGTTTTATGATGTAATCTAAAAAGAAATTCATATTTAAAAGTTAGTTCTTTGAAATTATTTTTAAAATCTTATCAGTTATTACCTATAAATTGTTACTAAAGTGATCGTATGACAGAAAACTGTTAATTTTATATCCCGAAATGACCTTCTATTTGGTTCTATAGACTGGGTGTACGTTGACATACTCGTATGTGCTTCATTCCTTTTTAATCTTGATTAGCTCGTTATATATGCCTCCTGGACCACATAATTTCCCATTTCTCAATTCTGACTTGTTTTCCTTTTTTCATTGAGTCAAGTGTTGCCAAATATCCCGATCTATTTTTTACCGCCTTCCAAAAAGGAGGAGGTTACCAATTAGTAGACAACTTTTTTTATGTATGACCAGCGATTATTCAAAAACGGCTTAGGCAATTTTGATGATTTAAACTGCATATTAAGGAACCTTACAGAAAGGTACCATATAAATGTCTATAATATGAGATTTACGATTTTTCAGAAAATCAGAAAAAAGTAAATAAGGGACTAGATTTAGCAATTTGAATATTACACATTGTATTCTACAAAGATATGTTCCGTATATTTTTCAATAACCTAAAACATATCATCTTTCTGACAATCGGGAAAATATGTGCAAAAAAACTGTAAACATCAATGTAAATGTCAAATTTTCATAATAAATATCTTAATTAAATGTCAAGATATGTCATGACAGTATATCGTACATGGTGTTTGTAATGGTTTTCATTTTGATTCATTTGAAGGAAGTTTCTTTTAGAGACAAAGTTACGGGGCTTATAGTCTAGTGAAATAGCAGAAAATATTCCGTTAGTTTATCGAAACGATAATTTGTTATGCCGGAGATCTCTGCTATGTGGTATACGGATGTAGATGTGTGCATGTGATATTAGGTGGTACATAAGCAGTGTATACTTAGGATAGTTGAAATATAAGGTGGAATTAAATTAGTTATACAGGGTGGTTCTAAAAATATTATATTGGGTGGCACATGTCATGATATATCAGGTGGAATAGAATTACAGTTATACAGTTCCCTTTAAAAAATTATAGTGTTGAACATAAGTAGTTGCTTATACAATGTGTATGAAGTAAGGGTAGAGTAAAATTATTGTTATTCAAGGTGTATCTGAAATTTGTTATATAAGCATAAGCATAATATTTGAATTATAGGACGGGGTATAATTATAGACAAAAAATTTTAGAAGCAGTTTCATATACCGTGTGGTTGAAATCAATGCTAGAGTAAAATTATTATCATAAAAGGGGGTTCAAAAATGAGAATTTTGTTTGTTTGAGTACTAGACATATGGGACGAAGTAAAATCATAAGTATAAAGGAATAATTTAAACAATAGAAAAATAGAAATAGTCAATAATATGGAGAGGATTTATACTTATACGGACCGTTGCAATATTGAGTTGAATTATAGTTCTACAGGGTGGTTCAGAAAATGATAGACCAATAAGTTATATATACAATGTGGATGCAATATAGAGTGAATTAGAGTTACACTTATAATATTTGGTCTAAATAACAAAACAAATACAAAAGTTAAAATATATTTAGAAAATATAGAAAAAGAACACTAATTAGAGAGGGAGAAAGAGAGAGGGCGAAAGAGAGAGGGAGACAGACAGAAATAAGAATATGCTAAAATTTTCAATTGAATTGTACCTTAAATCAGAACGGTTTTTATTTTAAATCAGCTGAAGTCGGTTTCTTTTTAGGTAAATATAGGTAAATTATTATTTGTAAACAGCTCTTGCTGATGTTAATTTTAGTGCTCTTCATTTATACTTCTTTCTTTCATATGTTTCAATTTGATTACATTTGTTGTCCCTCAATTATTTCTTCCTGTAATTGAATATACCTCCGATTTCCATTGTTTATGTAAATACAATCTTTTTTAATGTATCTAATTTTTATTTCAGGGATAACTATGGTTGGTGTGTGCGAAGCTATGAATCTAGGTGTAAAACTGGGTCTGGATCCAAAGCTACTTACTTCCATAGTGAACGTCTCCACTGGGCGTTGTTGGTCCTCAGACACTTACAATCCAGTTCCCGGAATAATGCCAAATGTACCGGCTAGTAACGGATATGCAGGAGGTTTTAGCATACCCTTGATTGCGAAAGATTTGGGATTGGCTGAAGCAGCAGCGTTGAGTTGCGGTACTCCTCTACCCTTAGGTGCAGCAACTCATCAACTTTACCGAACAATGATACTCAATGGATATCAAGATAAAGATTTTGCAGCTGTATATGAATATTTTAAAGGGAAACAATAAAGTGTTTAGCATTTAATAGACATATTCATTTGAACTAATTTAAGACGTATCGGTTTAGAAATAGTTTTATAAAATTTATTTAATGCTGCTAAAAAATTACGAAACCTTCTAAATTAATCCTTCCAATAAAAACAACAGGTAAACATAAAAAAAACGGCTGAATTAAAAGAAGAGCAGTACAGCGGATATCTCGAAATTTCCATGGAAGTAAAAAAAGGACGACTTCGATAAGGTTCTTGAATATACTCTGACAAATCAGAAATAATCGTCGAATTCTTGTATTTTCTGCACAGGCTATAAAAAGGACGGTTGTGCAAGTTGAGGAGTTTAGTTTAAAACTTAATGGTGTCTGATTGAATCGATAGCGAAAGGAGTGAACAGCTCTAATATTACTCATTGTCTTTGTAAACAGTGAATTTATTCTGAAAAAAAATAAAGACGTTGAAAGTGAAAGTAAATATTTGTAAATGTTTGAATCCACAGAATATATTGCAATATTAATAATAGTATTAACTAAATATACAGTTCGGCATTGTTAAAAATAGGAACCTGTGATTTCTGAAGACTGCTAGATCTGCTTTTGGATTTCGGCCTTATTTTCAGTTAAAGGCCACAACAAGCTTATGGTTACCATTATCTAGTTTTTTAAAACCCACATATTTACTTTTTAATACGCTTTTATTAAGTCCATGTGTATGTATGTATGTATGTATCTATCTATCTAAAAACTTACAACGTAATATTCACCAACTTAAAGAAGTCCAATTAAGTTGAAAATTGATACACGTATCAAGGGCCGATGACAATACACTTCTTTGAGTTGAATTTTCCCGTATAAATCTAAATACTATAATACGAGCAATGTTTGTATATATATATATGTTATATGCAAAATATATCAGCACTTAATTCACACAGTCGAGAAGTCAACGGAATTTAAAGCGTACGTGACTTCTCAGGGATATCAAATTACATCTTGAATTATATGCAAACAACTTCCCGGAAACCTACACGAGTCCGTTTAACCAGTAAAAACGCTGACTTGCATCAGCACTTTTGTTAATGTTATAAAAGCAACTGGAAACGTTCTCGTGTTGTCATTCAAATAATATCATTTATAGCATTAAGTTATTCAAGTACTTTAATTATTTTAATTGTTCACTTTTAATATTGTATGTTTCTAAATAAATAATTTTTTTTAAAAAGTGAATTGAATCAAAGTGAATATAAAATTGGCGCAGTCAGTAGGATTGTCCAACACAGTTAGAACACGTGAATACTAACTAACTGTGGAGATTTCTAAATCATTGTGGACAAAACCTACTTGAAAAGGACAACAACTACCAAGTACTAGCAAAGGAAACACGCAACCAGGCTAACCAGTGCTAAGTGACGCGGAGAACAGTCCGATGCGAGGAATAATAACGTAAGAATCACATAAAGTAACTATTTTTTATTTTTTTATTTTGATTTTATTTTGAATGACCACCAGTTCTTTCATTTATATAATATTTTATTCCTCATAACCTTACATTCCTAAATAATTAATTTGAAACTATATATTTTACATAATCATATTATTTTATTTCCATTACTTCGACTCACATATTTCGAAGTATTTGAAACATTATTTCTAGTTTATTATTAATCTACCATTTATACATTCCTATTTTAAATTTGTTATTACTATATTAAACATTACTCAATACTGAATCGATAAACCGTATATTTTCTACCATTTCAATTTAAAACTTTTATTCAACGTTTAATTTCGATTTATTGTGCGAATCTATACAATTTTAAAAATGGCAACGACTAGACAGGCAGCTACACCAATTGTAGAACCCTATAAGCTTTCGGAAATATTTGCCATAATTCCTGAGTATGATGGTAATCCGATATTTTTGAATACTTTCATATGCTCCTGTAATACTGCTTACAGCATGGCAACGGATAATCAGCAAGTACTGCTAATTCTCCATATCAAAAATAAGTTACGCGGTAGAGCGGCTGAGTTAATTAATTCGCGAAACCCTAGTCAACTAGTCGAAATTCAAACCCTCCTAGAAAATCATTTTGGAGATCCTCGGGATCTCTCGGCTCTCATACAGGACTTGCAACGAATGCGGCAAACTCCTAATGAATCCCCCCTCACTGTCTCTGCTAGACTCCAGACGCATCAAGCGAAAATGCTAGCAGCTATAAACAAGCAAAATTTAACTATCAAAGAAAAACAAGCACAGATTGACTTAATAGAGTCAATGGCTCTTAATAGCCTTCTTACGGGTTTAGAGCCCAAAATTGGTCAACTCGTTCGCGCTAGCGACCCATGCAGTATTCTCACTGCCATTTCCAGAATTAAACGAGAACTACAACTCTCACATTTAGAAACCCAGAAATTTTCAGGTAATAGAAGTTTCCAACAACCCCCTCGTAAACCAAATAACGGTCCACCTCCAAAACAATGCTCTTTTTGTAAACGCATGGGCCATTTAAGCAACGAATGCTTATTGAGAATGAGACAATTTCAACACAACCCGAATTCTAATCAGAACTATTCGAATTATCGCCCTCATTTTTCCAATCAACCTGCTAATCAATCTACAAATGTTAATCCCAGTCAACAATTTTCACAGCAACAATTTCGTCCATCTACCAGTAGACAACCCCAAATGTCTGGCAATTACAGACCGAACCCGAGTTTCTTTAAACATCAGCAACCAAAGACTCATCACTTGAACAATTTACATTTCGGTCCATATCACAACGACTATAACTATTCTCAAAACGAAAACCAATACTACCCTTTAACCAATGAGTACGGAAACATACAAGAATATTACCCTAACGATTTCGAACAAAATTGTGAACCAGAATATTTCGACACTGAACAACCTGAACAATTTTATTCAGACGAACCTGATTCTTCTCAAGTAAATTTTCATTTGACCCCCACTCAGTCAGAACCCCCAGACCAAGAAATTTCAGAAATTCAAACCCAAATTCAGACAATGAATCTGGACGACTTCAGCCCCAATGTCAACTTCCCAGAACAGAACTTTCTGTAAGACCCCTTCTTTCCGTCAACTCAAAGAATCTTTATTATATTACTGACTCTTCAAACACCTATAAACTTCTTATCGATACGGGTGCAGGACTTTCAATTTTTAAACCTGAAACCTGCCAACGCTTCAAACAACGATTTCCCGAAAACGTAGTCATCCAAGGAATCACCGATCAGAAAATCTTAATCAACGAATCCACCCTTGTACCTTTCAATGTCGCCGACCCACACAAGGTATATATTTGCAACATCGACATTGAATTCGACGGATTACTGGGTTCAGATTTCCTTGAACACTATAACTGCGTTATAGACTTTAACAGCAAACAACTTGTCACTAATTTTAAAACTTTACCTCTCTACAAAGTTACGGATGATACTGTCATGCGTACTCAGAACCCTTCAACTTTCAATAACTGCATCCCGGTTAATACAATCTGTTTAGAACCCCGAACAGAACAAATATGCAAATTAAAATGTAACCTCAAAAATACTGATGCTTTCCTATCATCTGCCGAAATAGAAAAAGTTTATCTTCCCCGTGCCCTTGTTAAAATTAATGAAAAAGGCGAATTCCTTACTTCAGTTTTAAATGCAAATGCTATCCCCAAGACTGTTAATTTCGACAATTTGGAACTCGAACCGATAAACAATTTTTCCGTAAACATTCTTTCTGAAAATTACTCTCAAAACTTGACCCAGCCTGATAGACAAACTACAATTATGGAACAACTTCGGTTAGAACATCTGAACGAGGAGGAAGCCGAACTTATTTCTCAACTTTGCCTCGAATATTCCGACATATTCTATTTAGAAGGTGACCAACTGACCTTTACAAACGAAATCAAACATTCGATAGACACTAATAACGCAAAACCCTCTTTCACAAAGTCATATCGGTACCCCCAAATACACAAACAAGAGGTAAAAAGTCAGATATCAAAGATGCTTGACCAAGGCATTATACGTCCGTCTAATTCGCCATGGTCATCCCCGGTTTGGGTAGTTCCCAAAAAACTAGACGCATCTGGTACCCAAAAATGGCGTGTCGTCGTCGATTATCGTAAATTAAATGAACTTACTGTTGACGACAAATATCCCCTACCGAACATTTCGGATTTACTTGACCAACTTGGCAAATGCCAATACTTCACCACCCTCGACTTAGCTTCCGGGTTTCACCAAATCGAAATCGATACTAAAGACATCCAAAAAACAGCATTCACAGTTGATAATGGCCATTTCGAATTTGTTAGAATGCCCTTCGGTCTTAAAAACGCTCCATCCACCTTCCAAAGGGTAATGGATAATATTCTTTTAGGTGTTCAAAACGAGAGATGTTTAGTCTATATGGACGACATTATCGTTTATTCTCCGACTATACATGAGCACATAACCCGACTTTCTGAAGTTTTCAAACGATTGCGAAAAGCCAATCTAAAAATCCAACCCGACAAATGCGAGTTTCTTCGCAAAGAGGTCGCGTATCTTGGCCACCTTATAACTCCCGAAGGCGTGAAGCCTAACCCCTCAAAGGTAGATTGTATCTTAAATTTTCCCCAACCAAAAAACCCAAAAGATATCAAGTCCTTCTTAGGGTTAGCTGGTTATTACAGGCGATTCATCCCCAATTTCGCCAAGATTTCAAAACCTTTGACAAGATTACTTCAAAAAGACACACCTTTCCAGTTTGATTCAGAATGTGTCAAATCTTTTGACGAATTAAAAAGAGCCCTTTCTTCTACTCCCATACTCATATACCCTAATTTTGAAGAGCCATTTATTCTTACAACCGACGCCAGTTCATTTGCTATCGGCGCAGTGCTCTCTCAAGGCCCCGTAGGTAAAGATTTACCCGTAGCCTATGCCTCCAGAACTCTCTGCAATGCTGAAACTAAGTATTCAACCATAGAACGAGAACTCCTTGCAATAGTGTGGGCGGTTAAACACTTTCGTCCGATAATTTTTGGCCGTAAGTTTTTACTGCTGACCGATCACCGCCCGTTAACTTGGCTGTTTTCTATAAAGGATCCTGGAAGTAGACTTGCAAGATGGCGCCTTAAGCTCGAGGAGTACGACTATCAAATAATTTACAAACCCGGCAAAGTAAATAAAAACGCCGACGCGCTCTCTCGCATTAAAGTTAACAACTTTAATGAATACATATCATTTCAAGCAAACAATCATCTAACACCATTTCCAGTACTCCCAACAAACGAAACTGACGATGACTCACAAGAACCCCAAACGAGAAGTCCTATTAATCTCCAACAAATCTCCGAAGAATTTAAAACTTTTGTCGAGCGATATCAAACCGTCTCTCTCATAGATTACGACAAAATTCAATTTTCTAATTGCCAACTCCTAGACCGAGGAAACAAAAACATCCTAGTATTTCCCCAAGGCTCTCTCATGAAAAATTTTCACCATGACATCATCGAAGACATTTTTGAGGAAAATGCTGATTTCCGTACCCCTAGAGTAAATGTCTTTGCAAGCAAAAGTGTCAGAAAAAGACGCTATTACATCGTCCCTCTTCCTTCTGACCCAGAAATAGTCAACGAGATTCTTTTCGCATCTCTGTATAATAGTAGAGATGTGTTTACTGAAAATGAAGTATTCTGTGTTGAGAATAACATTGAACTGCCCATTTTGGAAATGCTTTCGTTTATCTTTTCCGAAATCGACATCAAATGGAAAGTTTGCCAAAATATCGTCCAAACAGTTGAGAAAGACCAAATACCCATCATTCTTGACCAATTCCATAACGGCAAAAATAATATACACCGAGGTATCAATGAAACTATCCGCAGAATAAAAGAAAAATACAATTGGCAAGGACTGACTAAGGACGTTGACAATTTTATCAAAAACTGTCAATCTTGCCAGAGAGCAAAAGTTTACCGGAAAAATCTCGACAGCCCACTTGTCATTACTGAAACCCCACGGACACCCTTTGAACGCGTCAACATCGATATTCTAGAAGTCCCGACACAAAACTACGCATTAACTATCCGGGACGAACTAACAAAATTCTCTCAGGCCTACCCCATAACCGACAAATCCGCAAAAACCGTTGTTAGTACCTTACTACTCTATTTCCAACACTTCGGTACTCCATTACGGATACATTGTGATTATGGCAGGGAATTCGACAACACACTAATGAGAGATTTGTGTAAACTATTTGACATCAAACTATCTTATTCTAGTGTGGGACATCCCCAGTCAAATGGTTCATTAGAACGATTCCACTCGACCTTATTAGAGATGATTAGAATCCATAAACTAGAAAATCCTGACGAACACCCTTTTAACATCCTCCCTTATGCAATCATTGCATATAACAATTCTGTAAACAAAACTCATGGATTCACCCCTTACGAACTTGTTTATGGACATACTTCGAGTAGGACTCCAGAAACTCTCTACAACCAACAAGCCCTGATAACTAAGTACATCAGAGATCTCAATAATCGTATCTCTCACTATTATAAAATTGCTCGCGAAAGAACGGAAATCCAAAAACATAAAGCGAAAGTCAGATTTGATGAACACGTTTCTGAAAATCTCCCTAACTATCAAATAGGCGATAAAGTCTATATTAAAGAATCCCAGATCAAGGACAAACTCCAAAATAAATTCAATGGTCCTTTCGAAATCCTGGAGATTCACAGAAACTCCGCAACAGTACTAAACCCTAAAACTAACCAAAAATCAAAAGTAAATTTCGACCGAATGAAACCGTTCTCAGAAAGTTAATTTCTGTTTCAGGTTCTGCCTGCTGTTCGGGTCAGCAGTACCCCAATTTCAAATACAACCAATAAACAATACTTTAGGTATCTACTTCCATAACGAAGCAGAAATAACTGTATCCAATGATAAATGGACACTTTTAGTACACAGAAACATTTCTACACTAGAACAAGTATTTACAACAAATAACAGAATATTACAAACTCTTGTAAAAACTGTTAACTTCAATTCTTTTGCTATGAACTACTTTCGCGCAGACGTACAAACCCACATTAATCTTCTCAATCAAATTTCTAACTCAATCAAACAGAAATTTACTGACATTCACATGGACACTAAAAGACACAAACGAGGTATACTTGATGGGGCAGGTACCCTTTTTAAGGCAATCACCGGCAATTTAGACGCCGCCGACGGAAAATACTTTACCGAAAGCATAAACCGCTTAAATCAAGGCCAACTTCAAATTGAGAACTTACAAAAAAACCAAATAAGTGTCACCACATCCGTAATTAAAAACTTCAACGAAACTATCCAAAATCTTAGAATTGACGAGAAACTTTTTAACGATAACATGATAAAGCTGGAAAACACTATCGGAAAAATTAATTATAAGGTCGCCTACGTCGAATCAAAACTCGCACTACTTGAAATATGTGAAAAACTTATGGAGAATTATCTCTACTTAGAAGATAATTTGAATGATGTTTTAAATTCTATCACATTCGCGCGTCTGAAAATAATTCACTCTTCAATTTTAACACCAGAACATCTTATTACCTCATTACAGGAAGTATCGCAAAATTTAGTCAAAAGTAACCTTCCATTGGCTGTAAAGTACTCGAGCATCGCACAATATCTGGAAATTATTGAACTAGAGGCATTTCAAACATATACCGATCTTATATTTGTGTTAAGAATCCCTTTAGTCGAACAACATCCTTACACAGTCTTTCATTTATATCCTATCCCTATATACGATGAAAGAACAGGTTTACATCATATGCTATCCTTCACTCAAAAATATCTTGCAAAGAATGATGATTCTTTAATGTTTATTCCGATCAAAGACTTAAGTGCGTGTAAACCGTTATCCACTCGTAAGAAACTGTGCTCTGAACTTTACGCATATCCTATTGACACAAACGCGTTATGTGAAGCTCAACTTCTAAAGAATGTCCAGAAGGTACCCGACAACTGTAAAAGCTCACTAATATTCACTCAAGGATACAACGTTCAAAAACTAGAACCCAATACATGGCTCATAATTACTTCTGAACCCATAAGTGTTACAGTGAATTGCGCTCAAACAAACCCAAAAACTCTTACAATCTCCCTCAACTCCATATTGACTCTTCAATCAGAGTGTAGTGCGTTTATAGGAATTACAAAAGTTCAAGCCGAATCTGGTAAACAAACCGATGTTCTAGAAACCTTCCAACCAGTAACAGTGCCGTTCAACTGTTGCGACGCAGTGCCAGAAAAAATTATAATTCCTGAACTTCAGCCCCTGAAGCTGAACACGCTTAACGTAGAAGAATTAGACGTAGCAAATCACAAATTGGAACAATATTCCAGAGACCTCGATGGTCTCATAAACCAGCCGTTTGTATCCAAAAATATCTCTTGGTTTACCTATACAACCATAGCTGCTCTCATGATCATAGCAGCACTCATCACCTTCCAAGCTGTCAAAAAGAGGATGGTAAAACCTCCAAAGGACTGCAATCCTGACCAGACTTCAGTGCCTCAGCCAAGACTCAAATTCTTCCCCAAGCTTAGGCCTGTTTTGAAAACAGAACAAAGGTTAGAGACGCAAGTTTAGGTATACCCTTTATGTTCTCTAAAAACACCATTTTTGATATTAATTTATATCATTAACTTTTTTATTTTTTTTCCTACACATTATTTTTATTCACATTTCCTTTTACTTTATATTTTATTTTGATATGTTTAGGTTAAGCATTTAATTATTACTCGTATTATTTTATTGCTCATTTATTTTAACATATTTCGATTTTATTTTACAAATATCAATTTGATTTTTACCTATTACTTTATTTTATTCATATTTTATACACTTATTACTTATTATTCATACCATTCAAACATCATTTTATACTATTTTATGTTTCTGTTCCTAAAAGTTGATGTTATAGCATCAACTTTTGATATGTAAGGGGAGTTGTTATATGCAAAATATATCAGCACTTAATTCACACAGTCGAGAAGTCAACGGAATTTAAAGCGTACGTGACTTCTCAGGGATATCAAATTACATCTTGAATTATATGCAAACAACTTCCCGGAAACCTACACGAGTCCGTTTAACCAGTAAAAACGCTGACTTGCATCAGCACTTTTGTTAATGTTATAAAAGCAACTGGAAACGTTCTCGTGTTGTCATTCAAATAATATCATTTATAGCATTAAGTTATTCAAGTACTTTAATTATTTTAATTGTTCACTTTTAATATTGTATGTTTCTAAATAAATAATTTTTTTTAAAAAGTGAATTGAATCAAAGTGAATATAAAATATATATATATATATATATATATATATATTTGTTTTTAAGTTTTCACGGGCACTAAATGTTTTAGGCAGTTTCCGGGAATACATCCGCGTAGTTGATAACTGATCCCTGTCGGGATCGATGGTAAAATGACGACGTTTCGGCAGAGTCACATCTGCCCTCTTCAGGTCGGTTCGCATAATTCTCGTAGCCTTCTGCTTTCGCTTCTAGTTACTCGAATACTAAGATTTTCTGAAGCGAGCGCGCTGTTATATAGTCGCGGCTCGGCGCCTATCGGTTGACACCGTGAACGGCTGCGTGTGATTGGCCCTTGGCGCTCAGTGGGCACGGCTCCATCCTGCTGATTTGTTATTTCCGGTTGAGTGGTTATTGGACGGGAATGGGCCGGTACCGTGTTTAATAGGATTTTCCAACAATTCGATAAGTTCTGAATTTCATTGCGTGCGTTTAGACTGTGAGGTCTCTTCGCTATTTCAATTGCCTCTCTTACGAGTCTTGATTTCGGGTGTTCTATATTTGCCAGTAATCTGGTGTTCTCAAAGTCTATTCGGTGTGACATCGTGGTGGCGTGTTCCGCAATGGATGTTGTTTTTTCCTGCTTTCTTACAACGTTCTGGTGTTCATCACGTCTAGCTTGAATTCTTCTATTAGTTTGCCCCACATAGGTTTTATGACAGTCTGCACATGGAATGTCGTACACTCCCTGTTGTTCTAAAGGGATCCTCGTCTTCGGAGTCCTCAACACCGTGCTTATTTTTCTGTCTGTAATGAAAATAGTATTGATATTGTGTCTCCGTAGAATTCTTGCAATACTGTCCGTGGTCCCCTTGACATACGGTAAATAAGCCTTGGTTATTGGTGTCTAATGCTCCTCGTCTGTTTGTCTCGGTTTTGACTTTAGGGCTCTTTGTATATTTCGGTCTGTAAATCCGTTTTGTCTCAGAGCTGTTTTTAAACTGTTCATTTCCTGTTTGATGTTATCCTGGTCAGCTAGCCTTTGTGATCTGGTTACTAAAGTCTTGACGACGGCTTGTAGTTGGGCTGGGTGATGATGAGAATTAGCATGAAGGTATCTGTTGTTATGAGTTGCTTTCCTATATACTGTATGGCCAAGGGTTCCATCTTGCTTCCTATTTATGAGAACATCAAGGAATGGCAGTTGATTGTTGACTTCAACCTCCATGGTAAATTTTATTTTGTGATGGATGCCATTAAGGTGATCTAAAAAAGTATTGAGGTG
Organism: Octodonta nipae; assembly: GCA_034190945.1. Taxonomy (NCBI): domain Eukaryota; kingdom Metazoa; phylum Arthropoda; class Insecta; order Coleoptera; family Chrysomelidae; genus Octodonta; species Octodonta nipae. The sequence goes on along the minus strand of CM067216.1, from coordinate 69,988,375 downwards.
TTCCCTCCCATGAGGCCAAATCACAAATGTATCATCTACATATCGCAACCACAAACTGGGTTTAAGAGTTGTTGTTCTTAGTGCCAAATCCTCAAAGTTCTCCATAAAAAGGTTCGCTATAACAGGTGAGAGTGGCGATTCAGTTTAAAAACAGCTCGGAGACAAAACGGATTTGCAGACCGAAATATACAAAGAGCCCTAAAGTCAAAACCGAGACAAACAGACGAGGAGCATGAGACACCAATAACCAAGGCTTATTTACCGTATGTCAAGGGGACCACGGACAGTATTGCAAGAATTCTACGGAGACACAATATCAATACTATTTTCAATACAGACAGAAAAATAAGCACGGTCTTGAGGACTCCCTTTAGAACAACAGGGAGTGTACGAGATTCCATGTGCAGACTGTCATAAAACCTATGTGGGGCAAACTAATAGAAGAATTCAAGCTAGACGTGATGAACACCAGAACGCTGTAAGAAAGCAGGAAAAAACAACATCCATTGCGGAACACGCCACCACAATGTCACACCGAATAGACTTTGAGAACACCAGATTACTGGCAAATATAGAACACCCGAAATCAAGACTCGTAAGAGAGGCAATTGAAATAGCGAAGAGACCTCACAGTCTAAACGCACGCAATGAAATTCAGAACTTATCGAATTGTTGGAAAATCCTATTAAACACGGTACCGGCCCGTTCCCGTCCAATAACAACTCAACCGGAAATAACAAATCAGCAGGATGGAGCCGTGCCCACTGAGCGCCAAGGGCCAATCACAAGCAGCTGTTCACGGTGTCAGCCGATAGGCGCCGAGCCGCGACTATATAACAGCGCGCTCGCTTCAGAAAATCTTAGTATTCGAGTAACTAGAAGCGAAAGCAGAAGGCTACGAGAATTATGCGAACCGACCTGAAGAGGGCAGATGTGACTCTGCCGAAACGTCGTCATTTTACCATCGATCCCGACAGGGATCAGTTATCAACTACGCGGATGTATTCCCGGAAACTGCCTAAAACATATATATATGTTAAAACATATGGTGGTGTTATAGTTATACAGTGTGATTTAAAATATGTTATATTAGGTAGCCTGTAAAAAGTTCCCTATATAGAGTGGAGCCGAATTATGGTTATACAAAGTGTTTACAAAAATATTAGAATATAAATGAAAGAGTTTGGAAACAAAAGTGTTTGTAGAATGGCCAAAAGCGGTCGCATATACAGGGTTCTTGGAATATGGAATCGAGTGGAATTGTAGCGTGATTAAAAAATGTGAGAAAAAAATATTTGGATGGGTTTTTCATATGAAGTTGCATATATAGGGTGGTTGAAATATAGGGGGGAGTTGAATTGTAGTAACACCATGTAAATAAGAAATGTAAGAAAAAGGTATTACGTTAGGGAGTTTAAATTAGTTTACATAACAAATGTCCGATTATTTGGATATATGTACGTTTACGACAAAACCTTGAATTTACGAGTGAAGCTCGGTTACTCAGGTACTACATCGTTATGAGACTAAAAACTTAGAAAATAATTATAGTCTAAAAAAACTAAAATATACACTTTAGTAGCAAACCGAACTAAAAAACAGTAAATAATTTTTAATTATGAACAGTTTATATTAGAGCAGTAGAAAGTAATAATTTGGTCAAGTGCGAGTTGGACTCGCATACTTAGGGTTCCGTACCACCTTCAAGATTCGAATATTCCAGTTTCAGAGAAGCAGGAAATGAGTGCATTTTCTTATACTTACCCTTATATCTTTTAAAGAAAGCGTTTTAAATTTATAAAAAATATACACTTTGATTTTCCACACATAGACTTTTTATTTTATCTGCTTTAGGATTCGCTTGATTTTTATCACAATACATATGTATTTAATTTTCTAATTTGCCCCCCAAAAAGTAACATTAGAGTTTTATTGTACTAATAAACTTTCAGAAATGCCTTTTATAATCTACTGTCTGAGTTTTAAGGCTCTGTAGATTGAAAAAAAAACGGCAAAATAGGTCAAAGTTTAAATTATAAATTATTAAATTTGTTATTCAAATTATTTAAAAATATAAATAAAATATATTTTTCAAATTTTAAATAGTGTAGTTTCTAAAGTGGGAATTAAGTCGATGTTTAATATTTTTAATATTTTTTGTACAAATGATTTAAAAATATGATATATTTGTAATTCACATAATGAGCCTTTTATCTGATATATTACATGATGCGTTTGAAAATTGAATATTTTTCCATTTAATTGTATAATTTGTCCCTAAAATTACTATGGCGGTTTTCTAGTAATTTATTTTCCGTTTAATTCTATTATTTGGAGGCCAAATAATAGAATTGGGTTTTTTTTCATATTTTTCCTATAAACAAAAAAAAAATGAGGTCATAGAGTTTGGGGAATAACGGGGAGAATGGGTAATTTTTCTAAAATATTTTTTAATATATTTTAAAATATTCATTTTAAAAAAATTAAAAAAATATATTTGTACCTATTCGTCATAATAAGCCCTGGGATTTGATATATTACATGACCCGTTAGAAACAATTATAATTTTTTATTTTCCATTTAATTCTATAATTTGCCCCCCAAAATGAATATTAAGGGTTTCTTCTTAATTTTCCAGTAAAGTTCAGGTGAGGGGCTATACCTCCATTGTTTTTTCAAAATTTTTCAGCTTATGGTTTCGGAGATAAGGGTAGGAATGGGTAATTTTTTTTTATATTTTTGTTAATATCTTTTAATTAATTTATTTTACAAATATGAAAAAATATATATTTGTTTTCTTCATCATGAGCTCTTTTATTTGATATATAACATGCTGGGTTAGAAACAATTTTAATTTTATATTTTCCATTTAATTCTATAATTTAAAATTAACATTAATGTTTTCTCCTTAATTTTCCTTTAAAGTTCTATATTTCCTATTTTTTTCAAAATTTTAGGCTCAGTAGTTTCGGAGATCAGGGGGGGGAACGGTCGATTTTTTTAGTTTTTCCCCCCAAAAGTACCCCTAAAATCAATTTTTTTTCTTTTACGATATGTACTCCTGTCACCAAACTATACATTGATGCCAAATTTCAACCTCTTCCGTCCAGTAGTTTGCGAGAAAATGGCTGTGATGTGACAGAGGCAGAAATCCTGAGTGATATTATAAGGGTATCCGTATATTGTATATACGGAACCCTAAAAAACGTGGGGTGCATTTCACTATATTTGCATAATTCTCCTCTTATAAATAGTTGTCAATAGAATCATTTTTACTTTCTACTGCTCTAATATAAACTGTTCATAATTAAAAATTATTTACTGCTTTTTAGTTCGGTTTGCTACTAAAGCGTATTTTTTAGTTTTTTTGAACTATAATTATTCTTCTTTTCTTCGTTTAGCTGAGCTACCATTTTTCACCCAATATTTTGCTTTATTCGTTAGCGACTTGTACTGCCTCATCTCATCTCTACTTTTGTTCTTCAAAGCTCCCTAACGTACTTCATAACCTCTCTGATTGTGTTCCCTTCAAGAGACTTATCTTCCTCATCAGTAGAATTTGAGGCTGGTTGAAACTCATTTGCATTCAAAAAGTACAAATAGTTATTTATGTCTCATCAAGACATTCCAAAATCTGTTTAGCATTTCATCGTGCTTTTTCTTTTGCAAAGAGTTCAGGTCTGTTGCTTGCCTAGTATAATTATTGACCCGATTTCATTACAGTAAATAATAAAACTTACAGAACTTTTTATTTACTGTTGTATGGGATTTCGTTTCTTTCTTCGGAAATAAATCTTGACTATTGCAGAGTTACCGGGACCATCAGTTTTCCTCTACACGGTCAGAACAACATATCTACTAAAAATGATTACAAAATCATAAAATGTCACATTTAGCAATATTAAAAAATAATATTCCGACATAAGAGTTTTGAATTTTTAAGCACTTTTTTGGGAAATAAAACCACAAGTCACGGAATTGCTGTATATTTCCAAACGTTTCGGAGTCTAGGTTATACCCCGTTGTCAATGACTAAAAAACTATGAAAAAGGGCACAATTCTAAAATGTAAAATTAAAATGTTTGACAATATCTATTAACGTACAGCAATTTCGGGACTTCTTATTTCCCAAAAAGTGTTTTCACATTGTAAAATATGCCACAAATATTCTTCACAAGACTTTTGCATTTTGAGTGACAATATATAAAAGATATACAACCATATGCATTAATCAATAGAGATTTTTAAGTGCCATAAAATTTTAACAGCAAACTAGTAGAGGTAAAATATTTGATCATTATAAAACCCCAAAATTAGGGATTTTTTTGTTGTTTGCTTATATCGTGAAAACTGATAACGCGTTCATAGTAGCGTCAATGGAAAAGTATTAAGGAATCAGAACATATTTATAGAGAAATGACTGAAACTGATTGTTTTTAAAAACTTTGTTGCAATAATTGCTGGAACCCTATCATCCTTCTAAGGATACCTTATAAGGTTGAGATTAATTGGGCTCAAGATCGATATTGTCCATTAAGTAAATCCTGCAGAATTGCATTTTAAATAATTTGTAGAAATATTTTGCAGAATATATCTTATTAACCACCAGAGGCGTATCTTAGACATTGTGATTGTGGGAGAAACAAAAATAAAATAGTATTTCCATGGAGGTGGGGGGACGGAGCAAGAAATTAAAAATACTGCGTAGGTGTGTCAACATTTTTTAGACAACTGTCCCTCCTTGCTTCCCTGTAAATACGCGATTGTTCTATAGGGAGAGATATAATAAGATATGATATATAATATGTATTACTAGTACTTGTGAATATTGGCTTAAACGACAGACCCTTACAGTAACTGATCCAGTCAGTTTTTAATGGACTGTTGTTTGTAATCTGTACCTGGAAATCAGTTCTCGTATCTTCACAGCATTTTTTCGGAGAGATCCTTAAATACAATTAAAAACATTTTAAAGGAAATCTGTGTAATAAATATGGTTGTTTATATTTGTGATAGAAACATTTGTCATGCTAGAATAATTTGGCTAAAGACGGGGCCACGAACTGGAGAGTGACGGAGATGAAAATTTGTTGGTGATATGGTGTCTCGAGAAACACTCAAATCTCGCCACCTTTTGAAACGGGAAAATTTTACTACATGGAGGTAGGTGTAGTTTGTTCTTGTAGTTGGCTATTTTGCAGTTTAAATAAATTACACACCTTTAGGTCCCATGTGCCAGTTGGTAATAGGAAGAGATACGTAATCAATAAAAAATTAGGTAATAAACCAATTTCTTAACTACAGATGCAGACTTCCAGTCGCAGCATTTTGAACAGTAAATCAATAAATAGAAGCTCTAAGTCCTAAGTCTTAAGCTCATCAATTAAAGGGACCTCTCGATTGAGAGTAGCTGCTTCATCAATAAGTTAGGGTCAAGCTGTTAAATTCTAGGGTTCCACTACAGAATAAAAATGCACTTAAAAATACCAACTATCAGTTTATTTTCGACTTGTGAAACGTTTAAATGGAACTAGTTTCACGTTGAAACATGAACAAGTCGAGTATCTATTTTTTTATATACCACGTTGAACATGAGCCTCATTCAAATGCATTGAATTATTTATATAGTTAGTTCTTATTTATTATTTAAAAATAATTTTGACTTATGACCGCTCAATTTAAAGCGGATTCTGATAGAATTCTACTCCTTTATATGTGAAGTAAATCCTATAATTGCCAACTTGTTTAAGGCCATTTCTGGTGACGCCATTGGCCTCTACAAAGTACGGATCTCAACCTCCCAACTTTCATAGGCTCCATAGATGACAAAAATTTTCTTCGATATTTTCACTGATTTGATTTACATGACCGCAACTTAATTTTGGTCTGGTATTATTTAGAATACGATTTTGCGATAAATATATTGTTAATGCGGCGTTGAGAAATTCAATTACTCTTTAGAGCTCATTTTAATTTCAAATTCTGTTGTATGAGTATGATACTTGTGAAGTAACGCAGAGTAGGCTTTTGTTCCTGCAGACATCTGAGCACAGTTCAGAAAAGCTCGACGAAAGTCTGTGCCAACATTACTTCAGACTTTTATGTTTATTACCAGTTTTATTGAGGTAGGTAAGTAGTATTGTTATTTATATAACTACCTAAAAGGAACAAAGAACGAAACGAGGTGACATGATTTCGTTATTTGCAGCACTGTAAACTGTAAACTCATTGTGAGTGCAATACCACGGAGTTCAAATTCGAATTACACTTAACACGGTGCATTTGTAAAAAAATTGTCACTAGTAGCTTAAGTTAAAATTTAGGATAGGGATAGTAATTTTATAGATAGAGAAGCAACTGTCTTTCAAAGTTTTGAAACGTTTGTACTTATACAGACAGAAAGACAGGCAGATCCACACACACATCCTAAAAGTTTTCGAATAAGTTACAAAGATTCAAAAATGTCAGCGGTCGACTAAAACTTGATCAAAAAATCTGATAATAAACAAATAAAGATTAGTATCCAATCTCAAATGTTGAAGAAGTTCAAAATGAAATGGGAAATAAAAAATGGTTTAATTAAATCAAGGAAACGGTTAATTAAAACTGCAATGGTTTGGAAGCTCCTCCGACCTTGTAGAGGGTATTTCAGACCAAGGACCATCCATAAATGACATAAGACATTTCAGGGTGGGTGGGTCTTATATGGGGGTATCTGAATAAATTTTACTAAGATTAAAATTTTATTTTTTGCTTATGACTTTTATTTGCCTGAATTTACTATTACTTGATTAAGCATTTTCAAATATAAAATTATATGCATTTACTTATAATAACATAAGAATTTATATCTTCAAAAATTTTATTGTAAGTATATAAAAATATTTTACTGGCATACATCTAACGGTCTAATTCTACGAAAAATCTCGAAGACAGTATCCATATGTATATATGCTTGAATGTTTTTATAATTAAACAAGTTTCAGTAATAAAAAAAATATATTAAAAAATGTAATATTGATAATGAAAGTATGTTATTTCATTACTATTATGACATTATTATTATAATAGCTGTATTATATTATGCAATATATGTACATTATTTGATCTTATATTTTGAAAAGATTAATGTCTTACGTAAGGAACAGGGGGTGGGTTGGTGATGAAATTATATCTTAGTGTCTTACATGGGGCTGGGTGGGGGTCAGAAAACCGTCAAATTTTATCTTACGTAATTTATGGATGTTCCCCTAATCACTACCTACCTAGGTATTGCACCGTGCTACTTCGGTGTAAACACAAATACACGCTGGGATTTCAGTGTTATACAGTGTAAACGGATCTGCTAGGGATCATTGCGAGGCAGACTTTTCTAATCTAATCGCACCGACAATTATCTGAACTGCGAAGTTGCACAGGCGTAATATAAATAGAAGTTTGAATGAAGTTTGTGTTGTATAACCGCGTTTGTACTAAATGGCAGACATACTATCTACTTACTAGTATGTTCTAGGTTTGAAAGGTATCACAATTTCATTTTGAATTTCAAAAATTATTTGTATTCAAACATATTTTTAAAAAATGTTAAAAAAATGTCAACTTCGACACACGACTGGAGTCGGTCCCATACCAACGCAACTTCAAATATTTGCAAGGCTGGAATTAAAATACGTTAGAAATACACAAAGTATCCACATGCTCGAAACATTTATTTGGAATGAAAGGATAGACTGAAAAGTTTGAACCTACATAGTATTCTATTATTCTTGGCCCCCAAAGAAAATGGTGAAAAATGCTGAAGATACGACACTGGTTTGTGGTAACTAATATAGTATAGGTAAATGTATATATTTATTTTGTTTCTTAATGATATGTGTGCTGCCATCTATTGTCAAGTAGATGTATTACTCCTACGAAAAGGCATATAAACATTCTAAACCGGTCCTTATCTTCGTCTGTTTTGTATAGCTATAGAAGACACTATAAAAGCCTAAAGGTACACTTTGAGCTACGCGACCGAGACAAGCGACAGCGACAAGAGACAGGAGACACGAGACCGCGACAACGTCGCTTGTCGCTTTACCTCTTTGAGCTACGCGACCGAGACAAGCGACAAGACACAACGTCGCACGTATTTATTTGGGAAACAGGACTGACATTAAGCGACAAGCAGTTGGTTAGATGTTCTGCCCTCATAAATATGTGTATTCGTGAATTAAAAAAATATTGTCTATTAATTAATAACCACTTATCACTCGAAGTAGAAAATTTTCGCCAATATTAAATCAATCGATTAAATCAAAGTCAATTTAATTATGTATTAAGTTTAATTGAAGAAGATATTCAAAACAGAGGTGGAGGTATAACACTACGAGAAAAATTATCAATCACATTACGGTATGCATTTATTTGTTACAGTTTTAATTAAAAATATTATATATTAGATTCTTCGGAGAACATCATTCATATAAGAATAATAAATCGCACTTCCCAAAAAGTTTGTGTTTTAACAAATAAACAAATAAGACATAAACAGATAAACAAAATTATGTGACATTAATTTCATTCATACAAAAAATAAAATATAAACAACACACCTGTTTTTTTTATTTTCATTGCAATCTCCCTCCAGATATTATCCCCAACGCTTACATCTTTATATGTTGCACTCTGAGGATCATTTAATGATTTATTTTCTTCTATTAAATTAATAAGAAGATTGTCTTCATCAAAAGAAAAATTTAAATCCGTCATTTCAACCTCCAAACCACACGCGACAAGCGACACTACTGCTTGGGAAGCAGTCGCATCAAAGTTGTCTCTTGTCTCCTGTCGCGGTCGCGCGTCTCTGTCTCGCGCTTCAAATGTGCCTCATATACTTGCATAGAAAGCAGACGTGTCGCCTGTCGCATCCTCCTGTCTCTTGTCGCTGTCGCTTGTCTCGGTCGCGTAGCTCAAAGTGTACCTTAAAAGGCTTTTTCTTAGTGCTTGATTTTACGAATAATTAAATTGTCGTACCTAAGCCTTTAAATGAAAATCGATTCTTAAGGAGTAAACTTCACTAATATCCTCGATTGACTAATCATTAAAAATGGTATTGAATATCACTTAGTGAAACACTTTTCAAGTAATAGTATAAATACTGATAAAAAGTTTGCCTGTAAGAATGAGCACAAATTTAAAATACAAAGTTGTAATAAAAAAATACAAATTTAAAACTCTGTGGCATTTATTTATGACATGTAGAGATCGAATCAATAAGAACATTTTGTTAGTAAACTGTTGTATCGAATTACTTGGTAAATTTTTTGCAAATACCCTTTAATAAAAAAAACGAACAAATAGTTATAGATTATTTGTACATTGTTTGATTATCGAATATTTTACATAATCAACTCTTAATCTCATTAAGTTTTGTTCTGAGGATGACTCATAAACGGGTCGAAAGCGCTTAGCTGACTACATAATTGTTTAAAAATGTTGCACAATTTATATATTGTTTGCAAATTTCCTTGAAATAAATAAAACTCAGAATGTGTTTCTAGGTAATTTTTATAAATATTTTAACACACACTTGAATAGAATATAATCACAATACAACAATGACAAATAGAATTTTAAACAGAATTTGAACACATTATTAGACTTAAGACGCCAAACAATTCATTATTTGTCTGATTTGGAATGCCTTAATTGAAAAATGCAGGTTAATTAATACCATAATCATTTTTTCTTTTTCTGTTGCTTCTGGCGCTTCTTTTCTTCCTTCCTTCTTTCCCGTTCGACTAACGATTTGTAAAGTTTATATCCAAAATAGGCTGCAAAAAATAAATCATAAATAATCAAGCTGCTGAAGAATACAATTATTTACACCAGTTAATAAATATCTACGTGACAAAATTGAACAGCAAACGCAAACTTTATAAGTCATACCTGAGATAATTTTAACACTCGATTTTTTTGTTTTTTGTTTATATTGTATAAACACAAAGTTGTGTACCCTAACACCAAACTATTATTTTTGCACTCGACGCACGTTTCAACAGCGAAGCTGTCAGTATCATGGAGTAAACCAAAACTGAAAATATTTGCAATAAAGTCTTAATATATAAAACTTAAAAACCATCCGTAAATTAGTGGAGAAAACCCAACATGCTAATTCACTAATAGACCAATCAATAGAGCAAAAATCAATTGATAATGTGTAAAAAATACTATCAGGATACCGACTGTGCCATCACATTAACAACGATTCCTAGCGATATTTTGCTATGTTTTCCACTCGCAAGTATGGTTTTTTTACTTTGTTATAAACAATTGAAGTAAGAAAATTACGTTTTTTTTCTTAGCATGTCTATAAAATCAAAAATAATAAACTAATCTCAATGGTGTCAACAGGTCAAATGTAAAGCATAAAAATACCAATGAAATGAGCCCAGGCTCGATCCGATTGGATCATTAGCAACAAAGAAAAACAAAAAAATTCTGAAAAATGTAGGATTTTTTAAAAAAATCATATCTTCGTCACTTTGGAAGCTGTAGAACTGGGCTTGTAGGAACTGATAGTAATTTACATCTATTTTATATATGCCAAAACCAGGCACTACCGGTTTATTAGTTTTTGAACAACTGTGATATAAAGTTTTCTGTTCACTATTTTTGCATTATGCCCCCATGCGTCATAGATAATCAAATTTCAATTTTGAAATAAGTTGTTGAAAGTAGAGGTGTCATTCTACAAAGCCTCTATTCTAATTTTTCACTAAATGTCTGTGAAATATCTGAAAAATGTTAGCAAACATGACAAAAAAAGGGCGAGCTTATGAATGTATCCAATGAGTGGGGGAAACACGGTTGTTGAGGGGAAGCGTATAGTAATATATAGTAGAGGCACATACATAGATCGTTTTAATATTTAAAATCCGCACAAGTAAGAATTTTTTTAATGACCACTCTCCTTCGATGTTCTGTAAACCCAAAATCCACCGATTAAAGCAAAAACGTTTCCGAAAAAAGATTTACATATAAATATATTAATAAATAAACAGTTCTCATTTCATATAATAAAATCGAACAAATCACTCTGTATAGAAGTTTTTTTAACGATTAAATTCTTTCACCATCTGTCAGAGTGACAGTTACTATCGATAATAATTATTGTTAGCAGTTCCCCTCAAGAACCGTGGTCCCCCCACTACTCGAACACAATCATACGCTCACCAAATTTTGGTCATTTTTGCTAATATTTTTCGTATATTTTAAAGACATTTAATGAAAAATGAAAATAGAGGCGTTGTAGGATGATACCTCTACTTTCAACATCTCTATTCTGAATTGATATTTGACGATCCATGTCGCATGGAGACAAACTGCAAGAATAGTGGACTAACAACTACAGATCGCAATTATTCAAAAACTAGTAAACCGATAGTGCCTGGTTTAGTCACGCATAAGGTAGATATCAATTACTATCAGTTCCCACAAGCCCAGTTCTACAACTTCGATAGTGACGGAGTTATAATAATATAAAGAAAACCGCTAAATTTTCCAGTATTTTTTATTTTTCTCTGTTACTAAAGATCTTATCAGATTGATCCTGGGCTCATTTCATTGGTATTTCCATGCTTTACAATTCACCTGTTGACACCATTGAGATTAGTTTATTATTTTTCATTTTATAAATATGCAACGAAAAAAAACGCAATTTTCTTGTTTCAGTTGTTTATAATAAACTAAAAAACCATAGTTGCGAGTGGAAAAGGTAGCAAAATATCACTAGATATCATACTTAATGTGATGGCACAGGCAGTATCCTGATAGTATTTTTTGTACGAAAAAATCTCTATTGATTGGTCTATAATCCCTGGACCTGACTCTTCAACAAAATATGGTAATTGAGTTATGAAATACTTAAGTTCTTAAGATAGAAATTTCTAAGGATACTTATGTAATAAATTATACAATGGGCTATTTAGTATTGGGCCTTTGTCGGAATTCATAAGGTTATTATTTTTATATAACATTATGATTTCGTCCAATTCCTTCCAATTATTGACTTGTCTAACTAATCGCAACGAATTTAAATCTATAGAGTGGCTATTTTCCAAAACATGATCTCCCGTATTTTATATGTGCAAAATGTTCTTTAAATCGGGTTCTAATCGATCTACGTGTTTGACTATAATATTTCAGATCACAGTAATTACATTTGATCTCATATATTCCGGATTTTCGAAATCGTTAAGTTTATCTTTATGATTGCCCAATAGGTTTTGTAAAGTTTTCATTCTTCTATATACTACCGTTATATAAAGTTCCCTAACTAAAAATTCTTTTAAAGCCATTAGTATAATGATTAAATGGGACAGAGATAAACTTGGATTCTTGTTTCGTTTATTTATTCTTATCCTAAGTCGTTTCTTTTTAATTAGCTTATCTACAATATTTCCTGGATAACCATTACATGTAGCTATTTCCCTAATTGTTTTCTTTTCTCTCTCAAACCTGTCATTGAAAAGAGGGAATGTCAACAAGCGATGTACATAGAAATTGATTGAATTGAATTTTGTGTTGTTGACAGTGAAAATAATTATTAGGCAAATATCTAAATGTGCGGGTATCCTTCCTATATACGTCAAATTCTAAACGGTTAATAGCATTTTTTATAACAAGTACATCTAAAAATGGAAGACTACCTTTATTTTCTAATTCATAAATAAATTTAATAGTAGGAAATTTATTATTAAGTTATAAGACAGAATCCTTCTTTGCCTCAACTTCGAATCTACCCGTAAGGTATACCATAGCGTATGGTTAAAGTACGTGAACGTGCGTCAAATGCAAAAATAAAAGTTTGGTGTTAGGGTACAACACTTTGTGTTTATACATCTGTGACACACCAAAGGTTCCACAGTTTTTCCAGTTTTGCTTATATTGTAAAAAACGATAAAGCGATATAATAACGTCGTCGATGAAAGAGTTGTAGAGAATCAGAAAATCTTCATAATGTGTTTTCATAAATCCGTAAAAACATCAAAAATCCATAACTTTGTAATGAAAGGTGGAACATTAATCTTCATCATAATCATTGGGTATGATGCTGAGATTAATTGGGCTTAAGACCGATATTGCACGTCAAGTAGTTCTTGCAGAATTGCAATTTAAATGTGTTAGAGAGATATTTTACAGAACGAACGTATTAACCACGATCGTTTGATCAGCATATACAAAAGATATTTTGAAAGCACATAAAATACTTGCTTATACATTTTGGATGAAAGAAAGTTAATTTAATTAATTACAGTAACCAGTAGACAGAAAAATGGACCAGTAACACAGATAATAGATAAATAAAAATAAACTTAATATAAACTACATATCATTACAACTTTTAATTTGACATTACTAACAATGGAATTCTCTCAAAATTAATCACCGTAATAAAAACTAATTAACCGAACAAAGAAAACATTTAGAAAAGAACCTATTTTCATGAATGTATGATTGCTTAGTTTAGAAAAAAAACCTATTTTCATGAATGTATGATTGCGTATATAAGAAAGGAGAAAGAAAGAAAATGCTAGATCCGCCCCTATGTCACGGCGCCGCTGACAGCCTGCCGCATATATTATTTTTCTTTTAAACCAATTTTCTGGCATTATAACGAAAATCCAAGAAATACAACTTGACGTGCATTATTTGAAAGTTTATAATATTTTTAGTATATCCCGATGGGACTTACCTTGTCAATAAAACTACTTATACAACAGTATCCGTTTTTAACCCATATAAATTCAACATCATAAACTATCTATCATATTAGTGTTCACGTGTTCAGTTTTATATTAAATATATCGTCCCGAATAGGTACTGTCTGAACCAAAGTTCTTATCTAAAAACTAAACAGATGTCCTGTATCAACCTTTATACGTTGCACTGCGTTCTAGTTGTTTAAAGTTTTCTGTTAACGTGGTATAGGCTTCGTTTTTCATGTTTTTGTCTGTATATTCTTCGGACATAATTCACCCCATAACTTGCTTGTTTGCAATTGATTATTAGAATCGTTTCGCTAATTTTAACGGATTTTACTGATTGATTGGTGTCAAACCTTCAGTCCACACGATTAGGATCAGGAGATCTTGCTGGACATTGCTGCGGTCCTCCGCGACCTACATAACCTGTATCTAAATGATGTCTGATTATTACACTCAAATAATCAGGAGCTCCGTCGTATATATACCACATTCGATTCCTTAATGCAATCGACACATTTTCAAGCAACCCAGGTAGTTTTTCTGAGAGAAAATGCAAATAAGTCCGTCCATCAAGGTGTCTTGATAGAAAAAATGGGATCTTAGATGATTACTATGATGATGATTCCAGACCATACATTAACGAAAATTGTGTTTGAAAAGATGTTTCGGTTATTCCATGGGGTTTATCGGATAGCATTTCGTGAAAAAATTGCTGACTGTACTCTTACAGTAATATGGTATGAATATAACCAAAATTCAACAAAATATGCCAAACTATTTGGGGATAAATGTTCAAAGGTCTAGCGATCCTCCTCCTACTTGTATCAGGGTGTTCGTGAATCTCTTGCAGCACAGCTTCCCCAATTTCAAGTGTTCTTACAGTTCGATGTCTACCTTCCGAAGTATGTAGCTTTATTGAAACTACCAGTTTCTTTCAGTCGGCGATGAATATTCCAAAAAAATCGACAAGTACAAATAGGATGTCTTTCATGAAAAATGCTTCTGGCTACTGTTGCATTAAATCTGGCGATGCCATATACGTAATGCATTGCGACCATTTCGGCATTCGTATAATTTACCATATTTACAAATATTCCACAAAACAGTGATAAAATGAAAAAGCTTGAGACTAATAAAATCAAAGAAATGACGCCCTGAGATGATTTTGAAAACCAACAACTTTAAGTCAACAGTTATTGTTTTGACACTGACGTTTGTGAAAGCGAAATTTATTCCAGGATAACTAGATATATGGATGATTCTTAGATAACTGTGATTTTTTATATCTAATACTTTACTTGTTATTCATGACTGACATGATTTTTTTTATCCGAAAATTATAAATATGATAAATTTGACAGTATTTTACCGTCGACAGTGTATATTAAAGCATAAGTATTCCTGGATCATGAATAACTTACAGAAATATACCCAAAATGTCACTACCGTGGCATGTCTGATTTTCGTTTTTCAAATTAAATTTTTAAATTTCTATAGAGTCTTCTTATAATCTAAAGTTTAGATTTTATAACTACTATTGTATAATTCATCAAATTATGCTGCAATTGTACCCTAATATTGATTGGTAGAAAGGAATAATAGAATTAACTAATGTTAAACTTCATTTTAACAATTATTTTAATTCTACTGTTAATTAATTTTAAAGATTGTTAAAATCAAGAAAGAAAATACTAAATAAATGTCTGTGTATGATTATCAAAATTCTATAATTTATCATTTATTTAATTATTTTAAGAATTTAAAGAGATTTATTTGGCAAGTATTTTGAATATTTAATTTCCGTGTCAGTACTGTGGCCGTGAAATTTCTAATTTTTGTTCTAGTTTCTTTTCTATTGAAGTTGTAGCAGAACTAGGTTACAAGTTTCATTTTGAGCATAATAAAAGAACAATAGCACCCAGAACACAAGTTTTGAAGCATTGTTGATTTAAAAAAATGTTGAGTTGTAAAAATCACAGGTATCTAAGAATCACCCATATATGTTCAAAAATTAGTCTTCAGTGTTGCTAAATGAAAGAATTCATTTTTCTAATCAACAACAGTGTATCTGACGAGAAATTTATTTTAAGAATTCTCATTCATTTTTAAATAAATTTGTTCTCTGAATTTTCTTTCAGCCGATGCACAAAAAGATTTCCGCACAACAGTCACCGCATAGGATTTTGAGCAATTTAACAGTGAATTTAACATTTTTTTAGCGAAAACCATGCGTCGGACTAAAAAAAATTGCAAAATCCAGAAACTCAGAGACAAATGATGATTTTATTTTAAGAGAAAGCAGTGGCGTACCATTTTTTCTCCAAAAATATTCAATGTCAAACCCACACGAACGCCATTGGTAGAAATAACAAAATTGTTCATAAAATGAATCTTGATGTATAGAAAACGTGTACCAAATTTCATTTCAAAATATTTGTAGCATTATCAGTTATTATAAAAAAAAGATTTTTTTTCTGAAAATTTACCACTCTGTATCTCAAAAGTCCAAGAATAATCTACTTAAATAGTAGCATATTATCAAAAAACACCCTGCATATTCGCTGCTATTATACGTTATACTGTCCTAATTGTGTTTTCGCTACAAATTCTGAAATATTATTGAGGCATGCTGAATATAATTAATGGTATGCAATAAATTTGTACGAATTACGGTGTCTCTCCGTAGTACCAGTTTTAAAATAGTGATCTTGCATTACTACTTACTACTATAATGATGATATGTTGTAAAAAGTCCACAAAAATTGCGTAGCAATTGTATTATTATTTTTAAATTAAGCATATCTTATCTGAAACTACTTATTTCAGGAATGCAGTATTTATTGATTAGAAAGCCAATTATTGAATAATTAATATATTTATATTCCCATGCGTACCATATGTTTAAAGAAAACTCAAAAACTATAAACTATGTAAACTAAATCTTCAAAAGAAAATAAAGATTAAAAAATGAAAAAACACTTTAAAGATAAAAAATATGTAAAATCTCACCTAAAACCAATAAGATTAAAGAAATCAAAGAGAGCAACATCAGCAATTCTACATTAAAATTGCTGCCGGCGACTGGTTCTTGAAAACCAGATGGGGGCTCACCGGCTTTAGCACCCGGTACACTAGACATGATGCTGTCGATTAATTTCTCTTTACTCTCTTGATCTAAATCTGACATCTTTTGTATAGCTTCCAAAAGTTCTTCTTTCGTAGGGAGTTGACCTCCTTGCAAATTCTCTAATACATCATCTGCCATTTCAGTTTCAATGCGTTACGCGAGTGCTATCAAAAAACGTTGATATACAACTATTCCAATACTAAATTTCGAGTACACTTCACCGATTGTTTTGACACGTCTTAGCACACGTTGAAATTTGTAGCGCCAAATCATCGAATGCATAATATTATATATATTAATAACGTAATAAGGTTATCTATATCTATGGTATGTTACTAAAGTAGACAGTGGCGTACCGGATATAAAAATAGATGAATGTAAACCATATAAAAATAGAATACGTTCAAGAAAAATACTATTTTTGTTTGTTTCTTATCGTTGACCTTGAATCATTGAAAATTATAAATGACAATACTATGATATTTACGTTACGAGTGGGATCCCGGTGAATGGGAGAATAGGATCCATCTTGAAGTAAATCATTTACCTTATTGGCATATTCTGGGAAATCTAGGACAACCGTTGCATTGCCTTCATCCGCCGGAAGAATGACAATGTCACGGTTTTCCCGGAGCTTGATAAGGGCGATTCGTTCAGTTCTGGGGATGTTTGATGGCGGAGGTTTTGGCTTTCGGAGAATTTTAATCGTTTCAAAACATATGCTGTCGGCTTCGGGTTTTGGAAGATCTCGGATAGACAATTCAGTTGAGCTAATTATGTCTTCGATAGGGATTTTTCTAGGGGCATTTGTTTTGTTTTTTGTCTCATCCTTGAAAAAGCCCCTTATAAGTGTGGGCGAAACGTCGGAAAACTTTGTTTATATGCCGGTCTAGGTATATAAATAAATTAATTCGAAAATCGCGGTCCAAATCTGGAAAAAGCAGAATCAGCTATGACTCTGCCGCGAAAACCTCCGTTCTCCCTTTCATATTTCTGTGACTATGAAGCTTTATACCAAAGTACAGAAACGTTTAATTTAGAATCCATTCCACTTGATATGATCTGTAATCCATTCAACGATTCGACTAATTGCATTCATATTTGTCGGATTGTTTGATATGTGTTAGCTAGTTTGTGTCTTGTGTTCAGAACCTCTTTTATTTGAAATAATAGTTGCGTTGTATATAAAAACAAAATCTGCTTTTTCGAATTAAGTACTACTACAGTGTCATTTTATTACAGTTCTGAAATTGTTCGTGGTAGAGAGAAGTCTATTACGTATTCGTAACTGCACTTGCGCATAAAGCAGATCCGGGATTCCTCACGCATCTATTCCGGATGCATCCTGAATCGACACCGCGAAAACAGCTTATGACTATGACGAAAAACCTTCCCTGAAGATAGCTTCGTGGAATATACAAGGAGCGAGAACCCGGCTACACGAACTGGGTGAATTTATCACTCGAAGTAACATAGATGTCGTGGCCCTCCAGGAAACAAAGCTATCAGAAGGCAAACGTTTCAACATCGAGGGATACACCACTTACAGGAAAGACAGGAATGCAAGAGGAGGGGGAACAGCCCTTCTCGTGAAGACAACAATACTACACCACAGAATCCTGACCCCGGACAACCTTGCATCGACTGAAGCAACAGGCATTCAGGTAAGTATGACTAATAACCAAAGTATCACTATTTTTTCAGTATACATTCCTCCGAATCCTGGATTTTCGGATGCAGATTTCGACACTCTACTGCCAGATCGTCAGCACACAATCCTCATTGGTGACATGAACTGTAAATCACCACAGTGGAACAGCATGACCACAAACGGAAATGGCGCGAGGCTAGTGGCCTATGCGGATACCCGGGACATAACAGTCATGGGGCCTATCTCACATACACACTACCCTCACGACATAAACAGACGATCGGATGTCCTGGACAGCGCAGTGATCAAGAATCCGACACATCTTGCAGACATCCATACAGTCCAAGAGGGATCAACGGACCACAATCCGGTCATCTGCTTGTAGGTGATCCAGACGAGCATAGAGAAGAAGAAGAGCAACGCTTCCAGAAGGTGAATTGGGGCCTATTCCGAAGGAACCTGGACCGCACACTGAGACCAATCCCTGTGATCGAAAGTATGGAAGAGGTCGAAGCAGCGATTCAACTTCTAGAGGATGGAATCAATGCAGGTCTGGAAGCCAGCACTCGTAGCATCCGAAAACACAGAGACAAGAAGTACGCCAACCTTCCAGATGACATCAGGGAGCCAATCCTAGGGAAAAACAGAGCGAGAAGACGAGCACAAAGAACAAGGCAAGCGTAGAGCTAACGCATTGAATCTGGCAGTCACTGAAGCTCTAAGAACGCATTACAATGATCAATGGAATGGGTACCTGGAGCAACTGGACCCGCAGAAACCAGGCTTCTGGAATCTGCAAAAAATCCTGAGAACGGAAAGGCGTACCTCCACTTCATGGCGAGCAGGATATAGTCTACTCAGACCTTGAAAAGGCAGAAGCATTCGCTGACAGCCTTGAGAGAGAATGTAGACTGAACCAACACGACGATGACAACCACGAACTCCGAGTCGAGAGGCAAGCCAGAAGGATAAGGAACCATGAGGTCATCCCACCGAACAGGACCACGACCCCGGAAGAGGTACGGGACCAGATCAGACGTCTCAAGCAACGAAAAGCACCTGGACATGACCGTATATCCAACAGGATAGTCACACGGTTCACCAGGAAGGCTGTCGTTTCCTTGACAAACATCATCAATCCAATGCTAAGACTCAGATACTACCCGAGGAGATGGAAGTATGCCGACATTATCATGCTGCCAAAGGCCAATAAGGACGGTACTTTTCCATAAAACTATTGCCCTATTAGTCTACTACCAGCCGTGAGTAAAGTAGCAGAAAGGATCTTCGCGAATCGACTCCAAGAGACCATAGACGATCTGAACGTGATTCCAGACCAGCAGTTTGGATTCAGACATCGACACGCCACCGAACATCAAGTTCTACGCCTTGTAGAATACGCCTCAGACGGACTCAACCGGAATCGAAGAACAGCCTTCATCTTCCTGGATGTAGCAAAAGCCTTCGACCGAGTATGGCATGACGGACTATTAGTCAAGATGGACCAATTAGGATTTCCCACTAACATCATCCAGCTAGTGGGCTCCTTTTTGAGACATCGAAGAGTAGGAGTACGAGTAGGCCAAGAGCACTCCAGATGCCGGACCACCGAGGCAGGGGTTCCCCAAGGAGCAGTCCTGTCCCCGATACTATTTTCATTCTACACTGCAGACAACCCAAGACCAGCCGACGCTATAATTGCCCAGTTCGCCGACGACACCGCCATAGGATGCCAATCTTTCAGATTCGAGCCAGCCTTGAGGCGGCTGCAGCAAGCCACTGACAATTTAGCTAAATGGTGCCTTCAGTGGAAGATAGCCATCAACGAGAACAAAACCCAAGCTCTGTTCGTCAACGGGAGAAGCCGCACGATCGTTCCGACAGGAAACCTGACCGTCAACGGCAGACAAATTCCATGGAAGAACGAAGTCAAATACCTTGGAATCATCATCGACAAGGGGTTGACTTTCACGAGGCATGTCCAAGAGACTCGTAATAAAGTCCGGGCTGCCCGTGCCAAACTTTACCCCTTAATAGGAAGAGGAAGCAAGCTGGGACTCTTAAACAAGCTGACTCTCATCAAGACAGTCATCTTGCCAATGCTGACGTACGCTTCAATAGTATGGGGACACACCAGCAAGAGCAACAGGCATGCCATCCAAAGGCAGGAGAACCTATGCCTACGCCTCGCAGTCGACGCACCCTGGTATCGTTCGTAACACGGTGATTTTCAACGATTTACGACACCAACCAATGCTTGCAGAAATGAAGAGGAGGGCCAGAGAGGCTTACGCCAAACTGGAACAGCACCCAAACCTTCACCTACGACAACTAATCGACTATGAATGACCCCATATTTATTGACAGATACAAACGGCCTAAGAACCAGCTCTGCCTTAGCGAAAGGGAAGAGGACGAAGAAGCCCAGAGATAGATGACAGGTAAGTAAAACAATTAAGTATATAACAATCTTTTTTTTCAGGAGACAACAAGGGAGGCCCGGGGGGAAACCAACCTACCAAACAAAGAGAAGACAGAAGAACACACACCCACAAAAAAAACGACGACAACGTGCACGCCCACAGAAGGGTACAATTAGCTATATATCATAGCAAAGAATGAGCCACGTAACACAAATAAGCCAGTTGCTGTAGTACCAATAAGGTAAAGCAACGGAACCAAACCAAAGCCAAGCTATCCCAACAAGGAGACAGCGATTATGCAGAAGGAAAACTGCGTTAGCGTGAGGACCTGAGTTAAGTCTCAGGGGGTGGATGGCAAAGTAGCTGAAAGTGCTCATCAGTAAAATGTTCTGAAGGGCAAATCTAGTTCCTGGGCTCGCGCATGGGTGTGTGTGTATGTGTATGACGAAAATGTCGTTCTTTCCGCTAATAAACTGCAGGGGGTTGTGTGTATATGGTCCCACTTGCCCTCTTCTCATTGGATATTTCAGTGTGTTTTTGGTTGCGTTAATATAATATATTCTGCATATACTTATTAAGTATATGATACTCTGCAGCACATTTTTTTTAAATGTTTTGGCACTGTGCGATACCGAATTGTAATTTACAACAAAAAAATATTACAGATATTTTTTGCTAGTTTGGATTTATTCGAAGGAGATGGATATATTATTAGAGAATATCTTTCATTCTGTATGGCCCAGAAAACTAGGAACACAATCTGTTTGTGTTATGTAATTCTAAACTATGTGATAAAATAATTACTTACAGAATATCATATAAACTGTATTTGGTATTATAATATTAACTTTTTGCATTCAGTTATGTACATTTTAATCTTCTGACATGCAAGTGCATAAATACTCTTTGTTAGTTTTAAACATCTTGTAACAATATCATCGCATTAATGTTATAACTTAATTTATAAAACATTATTAAATTCATTTGTTGTTTGAAAACGACTGAATAAGTATATATTATTAACATTTAAAATTAAATTTGTAGAGTTCAATCGTTGAGTAATTACCTATTCAAAATAATGCCTTAAAACTACTTTCGTCCCTATTATCAAAGTTCATTATATATTTTAATTATTACATCAATGAATTAGAGTTCACCTCATTCTACAATTAAATACAAACGCAAAATGCATCATAGTAAATCACCTGTCAAATTTGAGCATCTGACGTGTAATCTCTTTCAAAAAACATACACTGGTGGGCTATTTGACCAATGAAACTGGTCTGGCTGGATACAAAAACAGTTTCCTAAGTATCATATATAAAATTCAGGACTGAATATAAGTAATGTTACTTTATATTATCGGGAGCTGTAAAGCCTCCAGCAAAAGTTACCGCCTATGGGAAGTGTCTGGCGGTTTTGATTATTAATTTCTGTCATATCTTTTCAAACATACATAACAATCGGCTCTGAGAATTGAAAAAAAAAGTAGGATTAATTTTTACTGACCGTAAGTACCTGGTACCTACTAACACTACTTTGTCCAAGACATTTCATCTTTGAGAAAATAAGTAACGTCTGGCGGCCCTGGGATCTTACTCTATTATGTATTTTTGGATGCTGAAACCGTATTTGACAGCAGTTGTGTTTTATTACCCACCATTCTCTTACTGTGTGTCATCGACAATATATTTAAAAACATGGAAAATTTGATCTACAACAATTAAAAAAACATAATTTCTTTTATTTAGTTACAATTTTTTCTTACGGCAATATTTAATTGCTAAAATGTAAATATATGCTCATTTTTCTGTATTTCCTCTTTCTTTTCTCTGTAATGTTTCTTGAATAGCTTCGTCACTGATGAGATCCGTTTTGTTGTTCTCTGTGAAGTAACCAACACTAATCACCCATTATTTTGATACTCCTGATGTCCTGATGAAACCCCTTGCGCTTCACTCATATCACCTAATATTTCCGGAAAAAGGTCAAGATGGTTGTACAAAAAGTGGAATTACATTTTAGCTACGATACTTTTATAGTTCGGAGCTTTCATATTACTCAAAAATTAGTCACTATTTCTTTAAATGATATCCAAGCCTCCTTTTCCTTTTTATTCATCGTTGCTGCGAAGTTGGAATCAATTTCCGAATATCAGGTCCAATAAAAATCCGTTTCTTTAATTTACATCCTGATTCCTGATATATTAGGAAGTGTTCCACACAAATATTTAAAACAAAAGACCTCGCACAAATCTTATGGATTTGGGTTCCTGGTCAAATTGGTGCAATTTTGGTATTTCGTACTTCCATTTTTAGACTTTGTGCCTATGGTAAATTTTGATCAAGACTTCATGAGGTACAACATACCAATTACAGTCAATTTGACCGCGAACCCAAACATAAGATTTGTGCGGTGTCCTTTAGGCAAAGCTTTTACAAATTGTTTCTTTAAACCTAATTTTATGTTTAATATTGGTCAACTAAAGTTTTTCATATGGGATTTTTTTTTTCACCAATGTTGATTCCTCTGTTATCACACTCACATAAAAACATGGACATAAATTCTTTTTGTTGACTCAAGGAACATGGAAACAACTTTCTCAGCAGCCAGCCATGTAAAACGTAAAAAATTGGTGGGTGACACGACTATTTTTTTAAGCGAAAGCTTTTTAACGGAGGCCCACTCTTACACATATGAAAATAGATGAGTGTAGTAATGAAATGCAAAAACTTTAGTTACATTTGTTTCTATTCGTCGTCGTTCCGATGAACACCACCCTACCTTGATCTTTAAATACCCATATGACTTAGTTTTTGTTCTGAATAAGAAACAGGAATCATGTAACATAGTCTTCTCGTTTATAGAAAATTACTAACTTGTAGTAAAAATACAAATATAGCATGCCATTAATATACAATACATACACTCAATTTACTTTGCATTCTAATAAACATTCCAATTCTCTCCGATATTTTAAATTAGAGACTTGACATACGTCAGAACAGCACAAGCAAGGTCAAGTTTATAGATGGTAGCGACAAGACAAGGATGACTAATTAGATCTCCGAAAAAAGGTCAAGTTTTTAGATGGAAGAGACAAGAATGCGTTAAATAACAAGTTCAAGAAGTGGTGAGAATGGTGCTGGTGTAGAAAGAAGGTATGATGTGAATTGCTAAATATAAAATAATGCAAATATACCGGTTTTGTCTTTTTTTCAACCAAGGAATATAAAATATATATTTTTTAAATATCTATGAGATATTTTAAAAACTTGGCGTTCTTGCTAGATCAGCGCCACCCTAATTTGTTGCATTTTGAGGAACACTTTTTTAAAATTAAACTATATTACAATAACAATTTTATAGAATAGTCTGTGATATTTATAAAATATCTGCTTAAATAATATTCCCATATTTTAATCTGTTACAATTAAAGTGACTTCGCTATATATTGCCAGAATATTAAATAGGTGAAGTATGTTTGAAATATTATAATTCAACAAATTTTATATTTTAATTTAAAATTAACTGACACGTCATATGTTCCTTTGCAGTTATACTTAAATTAAGGATTAAATTACAAATATTTGAGTCGTCACAAAATAGTGATAATTATTTTAATTCTTCTAAAATTTAAATATATTATTAACAACGACACAAAGAAAGAGAAGCAGAGATAGAAGGGAGATAACAAGACATAGAAGGTATTTTTCGTAAGAAGCTTTCACTTTCATCGTTCAGTCTCAAATGACTGCCGCCATTTTTTCTGAATCAGTTCACCGAAATACACAGGATTTAGTTAAAATTATTGAAAAAGTTTATTCATTGTTGGCCTGATATTAATAATAATACTTTAGAGGATGCTTTCAAAAATTAGACTGACAAGTTAATAAGGAATAATATTTTTAACGCAGAAACTCCCCTACGCTTGTCTAAGTAAATAACATGTGAAAACTATAGACCGATAAGTATTATAAAACAATTCACCACAGTTCGTATAAATCCCATAACTAAAAAAGTGATTGAATACCAAACTAATGAATTTGTTGGTTTTAGAAGATATCACTGCACAAACCAACATCTACTGATAATTATAAACTCCGTGTGGATTCAAAATCAAATTTTTTATAATCGCCTTATTCCACACCAAAATAAATCACAATACCTACCACTACAAAAATATTAATTCTACGTTTGATGACTCACTAGATCAGATATTCGCTAGGATGCTTTCTAATAATCTCATCAATTGTTTTCTTGTCATAAGTGAGCTTATTTATACTATTTCTATCCTCCCGAATCTTCCAGTCACGATCCTGGCCTGCTAATGCATGACTACTAATTCCGGAATCCGCAATAGGATTGAATAATTATATACCAATAATCATATCATTGGAAATTACCTCTTCCTGTTTTGAATCTTCCTGTTTTGTTAGCGTAAAATAAAATGTTATCCCCCCTTTAATTCTGATCGCCCCGATTGGAATCATCCACTCCATGATAGGAAGCCAATCGAGCCACGTTCATCTTAGCTCTCAGATTTCGACGAATGCGATAGACCACTTCGTATGGACCATCCCTGGCTGGTGTGAGCTCTGGAAACTTGCCTTTATTCCTCTGAGGCTTGTATAACCAAACTTTATATCCCTGTCGGAACCCAACCGAGTTTGCATTGAAACCATAAAGTGTTGTCATCCGAACGTTGGTTACCAGCGTCTGGGTTCATGCTAATTCGTGTGTGACCTGCATGCTTTGTCGGAGTTGGTCGGGATAATCGCTAATTTCATGGGACTGTTCTTCTGGTGAGCCAAAGGCCAAATACTTGGTAGCCTCACCTCCTTTCCGAATAGTATGTTGGCAGCCGTCAGTCCTGTGCTGTTGTGAACGGCTGAGCGACAGGCCAACTAGAATAGGGGAATATGCTCATCTCAATCACGCTGGATGTTGCCGATACCCTTGGACAGATGTGGTTCCAAGACATTGTTGAATCTCTCTACCATACCGCCTAACTGTGGATGCAAGGGTATGGTTCTCGTTTTCTTGATGTCCAGCATTGTACAGACCTTCTGGAATACGTTGGATTCAAAGTGCAGCTCCAACGGGATACCAAACCTATCGAATACATGTTCCGCCAACACCGTTGCCGCCGGCGCTGCCTCCTGATTGGGTATATATAGCGACCAGGATGTACTTATTACCACTTTCAGAGTCGGGGAATCGACCAACGACATCTATAGCAATTCTTTCAAATGGGACGCCTAGATTGTATTTTTGCATTCTGTCTTGGTAAGGGTCTTCGGTTCCTTACTGGCTACACAGGTGTCCGATTTCCAGAACCAGGTCCGGACGTCCTCGAATTAATTTACCCAGTAAAATCGTTTTATTCATGTCCAGATGAGCTCCGGTAATTCCATTATGTACTTCGGCCAGGACGGAAGGTGCCTTCTTTTTTAAGACTACCAGTTGCGACTTAGTTTATCTGCCATCATTGCTTTCACAAATTCTCTTCAACATTCCATTCTCTACCGTTAAGAACTGTCAACGAGCCCACAATGACTTCGGGACCCCCGAGTATCTAGTTACCTGATTCCATCGTGGTCTGGGTGCCGCTCTCTTCTTGAACGAAATGATTGCTTCACTGTCTGGTCTGTACACGATTCTATCGGTTAGAGATACCCTCTCGCTGTTCCGTCTTCAGACACTGTCCGGAATATTCTCTACAGGGTCTTCTTGATAAGGCATCCGCATTATTATGCAAATCGTCTTCATGTCCAACGGCTATTCGAGGGAGGCATGATCGGTTCTGATTAAAAAACTACGAGTATACAGATATTTCTGAAAATGGTTTACAGCACTGATTACTGCGAGAAGTTGTTTTCTGGTGACCCAGTAATTCCTTAATTCTTTTCTGGTTTTAGTACTCAATCAAACTCTATTCACCATTTTGCATTTGGGATGAACGGCCCCAAACCGGTATTGCTGGCCTCAGTATCTAAGACGAAGTTGCCATACAGCGTAGAAACGCTCAATACATACTCCATTAACCTCTCGAAAGCAACGGGAACTCTACATAATCCAAACGGCATGACCGTGAATAGAAACAGCCCTTTCTTTACTTGTGGAAAACGCTGCCTGTTCTATGTCGCTTTCGTGTGAAGTCCAACCTGCCAATATCCACTCCTTAGGTCTAGTGTAGAAAACCAACGGATGATACAGTAACTCCGTTTTGTAACAGACTCGATGTTCTTCAACTGCCTGTAAAGTGTGTCAAAAGGTTGGCAACCTGTTTCATAAACTCTTTACTGGTTTTTAAGAATTTAACTCTTTATTAGTTTTACAGGAATTTTATTCGACATTCGTCTTGTTTGATGTGCAGCATGGGGAGATTATA
Organism: Octodonta nipae; assembly: GCA_034190945.1. Classification (NCBI taxonomy): domain Eukaryota; kingdom Metazoa; phylum Arthropoda; class Insecta; order Coleoptera; family Chrysomelidae; genus Octodonta; species Octodonta nipae. The sequence continues at coordinate 69,961,026 of CM067216.1, read as the reverse complement.
GAATTGAACTCTACATATCCTGAACCCCTGGCAGGTATAGTTGTGTGATTTCAAACCCTCCCTGGCCAAGTTTAATTCTTTTAGTTGGAAGGTAATAAGAATCCAAGGATAGTTTACAAAGGATTGCTTGATCAATGTTAAAAAAACTTCGAATAAAATCCGCCACCTTGTGACGTGTCACCGTGTTTCAGGACCCCCTTTCGAGTTGTTATGGCGCTTGGTATGTTGACAGTTGAAGAGTTTTTCTGGTTTTCTTTCATCCCATTTATCAGATATTGGTAACAACTTAATTAGTGCAAATATTAGCTGCCACTTTATGACGTATTTATTCGGAAAAATTTACATCTATCGAGCAATCCTTTATGCATTGTTACGAAATTTACCAAAGCCGAACCTGTTTCATTTCAGTACGACAACTATCGCTGGGATATAAAAAAAAGCTAGAAGGTTCGGACGGGAGAAAAACTTATCTCGATCATAACTCGACAACTGTAAAATTGACACTGGATTATACTAGAGAATTCGACGCTGATTTTAAAAGGAGGACCCATCCTCGCAGCAGTTAGTTAGAAAGGACGACGAGCGTATTTGGTATTGTTATTGTGAATCAGCTGTTCTGTATAATTTAATGTAAATAGAGTTCTAGAAAAGTGAAAGTGAATATTAGTTTTATAATTTTAAATTGAACCCACGGCTATATTGCAATTTGGTGTAAGGATTAAGTGCAGATAAAATCGTAATTTGATTTATGAAAAGATGGACGAAACTACCAAAAAAATAGTCAAACAGGTTACGGAGGAACTAGACGAAAAAATAGCCCAGATTCTACAAAAACCTCACAAGAAGGAGAAACAACATCAAGAAGAAATTCAACAAAGGTTAGTAAAATCGTTTGATGAAAAACGTAAAGTAGAATTAGAAAACCTTGTCACAACGATGAAAAGCGAACAACAAAATCTTGTTTCCACTATGAAAAGTGAACAACAAAATTTAATTGAAGGATTATCCTCTAAATTTGAATTGACGAAACAAAATGAATTTAAAATACTAGAAGAAAAACGACAAAATGATTTTAAAGTATTTAAAGAGAAACAAGACCAAACTGAATTAAAACGACAAAATGAATTTAACATATTTGAAGAAAAACAAGGCAAAACGGAAAACTGCAATTTGAACAATTAATGCAAATAGTATCGCAAGTTAATGAAACAGTTAATGAAAGAATGCAAATAGTTGAATCAGACATAAAAGAAATAAACGACGAGATTAAGATCCCAAAAGTAATGTGGAGACTCTTGAAATAAAAGTAGATGACATCGATTCCATCCAGAGCCAGGTGAAATTTGAAATCAGTTCCATTAAAAGCAGGGTACAAAGTAGGGATGTTATGGATATGTAATTTCGGATCTGGATACGGATACGGATATAAGAATAATATATATCGGTTTCAGTTACGGTTACGGATATGAATTATTTCGGATTATCCGATAGGTTACGGATATTGGTTTATTTTGAATTGACGGAAAATTAAAAACAAGGCGAGAATTTACTTTATTTCTAGAATTTGGTGCTAACCAGATAATAAAAAATCAGTCTTCAAATTATAATAAACAAAATAAGGAATTAGTTCCTACCATGTAATAAAAATCTCAACTAATTCAAATAGTCAACATTCAAAGCATCCTATTAATCTGTATTGTAAGAGCGTTACTCTGTTAGATACAAAAGAATTACATTGGTCCATACTATCCATTTTGAAATGAAAGATTAGTGATTGTTGAAACAAATACGAGTTGAACTGAGCACGGTAAGACTTAAAAGACTTTGCAATAAACGATTTCTCAAGGAATTAGATATCAGAAGATCCACTAAATTACGGTGCAATAGTGCAAGGGACGCAGTACTGTCTGCTAGGCCGGAAATAAAAGTTACGCCATAAATAACTCATGAACAACCGGATACAACCCGTTATTGTAAACAGATTCGTCAGCGCTCACTTCCAGAAGTCAAGCGAACAGTCTTGGACTTTATCCGAAATATTCGAAAATATCAGTTCCGGATAGATTTTTATTTATAATAGTTTCGGTTACGGTTACGGAGGTACAAAGTGAAGTAAGTGAAGTACAAGATAAAATCAGTGCAATCCAAAACAAAGTAGAAACAGAAATCAAAAAAATGCAACAGGACTTACAGCGAGGAAAATACCAACACACCGTGAGTACCAAAGGTTCCTTTAGTAAACCACCCACATTCGACGGCAACTCATCTTGGCCCATGTATAAACGACAATTTGAAGCCGTGGCTACAGCTAATGGATGGGATAACCAAGAAAAATCCACGTCTCTGGGAATTTCGTTAAGAGGTCCGGCCCTAGAACTCCTCCAAGGCATTCCAGTCGATGATCAAGGCAATTTCGACAAGATCATCGCCATCCTAGACAAACGTTACGACAATCAATCATTGAGCCAGGTATACCAAGTCCAACTGAGTGGAAAAACGCAAAAATCCGGTGAAAGCCTCCAAGAATTCGAAGCAGAGATTAGACGGCTAGTCCACTTGTCCTACCCAGACCTGCCAGGGGAAACGAAACACCAGTTGGCCACACAGAGTTTCATAAACGGCATCAGAAATGTGGAAGTACAACGAAATCTAAGACTAAGTGGCATCAAGAAAAGTAATGAAGCTCTACTTCGGGCTTTGGAAGTAGAGGGCGTCATGAACATGTCCAAGAAGAGGGTCCGAGCAGATTCCTTTAACCAGGAAGAGTCAGAGTCACCATTTCAAGCGCTGCTGGCTGGTCTGAACAAAATATTAGAACGGTCACAAAGAACTGGCAATAGAGGGGCATGTTACCGCTGCGGACAGACAGGACACTTCCCACGTGACTGCCGAGTAAGGCTACCGGAACGATCACCAACGAGGGGTAGCCAACAAACCGACCTTACCAACCAGGGAAACTCCAACCAGTCAGCATAAGGGGGCGAATGCTGACTCACCCTCCACCAGCCCCCAGGGCAGTATCCATCCGGGGATTTTGCCGAGATAGCGGCAGCCTAGTCATCAGAGGCACCATCAATGGCCGAGCAGTTACCATCACCATCAATACCGGCGCCGCTGTGTCCATTGCCAAGTCCAGGGTTTTGAGAACATCAGAAATTCGGCCAGTTACCAATAACATGCAGCTCAGAACAGTCACCGGCGAATCCATGTCATTACAGGGTGAGGCAGATGTCGTGCTACAGATAGGGGACAACATGATTCGGCATAGGGTCCTGGTAGCGAATAATGAGGACGAGTTTATACTGGGAATGGACCTAATTAGCCAGCATGGATTTATATTCAACCCGAGATATGATGTTCTTCGGTTCCTAAATGAGGAATTTGTATTGACACGGCCCGGCAACAGTTCAGTCACCTCCATAAAAATTGTGGCAAAGTCTTTAGCTAGAATTCCCGGTCGAACGGAACAGATTATTCATAGGCAGCTAGACAGCAATCCTGGGAGCTGCGTTGGAATGGTGGAGCCCGTACACTCAGCTCATGACTACTTAGTTGGACGGGCTATAGTTGAAACCGGACGAGATATACCAATCAGAGTCCTACATTTGTCGAACAACGACATCAGAATTGCCAATGGTCAAGAGATAGCTTGTTTCGAGCCAGTAGAGACCATCATCAATTGCGAAGAAGAGTACCAGACGTCGGTGAAGGAGATAGGGCCCAGTAAAGAGTTCCTACAACAGTTTCCTGATCATTTGACACACCTGACGCCAGAGAACCAGAAGAGAACCAAGCAATTTATCACAAAGCACTGGCAAATTTTTAAGTCAAGATCGAACCACCGGTCGTACCAACATCATCCAGCATCGAATAGATACCGGAAAGGCTCAACCCATCAGAATACCACCTAGACGACTACCATTGGGGCAACAACAGGCAGTCGAGGAAAACATCGAGTCCATGTTACAAAATGGAGTTATTGAGCCATCCATCAGCCCATGGTCGTGCTAGTTAAAAAGAAGGATGGAACCACCCATTTTGTGTGGATTACAGAAAGCTGAATGACGTCACGAAGAAAGACAGCTATCCACTACCCCGAATCGATGACACTTTGACCACACTAGCAGGCTCCCGTTGGTTCTCCACACTAGACCTAAACAGTGGATATTGGCAGGTTGGTCTACACGCAAACGACAGAGACAAGACAGCGTTCTCCACCAGTAAAGGGCTGTTTCAGTTCACGGTCATGCCCTTTGGGTTATGTAATGCACCCGCTACATTTGAGAGGCTAATGGAGTATGTACTGAGCGGGTTAACATTGAATACGTGCTTAGTATACCTCGACGACATTCTAGTAATGGGTCAGACATTCGACGACCATTTGAAGAACCTGGGCGAAGTATTCTCCAGAATTAATAAGGCCAACCTGAGACTCAACCCGAAGAAGTGTTCCTTGTTCCAAAAAGAAGTAGAGTTTTTGGGCCACGTCGTTTCCGAGTCAGGAATCCGCACCAACGAGGACAAGATAGAAGCGATCCGTGATTGGCCAGACCCAAGAGACAAACATGAACTGCGGAGCTTCTTGGGCTTCTGTTCCTACTACAGGCGATTTGTTGACGGATTTGCCACCATTGCCGTGCCTCTACATCGGCCGACCACTGAGAAAGAGACCTTTCGATGAATCAGGATTGCGAAACATCATTCAGGCGACTGAAGGCAGCACTATGTTCCAGCCCAATCCTAGCATTCCTACACAGTCCGGCAAGTTCATCTTAGACACCGACGCCAGCAACACCGGTTTGGGGGCCGTCCTATCCCAGGTGCAAGATGGTGAAGAGAGGGTGATCGAGTACTACAGCCGTGGATTCCCGAAACCAGAAAGAAATTATTGCGTCACCAGAAAAGAACTCCTTGCAATAATAAGGGCTGTAGACCATTTCCACAAATACCTCTATGGTCGTCATTTCTTAATCCGAACAGATCATGCCGCACTCAAATGGCTGCTAGACATGAAGACACCGGAAGGACAACTGGCCAAATGGATGGAGAAATTACAGCAATACGACTTCAAGGTGGAACACCGTGACGGCCGTTTGCACAATAATACCGATGCCCTATCCAGAAGACCCTGTAGAGCGGAATGCGGACATTGTCTGAAGACGGAACAGCGAGAGGGTATCTCCATCAGGCAGATCCGAGTGCAGGCCAATGAAGACTGGTCAACGGAACAGTGCATCCAGGACCAAATGGCTGTCACTCAAAACGAGAGGGGCACCCAGGCCACGATGGGACGAGGTAGCTAGATACTCAGGCGTGCTGAAATCGTTATGGGCTCAATGGGACTGTCTAAGAGTAGACAATGGAATGCTCAAGCGAGTCTGGGAAAGCGCTGATGGACGAGAAACCAAGTCCCAACTGGTAGTTCCGAAGAGAAAGGTACCAGCCATCCTGACCGAAGTACATGATGGGATTACCGGAGGCCACCTGGGCATGAATAAAATCCTAGACAAAGTTCGCCAGCGGTACTACTGGGTGAATTACTTCGAAGACGTCAGAGCTTGGTGTCGCAAATGTGCCACCTGTGCGGCCAGTAAGGGCCCGAAGACCCGGACCAAGGGCAGAATGCAGCAGTACAATGTGGGCGTCACATTTAAGAGAATCGCCATCGATATCGCAGGTCCGTTTCCCGAGTCTGAGAGGGGGAACAAATACATTCTGGTCGCAATGGATTACTTCAGCAAATGGCCTGAGGCATATGCGATACCCAACCAAGAGGCAACCACGGTAGCGACGTTGCTAGTAGAACAACTATTTAGCAGATTTGGCGTCCCGATGGAACTACATTCAGACCAGGGGCGTAACTTCGAATCGAATGTATTCCAGGTTTGCACGATATTGGGGATCGGGAAAACGAGAACAACACCATTACACCCACAGTCAGACGGAATGGTGGACAGATTCAAGAGGACCTTGGAACAATACCTATCCAAGGTCGTCAGCAATAACCAGCGTGATTGGGATGAGCATATTCCCCTATTCCTGTTGGCATATCGATCTGCCGTACATAATAGTACAGGCCTGACCTCAGCCAGGGTCTTGTTCCGAAAGGAGCTGCGATTACCCTGCGATTTGGCATTTGGTTCCCCCGAAGAACCTTCCTAAGACATCGACGATTATGCCGACCAGCTCCAAGATAACATGCTAGCAATACATCAATTAGCCCGAACGCAGATGTTGGCCACCAGTGACCGGATGAAGACGCGATACGACCTCTAGGCCAATTCAGTCGGGTTCCAGGAGAGGGACAAAGTCTGGCGGCTGTACAACCCCCAGTGGAGCAAGGGTAAATCCCCAAAGCTTACACCCGCCTGGGATGGTCCATACGAGGGGAATAACGTGGTCTACCGGATCCGTCAAAACCCCAAGGCTAAGTTGAAGGTGGTCCATTTAGATCGACTTGCTCCCTACCATGGAGAGGATGTTTCTAATCGGGACGATCAGAATTAAAGGGGGGGCAGTGTTACGAAATTTACCAAAACCGACCCTGTTTCATTTCAGTACGACAACTATCGCTGGGATATAAAAAAATGTAAAAGGTTCGGACGGGAGAAAAACTTATCTCGATCATAACTCGACAACTGTAAAATTGACACTGGATTATACTAGAGAATTCGACGCTGATTTTAAAAGGAGGACCCATCCTCGCAGCAGTTAGTTAGAAAGAACGACGAGCGTATTTCGTATTGTTATTGTGAATCAGCTGTTCTGTATAATTTGATGTAAATAAAGTTCTAGAAAAGTGAAAGTGAATATTAGTTTTATAATTTTAAATTGAACCCACGGTATTATCCTTGATAATACTGCAATATAGGGTATCCTATCTAATGTACCAAAAATGCCATAAAAGGCTTGCTACGTTAGCCCAAGTACCAAGTTTCCCAGCCTCTGATTTATATTTCAAATACTACCGTTCAATCGCAGAAAGGTCTTTTATTCTTGCACATTAGTAGGTAGGAGTATACTGTTATCTGTATTAACCCTGGGTCGTTGGTCCGGTCATTTATTTGTAGCTCTTTCTCCTCCTCATAGTGTAGCTTATTCTGCTATTGGTACTCTCGCGTCAGTCATACGGATTGGACTCACGATGTATTTTGATGGGTCTATTTAATCACTTATCAAGTTTTTGTAATCACACGTGTCCCGTTTTCCCTTTGATGAATTTTGCTCGCTCGTGTTCTAACAATTAACTTGCATTAAGCTCCCCCATCTCTGCATCCGCGATCAGCCACCAGTATGCCGCCTTTTTTCATTATTATGATTTTTGGAGTGTCAAAGGTCAAATGTATATGTCGGTCAAGGTCACATTTGACCCTACAACTTCAGTCTGACCTTAAAATGATCTTGACTCACGGTAAATGATCTTGAGTCACGGTTAAGGTCACCCTCCATAGCCACTAGCGCCAGCTTAGTTGCATCTTTGCACTGTATTTGGCAGACTTCTGTGGCATAGTGGATTCAACGTGAGTAGTGGTAACATAATAACCTAATTACAAACTGAAACTTTCAAAATATAGCCATTTCACAGATGTTTTACCTGAACGCAAATTCCGCAAAAGAGTACTGTGTTAGAAAAGTATTGAGACATTTTTTGTTTAGAGTCTTTGTAACAGTTCTAAAGGTGATTTTAGCCTAAAAATTAAAACAAAAATACCGGATTGTTTTTTTTGTTATTTGAAATCAATCGCAATGTACAAGAAGAATCTGTTCATAAGTTACCTTATTTCCAAGAGACTGATGGATGGCATTTTCAAGACATGGCTTAAACGAATATTGTAATTGTTTTCGTTTTTTGGTGATTAATACTTTATTTAATTCACAACTGTTCTTTGTGTCTTAATGTATTAAACTTTTCTGCTTGCCTTCTATTTTCATGAGTACTATTGGTTATATGTGCGTACACGAAATGAATGATAGAACCATCATTTCGCGTATGCACAAAAAAAACAGCAAAAAAAAAATAAAACCAACCTGTACCGCAGGTTATACAATATATAAATTATTACTGTTTTAGAGAATTTGTTTCACTTCAGCTGTTCACTGTAAAATTCTTTAAAAACACTGACTGTCTAAATACAAATATTGAACAATAATGACGATGGAACGATTTATTGTCAATTATTTATAAATTATCGATTTTAGAAACTCTCCATTATTTTTTACATGCTTTATATGGTCTTAACTTGTACAAAACCACAAACTATGTAAGTAAGTAAACAAATCTAGGAAGTTGAATTTAACCTAATTCTTTCTCACCTGAATTTAAAACTTTGTAAACTTATAAATCCAAGTATAGCAAAGAAAATAATTAAATTATCTAATTTCTATCATATACAACTTTTACCACATAAATATACATCCTAATACTGTGGCTATCAGCACATATAGTGAAATATTGTGGGTAACTTTAAGAAAATGGTTGTTGACATTTTTAGAAACATTACTAAACAACCTTCTACTAAATTTTGGCATTGACACTAGCTGTTTTCAAACAAACATAACACGATAATTATTAAGGGTTGTTCTTGTTCTGTTTATTAACTTTATTCTTCACCACAGAGAGCATTCCATTCTTAAAGGATATTTGTTAAAACAATTACCTGTATAAAACGTAATCTATCCTAATCATTTAGAAATGATTCAAGAGGGCATTGGGATACTGAGTTTAATCATTGGTGTGAAAAACAATTTTTAATTGACTAAATAAACACCCAAACATACTGTTAGTTTGATTTGATTTCAGTGAATGTTAATACATTCCTTCAGAATTCTAATCCAGTTTCTCCAAAGTAATTTATTTAGATATGTTCATTGGCAAATAAGAATTGTTAATATTTTACACAATCTTCTTTCATACCGAAACTAGACTGGAATTGATTGGAGTACCAGGCTGACCCAACATATGTGTTTATATGAGAGAAGTCCTCAGGACCGGAACAGACTTAAGCAGATTTCAGCCCCTTTGCTGGCGCCGGGTAGTGATCTGTTTTGATTCAGTCGTGACGAGACTCAGGTTCCCCAGCCCAGTCATTTTTGGCTCTCGGCTCCCACGCCGCATATCTCATAGCAGTTGTAAATACAACATTCAACTGTAAAAATTTAACAAATATGTTCAACATGTTCTTTGTTTACCTCAAGCATACAGAGAATCTTTCCAGAATACCAGCAGCCTTCATGTAATTGGTATCTTATATTGTACATACAAAAAAATATTTCTCATTATTCTAAAATAGTTAAGAAAATGCTTGTCAGTTAATTTCATAAAAGGTGCATAAAATTTGCCATACTCAATTCAGTTCTTGAACTAAAGTTACAGTCACCAACATTTTGCAGAAATGGAAATCATTCTAACTTCTAAATTAGAATCAGAATCGAATTCTGACTCAAGTACACCCTGGTGCTCCAGTCAAGTCCAGCAAGTTTTAATGTGTGCTTGCATTAACCCCTAGTTTTTTATTTTATTTTTGTAAAATTCTATGTTAAAGAGATATCAAATTCCACTATTCTTCAGTAATCCAAACATATACTGCAATGTCTGGTTTCGGTTAGCATAAAATAACAGGTTAAATTGGTAAATTCTTTCATCATCATCAATATGATAAAGAATATTTGGAATTTGGAGGGAGAACAATTACCTTCCCTTAACCAAATTGTTAGCTTCACTGATGAGGTACACACAGTGTTGGCATAGCACCATCAAGTTCTGATCTAAAGAGTAAACAGAACAGCTAGAAGTAGAACTCTACTTATAAAATCCAATTGAAGCCAAGGTATATATGACTGATATATGTTTAAACATTAAAAGAGAAATTGACTCTCATTGAGTATTAAAGTGTCTGTTGGATAATAACTTAAGACACAGTTTATTGTGTATGAACTAATTGATATTATTATTAAAGTGTTCACTTGCCAGTATTCATTTTCATGTTGTAAACATTCTGATAATTGAATTTGTTCACACTTTTGCATATATTTGGGTTGTTTTGATTTGCAGGAATAGATAAAATTTATTCTCTATATTAAATATTGTACTTAAACTACTATTAATTTTTTAACAGGGCTTGCATAATTTTAAACAGGATATTCAAACACAACTATATTCTATTGAATTGAATTGAATACTGTTCAGAGTTGTAAATTAAGAAATAATGCTATTATATATGATTTGAATTTTACAAAACTAATATGTTTTGCCCTGAAGGTTCACAATTAATATATTATATTGTTTGAATCAAATATTATTCTGAAAAAAATTATATAAAACTTTTCTTTAATCATAATGTGGAAATATATATTGTAATCAACTGAGATTTGTAGGAATGTAAGAAAAACTTTTAAACGGTAAAAAAAATAATAAAAAATATGATTTACCTACCTGATAGGGAAACAACAACAATTGCTGGTAAAATAAATACTGCATCTGAAAAACCATGTTCAATGGGACCATCTTGTCCTCCCCCTAAATCTACCATAATTTTAATTTAAATATATGTACACAATTCGCGTTTTTATTTGTTTATATTAATAAAGTATTTAAAGCCCATAGGACAAGACATTTGATTTGACGTTTCGACCACAGATCATACAATAAAGGTCTCGACGGTTTAAAACTGTCACCAAATCCGAAAACCCAAATACTACAAATCCAAGAGAGCTTTAATTTAATATACACGAAATTGTATAATAGTTTATTACCATTGCTCGTCCTAATATGGGTCTAAATTAAGTCTTAGAGCTTTTCAACTACGGTCTCCCACACGCTTAGAGCCAACACAGTATATCTCTCTGTCCTCTACGACCTGTCAAGATTGCAGTTTAGTATCACTCTCTCTGTTCTATGTCTATGGTTTCCAATTAGAATGAAAATATTTAAAGAATTTATCCAGTTTGGTAGGTAAAAATGTGTTTTTAACTTTACCGAGTTTATATTTAAAACATTTAAATGATAATTGCCAAACAGAATGTCTAAATATTATTATGTATACTTATCACTGTTAGTAATTACCTCCTTTATATATTTTATACATAAATGCTCCATAAATCATACTTAACTAACCTTATTTTTTAGCGGGTTTTCTGATCAAAACGAAGTTGATATAACTCCTGCATTTTTGAAGAAAAATATCAGTGAGGCAATCACACAATTATATGGAGAAGTAACTGCAGCTGTTACAGTTGATATTTTAAAATATAATCCAAGTATTAAACAAGCCATTATTAGAGTTCCAAAATCACACTACATAAAATTGAGGAATAGCTTGACTTTAGCTTCTAAATACGAAGGGCAAACTTGTATATATAAGGTTCATAAAGCTAACTCACTATTGCTAACTCTTCAAGCAGAAAGTAGAACTTACCAACATTAAACATGTCACATTGCCGAAGATTAGGAGCAAATAACAAAGACATTATTATATTTGCTACCAAAGAAAATCACCAGATACCAAGCACTGTTAAGCTTCCTGAACCTGATCCCCAACCAGGATTAATTTTACCTAATGGGGACATCAACTGGAACTGCCCTTGCTTAGGTGGTATGGCAACTGGACCTTGTGGTGTTGAATTTAGAAATGCATTTAGCTGTTTTCATTATTCTGATGCTGAACCAAAAGGTAAGTATGATTTTATGCAAGATATTAAAATGTGGGAATATTTGCAAATTTACTCAAAACATTGCTTTTTTAAAAATGCTAATTCTGCATAATTAAATTCTTGTTAATGATACATCCTAATAAATAAGTAAGAGTACCCTAATACAAAGTATGTTGAATAAATTTGTAGTTGCAAAAATTAAGCTGAACAAGATATTAGGTACAGATTTCCAGTATGTTTAATTTGCTTGAATATTCCTATTTTGTTTCAAATTTAAACCCATTTTGAATTATATAGTAGGTGATTAATAATTTAAGTATATTCTCAGCTTTTTAGCTATCATATAAAGTTACAAAATTTATTGGTCATTAAATACATGAGTAAATAGAGATTATACTAGTTAAGTTATAATTTAATTGACAATTTTAACAGCAAACTCATAGAAGTAATGAAAAACTTGAAGAGAATCAGAGAATTCATAACTTTGTTATAATAAAAGTTGGAACTTGAATTTTCATCCTAATGACAGCTTATGACATTGAGATTGAGTTCAAGATAAATACTCTCCATTATGTAGATCTTGCAGATTTTCAATTTAAAATAAATTTTGAAAGTACATAAAATGCACTTCACTTTGCATATTTTGGATTTTCATTTCATTGTTAGAAAATGTAGTAACCCTTATAAGAATGGCCCCTGACTTATCCTCAGATATTTTGATAGTGCCAATTGAAAAAAGGATTTTAATTAATAATTTGTAAATAAAAGTCAAATAAATTACAGAGAAAAAACATATAATAATACAAATGACAGGTTAACTGGGACCACCTACCAATTTACACCATTTTCTGTCCCTTTGAATCAATTTTTCTTATTGAAAGTATGTACTTTTACACATCATAAAGTCTTTAAATGTTATACTACCTCTTTATAAGTAATAGTAGCTCAATTTTTGTGGAAAAATTTTACACATAATTAATTTTACTTAATTTGTTGGTATCTCTTTGTGGAAGTGTAAATTGCTTTATTAAGAAAGTGCTTTGGGGTTTGTTAAACTTTCGTTACTAAATAATTATCTCGACTTGACCATACAATGTATGACAGCACAATCCCTCTAAGGCACACATAGCATGCCTTTAGGGGAAAATTCACTAAACCCCAGATATCCTAGATATCAAAAGGATTTAGCTCTGTGAGAGCCCTTGCCAGGATTTCAGGTGTGTGAGTTGGAGTCCCATGAATTTCCTGACCGTCCAGGCTGTTCCTAGCAGGACAGCTTTTTGCATTTGTTGGTGAAGATGTTCGTCCAGACCGAGGTATTTTAAATTGTTTAATAGATGTTTTAGAACTACTCCTGTATTGACATAACAATTGGTACAGTTCATGTGTTGTTCATGTCCCATTAAGTCTATTTGAAATTCCAAATCCCTATATTTGGTTAATTTCTCAGCCTACTTGATATTTATATTATTGTTGTTAGGAATTGCTATGTCAGTTAAAGATGTTTTCTGAGAGACTGTATCTACCAAAACTATATCTAGTCCATTGTGAGCAACAGTCCAATCAGTCAGTATCATGCGGTCCCAGTACAGCTTGTAGTTGCTATTTTCTAAAACAAATTCTGCTTTGTATTTATAGTAGGGTGATCTTACAGACTATGATAGTTCAAGTTTCAGTGCTAGCTCCTGGTGCAGTATTTTTGCCACAGCATCGTGTTGTTCTTTGTATTCAGTTGCAGCGAACACTTGACAACCTTCTGTGATATGCTGGATAAATTCAGATGTTTTGGCAACTGTACCTGCATCTGTCATTGTTAATAGAAGGGTCTTTAATGATGTACTTAATTAATATTACCTATTATTGGTTCATTAATCAGTAACATATTTTTTAGACATTTCATTTATTAAAAGCAGAAATGTCAAATAGAAAATATATTATACAATATTTACGTCGCTGGTAGGTCATAAACTGATTTTGTAAACGAGAAGACCAAACTGTTCATTTCATTTAAATTAATAAACGCCTCTGAACTATTATTTGAAACTTGGTCAAACATAAAACGGAATTTTAACATGGTCCTATACTGTCAAATGGTATTTTTCGAATAACATTATAAAGACTATAACAGGTAGAAAAATTGTCTCATATCCTACGATCACATATTTGTGTTTTGGTATAAAGTAAAGCTCAATATGCTTGGGATTCATTTATAATTTTATTATTCGATTAACCTTTATATTAACAATACTTTTTTTATATAGGTAGTGACTGTTATGACTTGTTTAAAACAATGCAAACATGTATGCAGCAGTATCCCACATTGTATAACAAAGACTTAGGAGATGAAGAAGAATTAAGTTCAATGGATAAAATGGATTCACCAAGTACACAACAAAACGAAGCACAATTGATGGACACCAAATCCCCCAAATAGATACTGGTACATTTTTAGATAACATAGGTGCTAGTTTTTATTATTATGTTAGTACAAACATGAAATAACTATGAACATCATTATATTTCAATTATAAAGGTTAATGTAAATAACTGGTATTTATTCATCTCCCAAAAATTTTTTTGTTTATTTTGAATGTTATTATTAAAGAAGTGCAATGTATAATATAATTATATTAATTATTTATGTGCCAAAGTTATAATAAAAAGCCTTATCCTGACATGCAATCGCCACAATGCATCCAATTGAATAACTACAAAGGAGATCACTACTGATGCAAGGAATACCCCAGCATGTACTGGAAATTCAGGAAAAATTCGGAAGTCGGGGAAACCCAAGGTGGTTAGAAAAAATCTGTGAAATAGAGAGCTTCCTCGAAAATTTAGGGAATAATGTGGATTTTACACTCAAGTTGTCCCAAAGGTCATCGCAAAATTATTATGAACAATTGATTTCCAATAATTGTATAGAAACTCATTTGTTTTTAGAGTACATGCTCTCAAAGTTGAATTTTTCTGTGCATAGAGTTGCAAAATTTGAAAATGGTTTTCTGCTAGTTAAATCAAAGGACGTTTTAGTCTATGTCCTTGGAAACTAAAAGTTTCCACGAATTCAGCACTATGAAATATTACAATCCACACAATTCTGCAAAGTCCTTTCCCAGTAGTTGTAAAAAATCAGAAATATTTAATTCATTTTCTAATTTGACCCTTACTTACATCATTTTTGGTCATATTTAGATTACTTCCATATAGTTTTTTTCAGGTTTGGAATTAACTATATTATAATTTTAACGTAACCAGATTCCTATTTTTAGTTGCATATAGGTTCTCTTTTTTTCTTTCAGTGTAATCAGTTAATTTGCTGATCTGTTTATAGATATGTAAACTATAGTTCTCTATAAGTAATATTAACATGTTTCTAAGAACTCCGTGGGTTCAAAACAATTTTTAAACCGAAAATAATCTTTGTCACTTCAAGCGAATATTGCAACGATGAGCCAATGGCACATCATCCTACCGCTGGCTGCTGTAGTGCGCCATTTATAATCAATATCAGTTACACTCGAGTAGTTCCATTCACTCGGCTATAATACTGGAAATTTCGGTCTGTTTTATATTCGCAATAGTGCATTTAGGAGAAGAGGTTTTTGCTGGACGTTTGTTTGTTCGGAGAATTAGTTTTTATTACTGTGATTAATTTCGAGAGAATTCCTTTATTAGTAATGAAAAGTTAAACGTAACACCAACTAATATTGTAGAGCGTCAACAATGCTAAAACGAGTTCTAAACAATGGATATTTAATAAAATGTGGTTAGGTACCTAACTCAGATCTGATTTTTCTGAATAGTTAATTGATTTCTGGGATAACCTAAGATTAGGACCTACCTTCTTTTTTCATATAATTTAGCAAAAGGCTAAACACCCTAAAACATAACCTCGCTCGGCTTACCTCACAATTTGTAAACCAAATAGGAAATAAATATTGAAATATTTGGCATGTTTTTTGATAGATATATTATTCAGGTTATATCTTAAAAAATACATTGTGTAGTTTTATCCAGAAGAACAAATTCTAAATTCACTGCGATAATTTGGAGTTGTAAATACATTTTAGTGATCAACTGGTTATAGTCAGTCATAACTGGTTTAAACCAAATCCATTGTAGCCTTAGAACTTATACTTCTAGAGGTAGCCTGCAATGCAAAATTATCGTGATAAGGCCAGAAACAGAGGGCTATAGAAAGGAAAACAGGCTATTTCATTCGATTGGGAGCTGCTTTCGTCCACCAAGTAGGTACCATCCTATTATCTTTATTGCCCTCTCGTTCTAGTAGTCGTCACTATAGGTATATGTGCATTGTAGGTTACCCCCAGAAGTATAAGCTCTAAGATTTTAGCGGCTTTGGTTAAATATCAATGACATTGCCCTTTATTACGTCATTGTTTAAAATTCTAAAATCAGTGATAAGTTTGTATATATATATATATAAATATATATATATATATATATATATATATATATATATATATATATATATATATATATATATATATATATATATATATATATATATATATATATAATTGTTAAAAGTATAGTGAGTAAAGACCTTTGGAAGTTGGAACACGACCAGGGACCTTCTGTTCCATCCGGTCTGTGCATGGGTCTACACTCTACGCCACAAATTCATAGAGATTTTTATGTCAAAAAGCCAAAGCAAGAACAATCTTTAAAAAAATTTCAAACTCTTAGAGCATTTACTTTCTAGAGATAGCCTGCAGTGCACAAATGTCGTGGTAAGACTAAGGAGCAAGTCCACCGAGTGAGCCTCTTAGTCTCTAGGGCAATTTTATTCTTGAGAGGGTTTTCCAGTTAGAGGCAAGTATTTTTGCCGCACTGCGGCAATTTTTAGGTTGGCAGCTGCTTAAAACCAATAAAGCATAAGGTTAAAATGTATTACTTGTTCATTGGCTGCGTAAATTATTTCAGAATAATTCAGTGACCAATTATTAGACCAGTGTTTTTGTGTCCACGGTAATTTTCCGTTATTTGGAACTAAGTTTTATGAGTTTTAATAGTAAACCTACATAAAACTCGCAAAGGCACTTACTGTGCTCTATTGCCCTAGTCTCTCAGTTCTAACGTTGCCATGATTTTATGCTTGACAGGCTATATCTAGATGGTAAATGATCTAAGTTCAAACTCGACAAGAACAAGAACCAAGTAACCTACAATTACAATACAATCTACATTCTACGAAATATGTAAATGTAGTGTTGATTTTTGTTGCATTGATGACCATGGGTAGTGTTTGTCGACTTTGTTTACATAAATATGAGCGTGAATTAATGAAAAATATTTTTGAAATCAATCCTCAATATTTCGAACTAAATTTAACAGAGGCTATTTATTGGATATTTGATATAGAGGTTGGTGAAATTATCGTGGTAACAATTAAATAACACGAATGTTTTTCAGATTACAGTAGACGATTCTTATACAAAGTTCATATGTTATAAATGTTTAAATGTTGTAGAGTCTGTAGGAAGATTTAGAAATTTTTTTAAAACTAACCAAACTTTTTTCCATGAGAGAAGATGCCCCAAAAATTTCGAAGTGGAAGTAAGATTTGAATTAATTTGTTGAAACAGATTTGATAATGATTCTTTTACAGGCTGGATGGTATAATAAAAAAGATGTAGCTACTAATACTGATACAGAATGCAAAAAAGAGGTAAATTTTTATTACTATACAAATTAAATTACTGTTTTACGTTTAATTTTAGATTGAAAGGCACAATAATAGAAATGTAAGTGCTAATATATTTATAAGAGATTATTTCAGATTATGATTTTGCAAAATTCTCTACAAAAAGATTTGATTTTAGACAAGAGGCAATAAAAAGGATGTTGGTGTTAACACAGATTTTCATTCTAAAAATGGTATTACGTCATCAGCAGAAAATACATTATTGTGCAAAACCTATAAACATTCAAGTATAATAGACAAGTCCAAAACACAACAAATAAAACAAATTAGAAGACAGGTTTGTAAAACAAATAAACTAATTTGAGTAGAAACCTAGACCTTAATTTTAAAATTTACAATCCAAAAACAAATTGCTAATCTTCAACGTTTTGTAGGTTACATTGGAAGAAAGTCAAAGTAGTAGCAACACAGAATGGGTCAGTGTTTCAAGCAGTATTTTAGGAAGTTTACAAATTAAAAAAGAAGAACGGATAAAGTTACCTGTTGAGATTTTCAAGAAGTATCTTTCACCTCAAGTTATTTTGCCAAATTTAGATAAAGAATGTTTAAAGCAAGGTTATTCAAAATCTGGAGATCAATATAAATTAAATACACATTCTCCAAGAGTGCATTTAAAAAAACTGAATCGTGATCCTAAATTTTATAAAAAATGGATAAGAATAGGAAAATATACTTTTAAAAGGATTCGTAATAGAAAAAAAACTGAAAAGGTAGCTATACAGCAGGACAAAAAAAGGTTGCTAATTGAAGACTATTACTATAAAATGCCAACATCAGCTTTAAGAGAGCTTATAAGTGAAAATACTTGTACAAAAACTACAGCTCAAATAACAAATCCAACTTTAGTGAAAAAGAATGAAGTATTTGTTTATGTATGTGAATTCTGCAGTGAAGTGTTCAAGTACAAACAAAATCTCAATGAACACTATATGAAGGTGCATCGATCAAAAGTTAAAAAAATTAAATTGATTAATAAAAGAAAAAAATTGGTTGTAGATATTCCTACAAAGGAACCAATTAATTTAGTTGAGTCAACTAGTTCAGATGTAACAAATATCAAAGAAAACAAAACTTGCATGAAATGTGGGTCACCAGAGTTGGCTGCTTCACATATCTGTAATAAAATAGGTGATCCAAAAGCTACCAAGACTTTGCATACTGAATCTCATGATAACAAAGCAGTAAATAAAGTAAATACTAATAGCAAAGTTAATCAATCAGATCATGTACATAAAGAATCTGATAAAAGTTTACCACCAAAGTCTAAGAAACAAAAAAATAATTTGGAGATATCAAACCATGATATGGATTTTGTTAACATTGTAATTTTTGGGGACAATTCTAACTTTGTTACACCAAAAGTAAAAAACACTCCACAAAGTTCCCATTTGAATGAACATGATTATGCAAAAGAAAGTCAGAAGAAAAGAAGAGTTGGAAGACCTTGTAAAAAACAGATTCCTGGGACTTCAAACGTATTTACAACCAAATTTAATGACATTAAGATACTTCAAGAGAGAATAGAAAAACTGAAAAAAATAAGATTTGCATTATATAATGAGGTCGAAAATTCCAGTATCAAATCTTCCGTACTTGCTTTAGAAGAAAAACTTCAAAAAAATAAAGACATCATTGACTCACTTCCAACAGAGGAGACAGACAACATTCTTCCACTTCAAAAAGAAGAGAAAGGCAACATTGTGCCACTTCAAAAAAAAGTGATGGGCAACATTGCATTACTGGGAAAACAAGAAGAAAAAGGAAGCATTGTATCACTTCAGATACAAGAGAAAGATAACATTGTGTCACTTCAAAAAGAAGAGAAAGACAATACTGTATCACTCCAAAAAGAAGAGAAAAGTTACACTGTGTCCCTTCAAATAGAAGAACAAAATAACATTGTGTCACATCAAAAAGAAGAGAAAGACAACACTGGATCAGTTCAAAAAGATGAGAAAAATAACACTGTATCCCTTCAAAAAGAAGAAACAGATAACATTGTGTCACTTCAACAAGAAGATAAAGACAACACTGCATCACTTCAAAAAGAACAGAGAAAAAAACGGGTGTTACTTGAAAAAGAAGAGAAAGACGATACTGTAGCATTTCAAAAAGAAGAAAAAAATAACACTGTGCCCCTTCAAAAAGAAGAAACAGATAACATTGTGTCACTACAACAAGAAGGTAAAGACAACACTGCATCACTTCAAAATGAAGAGAGAAAAAAACAGGTGTCACTTCAAAAAGAAGAGAAAGACAATACTGTATTACTTCAAATAGAAGAAACACATAACATTGTGTCACTTCAACAAGAAGAAGACAACACTGCTTCACTTCAAAAAGAAGAGAAAGACAACATTGTGTCACTTCAAAAAGAAGAGGAAGGCAACATGGTGTCAGAATCGGTTTAATTTGAGATTTACTTTCTTATATATATACATATATATATATATATATATATATATATATATATATATATATATATATATATGAGTGAAGAAATTCCAGAGTAAACAACACTTTTCAGTTGAGACTGTGTAACTTCATCATGTTGATGTCATCTGGTGCACTAAAAGATGTGTCAAAAACGTTAATTTAAATTTTTATGACAAAGGGATGTGCTTCAGCAGTTTAACATTCTGTTGGGTAGTCTATTAATAGAACCAGTATACATAAGGAAAAAATAATACTACTGATTCAAGCATCAACCTTCGATCACCAACCATGAGTATAATTATTCTCAGTAACACTCAAGGTTTGTTAGAAGTTAAGTTCTATTTTTTGCAAGAGACATTATTTAATTTAAACTAGTTTCTCAGTGTAAATCAAATTAAAAGTGTATATTTGCATAAAAGAGTCAAGATGTCACTTGAAAAATGTGTTGTCAATGTATTCTTGTTAGCAATTAAACTGCCATTTATTGAAAGCATGCTATTAGTGCTTAAGAAAGAGATACCCTATACATGGATACCTAAATCCAATGATATCACTCAGTTCTTCATTGTAAGAAATGCGAGAATTCATTGTGGGATCCAGGGGTTGGGCTAAGGGCCCCCCTAAAAATCATCCGAGTGGTATGCTTTTTTAATATTGTGCTAAAATCAACCTTCAGTGATGTCGAGTAATTTATTCAGTTATCTCTTCGAGACAACTGTCTACTTCTTTGTTTTGTATAATTCTAACATAAATAACCACACCTTAAAATAATGTTAGGTTATGTCTTACACTTATATGCTTTACACATCAGAACTTTAGGAAATGACTAACTTGTAATTTCACTTTTTCGTCTTTTCGGAAAAATTACATTTTCATGGTCATATATTTCCGACTGCTTCAAAAAGTCATAAAAATTAATCCTCCGGAGCTCTTAGTTAAGAGTTCTTGATAATGACATCTTTCAGACGTAATTTGCGTAAGTCTCAAAATAATTCAAAAAGATTTTTTTTAACCTGTGCCATGACTGGAATACTGCATCAGATTCTATAGTTAGTTTATGTCTGCAACCTTTCATAAAATAACAATTCGCAAGCATAACTGGAACAAAAAATAGACATTACAGCAGTTGTTCGTTCTCTTAAACAATTAAAAGTTTCTAGACTTAACCAGCAAAAATTGGAGCAGTTTGTCAAATTAAGATAAAATGTTAAAAACGTCGCTAAGCTAAACTTTGTACTTTCCGTCTAAATCTTTATTTTCTCTTTCTTTGTATAGTTTTTTAGCATTCACTCTCTTTATTAAATTTTTAACCCATCGGTTGTTCAAATTTAGTATTTTAAAACGATAACGTCCTAGAAAAACCTTCACAATGTGCCATAAATTGACCATATCTACAATACGTAATGTGCGAAAAACAAAAAAAATGTCATATTTTATTTTATGTTAAAAGATACTAAATGCTCAGTTGGAGTTGAACTTTGAGTTTTAATATATATATAGTACCCTTTAATAATAGTTAGCTGTTAAAAAAAATTATTTATGTTATTTTGGTTTTGGGTATACTTAAAATTAAAACTCTTATTCTAAAGATTCAGTCACGATTTATGGAATCTGTCCCAAATAAATGCAACTATAGGGGAATTTCCTGAACGGCAAGAGATGCAGGGTGGCTTAAATGAGTGACTTTCCAAGCCCAATCAGGTGCTATATTAAAATTAAAATATTAACAGGGGTTTTCAAAATATCAGGAAAAAACAAAACATTATGGTTTTCGAAAATATGTAATATATTTGCTACCTTGTAAAACAAATTTGATAAAATCTGGTGGTGTTGTGTTAGCGACTACGGTCAATCGATTGACGTTAAGGATTTTTTTCTAAGTCTTCTTTGCAACCGTAGTCAACTTTGTTATTTCTTATGGCCGCCATATTGGATTTATTCGTCATTGAATAGCACATAAACATAGCTTTTTAACCATGGCTATCTTTGGAAGACAGAGAATTGAAATTATTATAAAAAACTGCTTTTCAGTTAGTTCGCTGTGACACAAAGTTTTCAAAAAAAATAAACAAAAAAAGTACTCTATTATTTATGATACTAAAATAAACAACTACAACATTACATATTTGTGATTTAACTCAAAACAAAAAACGATTTATGTGCGTCTGTAACTCGGCATTTCCTCAATGACTGGAACAACTGCCTCAAGTTCATCTTCCGTATTATAAGTAATGCAATAAACTATTGTTCAAGTACCCCCAAATGCAACTGTATCAACAGGCATAAGGCGAGCGAGCTCGATTTCCGATCTAGTTATTTACATATTGCCATTTCAAAGTTATGATTCTTGTATTATATGGAGGTGCTTCATCGTACTGGAA
The DNA here is from genome assembly GCA_034190945.1 of Octodonta nipae. Taxonomy (NCBI): domain Eukaryota; kingdom Metazoa; phylum Arthropoda; class Insecta; order Coleoptera; family Chrysomelidae; genus Octodonta; species Octodonta nipae. The sequence continues at coordinate 69,938,829 of CM067216.1, read as the reverse complement.
CCACATATTCGCTACATTATTAAAAGGAAATGTCGTGGAGCAGTCAAATTATCATAAAAAATTTGTTCGAAGAAGTTTTCTTTTTGAAAGGGTTATAATAGCCTCGAGTAATACTAAAGATTGCTGCATGGAGGCGCATTCTAGCGGTAGGGTTAGGTAATAGCGGGCACTGGCATCAACATCAAAACTTTAGGCTCGAAACAAGAATAAGAAAAATTTTAGTCTCGAACCCAAAGTATTTTAATATTGAACCCCGAGGGAAAAACCGTGTATAGCATAATATCGATTCAAACAGCGTTCAAAAAGCACTGTGTATGTAGAACGTTGTTAGATTCATTATGATAATAATTGTAAATTGTATTGCAAGCAATTATTCTGTACTAACAGTGTACGAATAATGGTAGTGATTGTGATCGCAACAGTGACAGTAGGTCGTTGCGACGATTAATTATCCGTTGAAAAAGTTTTGTAAAGTAATGGCGCCCGTCGCTATTATAAGTTTAGCATTTTTGAGAAGTAACGAATAACATGTTTCAAACTTTGTAAGGCTCAAAGATGAATGAATCGTATTAGTTTTAGAAGTCTACATTTGTGGTAAATTGTTTAACGTAGAATAAACAAACAGTATTGTTGAAATTGATTACATGGGGAGTACTCGCGTATACATATAGGATAGTTAATAATCAGGATCCCATTCTTTCATGGTCGTGAACTAGCCGCAATAAAAGGCCCCAAACCATACGTATACCAATGTAAAATAGAAAGTGTACTTTTATGATTCCTAGCTATACATTAAAAACACACCTCACTTGATTGTCTACCTCACAATTTAAGGGCGGATTTTGATCGATCCAATACACGTTGTTGTGTCTGTTAAATACCCGTCAATTTGTAAATTTACTTTCATTAGACAACAGAACCTTAAGCGGAAATTGAGGATTGTCTTGGCATTTTGTAACGTGTGAAAAATTCAAGCTTTGTTGACTAACCTTATGATTTAGTTGGTAAAAATGATGTGCCTCTAGAACTGTAGAGTTATTGTAGCTAGAGTTATTTTTTAGTACGTTCTCTGAACTAATTCGCGTGTTAGTAATCCTTGAGTACTTTGCCCGTTGTCTGTTTGAATCTCTACAGCCGGCAGTACTCAGGGCAGTACCTTTTGTTAGGACTGTAAGATGTCTGTTATGCTTAACGCTTCGAAACATACAAGAGCGCCGTCTTAGCTTTCCATAAAATACTTGCTTCTTAAAAAACCTTAATTCATATCTTGTACCTCATAATTTCTATTGTGAGTACTTATTTGATTGAAGCCGGTCCTGTGCATTGGAGTCTGGATGGTTTGAGTGATTAGAAGGCCGAACGCAGAACTCGGGGCTCTTCTTCTCGTTTCAATGCAGATAGGTGAACCTTACGCGATGTCTGCGAATTTATGGGTAAAGATGGCGTTTTACTAAAGACAAGTGGACGTATGAAAATTTTCACGTACGTAGTAATAGATGTCTGAATTATATATTCCCTGGTGTTTGAATCAATTTGGAAGCTATGCTCATTATAGAGGAATTATTAGATTAGAGTCAACCCTTGTTTGAAAAGGTAAGCGTGGCCATTTTTGTTGAAATAAAATCGACATAGCGTGGCCATTTTTGTTGAAATAAAATCGACATGTGCGATATTATATAGGTGGGTTTCAAGCTATCAGCTATTTTTCAAGTTGTGATCCTTCTTTTAAGATGGGATCTTGCTTTTACATTGGAGCTATTTCGTACGTTGAACCTGTTTAACTGTTATTTGGAGTTTCTGATAGCCGTCGTATTTTATGATAGTGCCTTATCTTTTGGATGGAGTTGTTTTGCGTTGGAGTTTAAATGGAGCATTTTCTACAGTGAAGTTGACGTTTGGATAGGGTTATTCATGTTTCCGGCACGGTTTCTTTTTTATGGTGGAAACATATTTTTTATGCTGTTTAACTGGTCATTGTAGAGGAGTTTATGTTTATAACTCATTTTTGGAAAATTAGTCATGCATCAACCGGCTATTTAACTGTTAACTTAATAGGATTCAATTAGTGTGCAGCTATTGGTGGATGAAGTACAGATTCCGTGAAGGCGGACAAATTGTGAAATATTTGGCTTTGAGTTTCCAGGACTAGAAGTACAATACAAATAACCATTTCAGTGTATACATGGTAATAGAAAATCTTTGTGCCAGGTAAGATTTATTCTGTTAAACAGTTTATACCGGTACCTTTTTTGAAAAAATCACATTTTTTTGTCCAGATTTCAATTTTGTATTTTTTGTAAATATACTAATTTTCACTTTGAATTATTGTAAATACATTAATTTTTCACTATATAGATATATTAGCTTTTCCAAATTTAGCTATTGTAAAGAGTGTCTCATTTTTTAGATAATTTTTTTGTACTCCATATTTTTTATTAAACTCTCCTCTGTTTACATTTTGCATATTTTTTATTACACTCAACCTATCGATTGATAAGAGAATTGTTAAGCACAAGTACATTCAAAAGGAACACTTACAATTTTAATATAACCGGTGTGAGAAAAACATCACAACCTCATGCTGTTTGTTGGTGTTTAAGTATGTTCACTTACAGGATTTTTAATCAACTGGCACCCTTAATAAAAATAAATTTTGTGTTTAAATATCTTACCCACATCCCTAAACGCGGTGTGAAATCCCGCAAGTGGCCCTAGCCTGAGAAGAAAACTTGTAGCAGTTCTTATATATTGTTACGAGAATTCATCCGACATCTGGTGCAATCGGTCATCAACCAGTTCGTGGAAGGGACATTATTCCGATACTTCTGGGAATCCGAAATGTTTCGTCTCTCAACAGGCCGACCGCTGCCGTTACTGGGAATTTCCTTAAAGCTTCCAGAACATGAAAGAGTTTCCAGATGGGTCGTGGACTTGCCAGACAATTCGGACAGAAATATATAAATATGGACAGCTGGCGATAGGAGGCATTCCGTTTTCGACGGTCGTATAGTATAGTTAAGATAATATGTAAATAGTTTCTGTGAATATAAATTGTGTTAAAGTAGTGGAAATAAATTAGAGTGAGTTGGACTGTGTTGTTAAATAAATCCAAGAACAGAACCCGTGTGTGAAAATAAAAACATTACGCTGTTTATTCTAGTGTTGACTGTCCTTTACCGCGTACGAGATGGTAATAAAAATTACAATAAACTTCGTAACTCAGTCTAAATATGAACAAACACTATGTATATGCAATAATTATAAATAATAGTCATCTTCTCACCCCAAAATAAACAGGAATTTTTCCAAAAAATCTTACCTCTCCTGCGAATCGTAACCTATAAAAATGTCGCAGCGAAGTTAAAATAAATCTGATTTTTCTATATAAAAAATCGATTAAATAAAAAATGGATTTTTTTCTTTACATTCCTGCGCACGAGTGAACATATACAAATCTGGTTGCCGACTACTGAGTAACTGCCTCCTTTAATTTTCACCTCACTTAATTTGTGGCCCTTGTTTTATATATAATTTTCCTACATTCAAAATTGTACAGGCTAAATAATGTCCATCACTTTTATATTTCATTCATTTTACGGACAAGAATTACAATCTTTATTTTAAGTTGCAAATTTCAAAGTGCTTTGGGGTTGTGAATAAATTTTTTGCCTTAGGCCGAGCACAGACCTACCGCTTCTGTTCTTATAAGAACAGTAGAGAATCCGGCCTGTCGACACTTACAGGTCGACAGGCTTTCTTGATTTGCCCTCATTCGTTATCTAGCGCTTGTGATAGACACATCGATTATATCATAATTCGTAATGGAAGCATTGGCGGATCCAAGGGAAAGGAGGGGGGTTGATCTCCCCCACCGAGAGTCTCAAAGTTAGTAAACTTAATATTAAAACGAGGTAATCTTAACTCCAAGAGCCTAGAAGAAGGTCACTTCTATCAGTTTAAACCAGATAACAACTATTTTTAATGTAATAATCCCAGAAATATGAGTTTAAAATTATATTTTGGTAAATTTAGTACAGGATCGCCTCCTGGAAGCATCAAATCGCCACCCCGGAAGCATGTATCTGGATCCGCCCCTGAATGGAAGATGACGAACCGATCAAAAGCACAGTTGTAGGACATCTGTTGTAAAATCGCCGGCGCCGGGTTGCAACCGGGCTGTGTGTGCCGATATATGGAGGTAATCCGTAAACCATGCCTCTTTCTTACCGGGGACGCTGGCGGGTTACTTGCTAACAGGGCGTTCTTGCATTTTGTGTTCTAGCCTTTCGTTACAATTTTTTTCTATTACAACTGGTATCATTAAATCAAGTAACTATCATTTTCATAATTCTAACTAGTGATGGGATCATTCGAATAAAATATAATCAATCATTCGATTATGAAAATCACTCGAGTATTCCGAAACATTTACCAAGTGATGAGCGACGGGATATGAGCGATACTCGATGCTATAATCCGAATGATATCCTTGCTAATAGAGAAGTAATTTTCTGCCACAATGTTTCATTGGACATAAGAAATATGTAAATAATGTATTATCAGGATATGGTGCAATTATTCAAGTAATTTAAGGAATTGGCTGTTAATGTAGAATTAAGTAACATTATACTGTTCTTTGAAAACATTAATAACATTTCCTTCACAAATAAATTTTATATTAAATGAGAATATTTAAGAGAAGTTTATTAATATAATTTGATCTAAATATAAATGTTCACACAAGGGCAACCACTGACAGGTAGCAAAGGTTAAGGATTTGTAAATAAAATTAATTCTAACCCCTCATTGCCTAATATACAAAATTTCATTAACATAATTTGACACTTTTGAAGATGCGAGATGTAAGCCGACATCTAGGATTTTCAAGAGAATCACTACACAGAGGTTCCGAATCTGGAGCCGTTCCGTGTAATTGCTGTTCTCCCTTAACTCCTAGGACAGAATGTCAATAAAATTTTCAGGTTACTTCACCTGTCAGAGATATTGAATACTCTCTTCGAGGTGTCATTCCTTTGTACGCAAGACAATATATATAATATATATTGTTTCTGGTCGGGAACCTTCATCAGTTGCGCTTCCCACAATTGAATGTCCTCTCGAACACTTCTTTATGCATTTGATGCATTTCGTTAAATTTGAAGATTCGGAACCTCTGTGTACTGATTCTCGTGAAAATCCTAGATGTCGGTCTTACATCTCGCGTCTTCAAATTTAACGAAATGCATCAAATGCATAAAGAAGTGTTCGAGAGGACATTCAATTGTGGGAAGCGCAACTGATGAAGGTTCCCGACCAGAAACAATATATATTATATTTATATATTATATATATTGTCTTGCGTACAAAGGAATGACACCTCGAAGAGAGTATTCAATATCTCTGACAGGTGAAGTAACCTGAAAATTTTATTGTGACATTCTGTCCTAGGAGATAAGGAGACAGCAATTACACGGAACGGCTCCAGATTCGGAACCTCTGTGTACTGATTCTCTTGAAAATCCTAGATGTCGGTTTTATATCTCGCGTCTTCTTCGAGAGGACATTCAATTGTGGGAAGCGCAACTGATGAAGGTTCCCGACCAGAAACATATATATATATATTTATATATAATATATATTGTCTTGCGTACAAAGGAATGACACCTCGAAGAGAGTATAATTTGACACTTCCAATGTTTTTAAATTTTATTAGTACCTAACAGTTCTTTTCAAATTAAAAATAAAATTCCTAAAAAAACTTAACACTTCCATTTTTTTTACTTTAGCACTATGAAAGGAATATAATAGTTCATAACTTATAAAGTAGATCACTTAAACCTAATGACAATCATGGCACATGTTGCTTCATGGGTAATGAATAATGTTTTAGTAAAAAGTCTGCAATTTACTCTTTTGTGCTGAGAAAATGGTGTTAATTATCTATATCTATATGCTTGTTTCTCTTGTGGTATGTAGATGCATTTTTAATTGCACTTCAATAGTCTTATCAATAGTAAAACTGATATCTTCTTTATGTTACATTAATCGGTCACTACAGTTTTAATCCACACGAGTTCTTTATTGGTTTGACATAATAATGTACACCATTTGTTAACAAACAAAATACTATACAGAAATATAGTACAATACAAATGAATAGTAAAGTGGTATTAGACATACCAGTCAGATAAGCTGGTATACTAACAGATTTTATATTTTTTATATTTAGTTTATCAATGATTCTTTTAGCATCAGTAGATGGTAAATAAATAGTTTCAGTTAGCTTCTGTTCTATTTCCATACCTAAAAATGTTCCAATATTGGATTCACTTCAAACTCCATTTTATTTTTAAAGATAAAGAGGATTTCATCAGCAGTTATTTCATCTTGAGTAAGCAAAGGTCCATCGTCTATGAAAAAGGTAATAATGATCCTTTTGTACTTCTTAATACTTGGAAAACATGGTGCTGCATTATTTGCAATCAGTCAATTATTGCAAACATTTAGCGACATCGATTACTTGAGTCTAGAAACACTCACTTTCAATTTACTTAGATTTGTTCTATATGTAATTTTTCTTTTGCAACTGAGGATAACACCAGTATAATAGAGTGAAATCTTACTACAGTCTATTCCTTTCCTCTGTTCAAGTTATCAAGCCACTAGTCTGGCTTTGTAACAAATGTTGCCATTCAAGCCATAAGCTCTATGGTGTTTTGTCTTTTGGGAAATCAACCAGTTCCCATACATCATTTATCTTTAAGGATTGTAGTTCAACTTCCATGGCTATATAGCTCAAATTTAGGGTGGATGCTTTGTGCCATGCTATAGACGACTTATCTACATTTGAGTACTCAACTGCTTCTTGTAACGTAGATAGGTCATCCTCCAATGGATAGAAATAGATTTTTTTTCTTTATCCAACTGGATGTTAATAATTTACTCCATATAAGTTTTCTGATAATAACTAATATTTATTAGCATTAATATAATTAAATCATCTCACTTTCATTTTGATAATTCCAACTTCTCATTGCCTAACGTACAAAATTTCATAAACATAAGGTTTGTTCATACCCGATGCGAAAGCGACGAAAGCGTACATGTGACGATCACCGTCATGCGCATTCAAGAAAACCTATTCCAACCAAGTTGTGACGGATCAGTAAACGATGCATCACGGTGTTCCAACCAAATAATGTACCGTTTCTCGCATCCTCATTTCAATCCTTGGTGAAAAGCAAGAATCGTTTGGTGATGGTGATTCTTACTAATCATGCGCAGTAGAAACTGTCAATAAATTAAGGTTATGGAATGCAGGTCGCAGAGTTCAGACCACAAGCTTGTCAGAAAACCGTTCCAACTAATTTTTTGAGACTGTACAATGGTAGTACGTTGAACGATGCTAAATTCGCAGGCGATTTCGTGACAGTTTCATGGTGGTACGGATACTGCAGGTAGGAACAAACCTTTATTGACAGTTTCTACTGCGCATGATTAGTAACAATCACCAGACGATTCTTGCTTTTCACCAAGGATTGAAATGACGATGCGAGAAACGGTACATTATTTGGTTCGAACACCGTGATGCATCGTTTACTGAACCGTCACAACTTGGTTGGAACAGGTTTTCTTGAATGCGCATGACGGTGATCGTCACATGTACGCTTTCGTCGCTTTCGCATCGGGTATGAACAAACCTTATGTTTATGAAATTTTGTAGGTTAGGCAATGAGAAGTTGGAAATGAAAGTGAGATGATTTAATTATATTAATGCTAATAAATATTAGTTATTATCAGAAAACTTATATGGAGTAAATTATTAACATCCAGTTGGATATAATGTCAACATTTGCTGTTCTTAATTGAACTTTATTGAATTTAAGTCGTTAAAATACAAAGCACCTGAATTATACAATGGTCTCAACAGTTTTCAATAATTATCATAGATTAAGAGCTAGTGACCCACTTTTCATGAAGTGTTTGATTCAAGCAAATACTTTACATAGTATATTTAAAAAATAAAATAGTGATAATAGTTTTATTTAAAAATTTCTGAAACAGCAACTTTCAATATTTTTTTGTAATTTGCAGATGGTCAACTAAATTCAGGTTTATGGCTGCATTAGACCTGATAGTCGGAGAGCTAGTGACCCATTTTTCATGAAGTGTTTGATTCAAGCAAATATTTTACATAGTGGTGTAGTTAGGATAGATGAGTAGGTTGGCATATGTTGGCCTAACCTGCTTGGGGACAGGAGGTATTGCGCATACAAGAAAGATGTAAAAAAATGATTGCCAAAAAAAGTGTTTGAATCAGAGGCCAACAAGAATTATTCGACAGTTGAACTGGCTTAGAGTTAAATTGCAAGTAAGGCAGACACTTTTGGGGGGGTTAATATCTAACCATTCTGTCTCAAAGTTGAATTTTTTTAAATAAAAAAAAGTGATTGATTCAAGCTGAAATTTTAATATATGCTTTGTTGAATATATTATATAATATTCACAAAAAGGCAGACACTTTTGACGGGGTTTAATATCTGGCCATCAAAAAATAAGTTACCGTGAATAGAGAGAGATGCGCTACGGGTACCTGCTATACCGAACAAGTAATCACAAAATATTGCAGTGCGTACAGGTTAATATTTATATGTTTTGCTATTGTGAACACATTTTTGCTTAATATAATGTAAAAATATTAACCATTCAAAATGGAATGTGTTTCTTGTGTGATATGTGAAAAGAAAAATGATGACAAAGTTATTATATTTTCCAAAGCCACTTTAGGAAAATGTCATATTGCGTTAAAAATCCGTCAAGACAATAATTTAAAATATAATCCTGTGTTAATACCGTCAAATATATCTTCTACAAAAGGCTATCATCGCCAGGGCTAAATTTTACAAGTTTAAAGGGAAAATACAAGGATGTATAAATTTATTACATACTATGTACATAAAGTTTTAGTATAATTTAATTTTAAACTAAACATTTTTTTTGATTTTAGTTTAATGTATATTTATATGACAGTGAAATATACAGAGTAAATCATTTGTAATAATGATGTCATCAAAATGTTTTTATAGTAGAATGGATGCACTATATATTTAATTTTTTGGAATGTAAATTTCACGGCGATTACAAAATTACTTGATGCCTATATTTAGTAATTAAATATTGTTAAAGATACAATAATTTTAAAATCAGTAGGTACCTAAAGAAAAAAGACAGAAAACCGTTAATTTATATGTACAGGGAATACATTTTACACGTATCGGTCACACTTAAGCAGGGGTAAATATTACTTATAAAAGTTTACATATAAAGGGTTATCATGTGATACCTCTTCTTGGCCAATCTTTTGACACATCATTTTTTAAAATCAAATTATTTTTTACAGAGGGAGAAAATTGTAATTGAAAAAAGCACAGTATAAATACCAAGAGACAAAACTGAGACAAAATCCTAAATGTTTTTGCGAAAGATATTTGTGACTGTAAATGTAAAGAATTGTTATTATTAGTAGTGGTCTCGTTGTATACTGACCTTCAAATTTCGACAATGGTTTATTCTTGACGAGGTTATCAAATAATTTCCTAGGCTCTGTGCATAAAACGTTACGCCTAAATACATTTTTCCCTATAAAATACAGCTATTACAACAGCTTGCTGAGTATGATTATGACAGAAGGTTGGAATTTTGCAAATTAATGACTCAAAGTGGAAGGGCCTGAATTCTTGGAAATAAAATTATTGATCCTTTACTCGTGGAAGAAAATTTAACTGGGGTATTGTTTTTGGCGACATCTAAAAACTGTGATGTCTAAAACTCAAACTCGCGATATTCCTTAGACTTATCAAAAAGTGCGGGAGGAATTCGAGACTTTACCATTACCAACAATGGCGGAACATCTAGTTTAACTACAGGGTAATTCTAAGGCTAATAAAATATTAATAATGGAAATACAATGTAAATAATAACTATTTTAATTTGAGAATTTAAAATAGCATTACTCTATAAAAAATAACCTGATTTTAAAACATGATCCGTCAAAAGATTGTCAAAAAACATGCCTTAAAAAAAGACACATGATACCCCTTTGTATTTAAACTTGTAGAAGTGATATTCACTCCCGCTTAGGGGTTGAAATTGCAGGGTGACCGATACGTGTAAAATGTGCCCCCCATATATATAAATTAAGCTCCTTTTTGCCTTTTTCTTTTAAAGATAGTTCTGAAATGAAAGCCCTTTATATGAACCTATGTAGTATCAACAACATCTTTTCTTATTTTAATCATTTTTTCCCAAACAAGAAGATCGATAGACGATTACATTATTAATTAATAATTAAGTCGACACCAAAAACTCCCAGAATCGAACGCTAATATATTTATTTTTATGGAGTCATCTAAATGATTTTTTCTTAAATGTGCCCCCAACAATAGCCAATGGTAGCGCAGAGTACGACCACGACTACACCTGTGATGCTGCCTCTCACTCGTATCTATTAATACCATAGCATATCTCTCCTGGTAATATTTATTTAGATGTTTGCTAACTATTAAACCCCGGCCAAAGTGTCTGCCTTTTTCTGAATATTATGTAATACATTCAACAAAGCATATATTAAAATTTTAGCTTGAATCATTCACTTTTTCTTATTTAAAAAAATTCAACTTTGAGACAGAATGGTTAGATATTAACCCCCCCAAAAGTGTCTGCCTTACTTGTAATTTAACTCTAAGCCAGTTCAACTGTCGAATAATTCTTGTTGGCCTCTGATTCAAACACTTTTTTTGGCAATCATTTTTTTTCATCTTTCTTGTATGCGCAATACCTCCTGTCCCCAAGCAGGTTAGGCCAATATATGCCAACCTACTCATCTATCCTAACTACACCACTATGTAAAATATTTGCTTGAATCAAACACTTCATGAAAAATGGGTCACTAGCTCTCCGACTATCAGGTCTAATGCAGCCATAAACCTGAATTTAGTTGACCATCTGCAAATTACAAAAAAATATTGAAAGTTGCTGTTTCAGAAATTTTTAAATAAAACTATTATCACTATTTTATTTTTTAAATATACTATTGGTACATGAAATTGAATATTACCTATTTTTTTCTTTGAATGTAATGAATTTTAATATCAATGGCTGATCTCTTGAATATTTTTCGTTGAGCCGAATGCATAAATGAATATTATTGATTTTTAGGATTTTTCTTTTCATGCAAGCTGGTAACGTAAAATAATTTGCACCGGACAATAACGTGCTAAAATATAAAACATAAATAAAATTAATATTAACCTTTTCAAAATCAGTAAATAATGTACTCGTGACTAGACATATGAATGCAAATTGAGTTGCAGTAAATATTTGTATATTGAATTTTGTATTTTATTTTGTAACAACTGTACAGCTTCCAGTAATATTACATACAATTTTGTTATAGATTTCGTGAATATTTTATAAATTAACTTTTTAAAATGTTTGTCCTAGTCTGTTAAATAGATCAGTTTTAATTCGCCTCCTGGACGAAATATCACTTTAACCACCATTGCCACTTAATAAAATTATGTGCTTTAGCTGAAAGATGTACAAATAAAGCCCCTGCAATTAATATTTCACTTAATTTCTTTGATAATAAGGGTAATGAGATTAGTTCTGTATGCATATTTGTGAAAAATGACCGAAACTTTCAAATTCCCGTCTTTTTAACGTGGCGAACGCACCTGCGCATTACAAAGGATGTAAAGATCTATTGCATGCTACCTCCAGAACTACAAGCTCTATGGTATATAGATATTTATTAATACAAAAACGGGTAGTTAGTAAATATAAGAAAGACATCAAGTACAAGAACATTTTTGCCTGAGCAACAAGCATCTTCAGGAGAAGAGATGGTTGTAAATTGGTTGCAAGTTCAACTGCAGTGCCGGTGCAAGACCTAAACTTAATATGGGCAAAGTACATTTCGCGAGGCCCTCTGATGGCGCAAGAAGAAGATAATATAATATAAAAAATCATTTGAAATTAAGGCGCGAGGCTCTTGCACCGCGAGGCCGTGGGCGGTGGCCCACACCTTACGCCTCCTCTGTTCAACTGGTTTGCAACCGTAATCGCAAAACGGTTGCCCCGTCGGCGTTGGCTGGCCCTTAAACATGTTGCCTATTCATAAAGATTTTTTTAATTTGAGCTGTAATGTTGGGTGAGTACCCTTAAGGGCAGTCTGTATTTTATTAGTTTTGAAGTAATGTGATTTTATTTATTTTCTTATTTGGCTCAATCTCTAGTTCGTTACAAAATACAACACATCATAGCATACATAAACACACTCACGGCACAATAAATTCCGTGGAACGCCTCCCCAAGTGGTGCATTGGAGAATGTTCTCTATGCTATAAGTAGGTACCTACTGGGAAGTAATATTCCTGGGGTGTACAAAAGCAGATTTTAAAATCATGCAATTAGGTTATTACTCAAGTTTTCAGATCATCTTATTCCGAAGTTATGTTTTCGTTAAGATGCAAACTTTATTTCAGGCTTTCTCCCCTCTCTTGAAATTATAAGACAAATACGAATAAAATAGCAAACCTACCCGATAAACCCAAATATAATAATAATGATTTGCTCACATTTGCAAACGACACTTTTTCATCGGGAATATTTTTAATTCATAGGATTAAATAATTATTAAACAAGGTTTTTATTGATAGGGCGCCAGACAGTTGGTTTAGAAACATACATTATAACTTCCAAAACTCAGATATGAAATATTGTTATTTAAGGGCTATATTAAAAATATCCCCAATAAAATTATATGGGGTATATATATATATATATATATATATATATATGTTTTTAAGTTTTCGCGGGCACTAAATGTATTGGGTGGTTTCCGGGAATTCATCCGCGTAGTTGATAACTGATCCCTGCCGGGATCGATGGTAAAGTGACGACGTTTCGGCAGAGTCACATCTGCCCTCTTCAGGTCGGTTCGCATAATTCTCGTAGCCTTCTGCTTTCGCTTGAGTATTCGAGTAACTAGAAGCGATATCTTATATAACATATATATATGTTATATAAGTTTATAACATGAACTTTGTGTGAACTTATTTAACAACTGTTTTTCGTCGTTCCCAGCTGACTCAGCGACACATGGAGGATCACATTACAGTACCGCCGAGCATCCGTGGGAATCATCGTGTCGACAGTGCCGATTCAGCATTCATTAGGTTATATATTGTAAAATCTCTCTTGTTTGTTATTCATTATTACTCAGTCTGTTGTTAGTTATTATTGTCCTTATTTCTATTTTGTATTTTAAAAAGTTATTATTTTGTTAAAGTTTATTAATTTTTTTTTAATTTAATTTGAGAAGTGTGATATAACAAATTGGCGCAGTCAGTAAGATCCGTCAACGTTACTAGAACACGAGCTTAATTCTAACTGGTAGCGGCGGATTCTATCCCTCAACGGAGCAAAGAACCTGGAAGAAGTCCCAACTGCGATAACAAGGAGAACACGGATCTTCCAATGTTCCTGTTGATGTGAGTAGTAGTGAATCGTCTAACGTTAAAGTTTATTAATAATTGATTTTAATATTTGATTGATTTTAATATTTTGATTATTTGAGATTTTTTAATTCAGTAAATTGAATCACTGATTTATTATTTGATTACATTAATATTTCATGATTTTTGTGATTTAATTGATTACTTTGATTTATTCATTCGATTGAATGAATTATTTGATTTTATTTATTTACATTTTATTTTATTAAGACTATTCTATCACCCAGATATCTTTCGTATTTCCCCATTTAAAAATTTATTGATTATTAATTTTTACACCATTTATTTTATTGATACCATTTTTTCTATACTATTTTATTATTTTGATTTGAACTTTTTTCGTTCTTGAATTCAATTAAATTGAAATGGGACAAGTACAGAACAACACTGTTGTCGATGAAACTGAAAAATATAGGTTGTCGGAAATATTTTCAATAATTCCAGAGTTTGAAGGCAACCAAATTTCTTTGGCCACATTTATACATGCGTGCAATTGTGCCTATAACATGTCTACTACCGAACACAAATACTTGTTGGTAATTCATATAAAAAATAAATTAAGGGGAAAATCGAAGCAGTTAATTAACTCTAGGAACCCCGCGTCGTACCTCGAAATAAAGCAGCTTCTAACACTACACTTCGGAGACTCTAGGGATCTGTCTTCTTTAATTCACGATCTCCAACGTTTGAAACAACTATCAGACGAATCCCCCTTGACATTCTATAACAGACTTCAGGTTTTGAGTGCGAAAATGCACTCATGTATCCAAAAAGCTACTAGTCTGAGCAACGAGCTAAAAGACGCTCAAACCACTCTCGTTGACATTATGGTTTTAAACACCCTACTTACCGGTTTAGAACCTCGATTAGGCCAAATTATCCGTGCCAGTAATCCGAACGATCTTCTTCAGGCACATTCACGCATAAGAAGAAAACTTCAATTATCATATTTTGAGGAACAAAAAGTAAATAAATCCGTCCCACCTAAGCCATTTTTTCAGGCTAGAAAACCAATTCCACCTCCTAAATGTTTAAATTGTGGGCGATTTGGACACATTGCTGCAGACTGTCGGTTAAGATTTCAAAATAACCCTCAGCCTTTTAACCAAAATAATACACCAAATTTCATTGGGCCGAATCAATCATCGAGGCCAAATCCTTTAAACAATAACACAAATCATCAAGGTCAACAATTTAGACCAAATAACTTTCAAAGGCCTCCTTTCCAGCCGAACCAATTTCGACCGTCTGTAATACAGACAAACCCAAATTTCCGTCCAGAAAGGACGCATCATTTTAATCACCATCAAAATGGCAACTATCAGGAATATTCTGCAGACGAGTATGATTATTATACTGATAATAAGCAGCAGTATTTCGATGACAACACCCAAAACTATGAAAGCCATGGGTTCGAACAAATAGTAGACAATACCCCTGTCGAACCTTTCAGCCCTAAGGAATATCAGGATTTTCTAGCGCTTCCGAGCCTAGATCAACCCCCAGATACGACAACTACTCTTTCAGAAGTTCAAACTCAAATACAGAACTTGAATTTAAAAGACTTCAATCCCGATCTGAACTTCCCAGAACAAACATTTATTTAAGTCCCCTTTTGACAGTAAATTCCAAGAACCTTTATTATATCAACGACGCTTCTGGAAAATTTAAACTCCTAATTGATACCGGAGCTGGTATCTCCATTTTCAAAGAAAACACTGTCAAAAACTTCTCACAAAGATTTCCCGAAAGAGTAACAATTCAAGGCATTACTCATGAGAATATCCCGATCTCACAATCCACCCTCATTCCTTTTGCTCTAGGCAATCCACAAAAGGTCTTTATCTACGATCTAGATATTGAGTTTGATGCAATATTAGGTCTTGATTTTCTTGAGCATTACGAATGTATTGTCGACTTAAAATCCAAACAATTAATTACTAACTTTAAAACTATCCCCCTACATCAAGTGCCAGATCACGACCAATCTAATTCACAACCAACAGACACCCCCAGTACTAACGCACAAACTCATATTTATAACAATCAAATAACGAACCGAACAAATTTTCAAACGTAAATGTGAACTTAATGATACTGACGCAATTTTACCGACACATGTAATTGACAAAGTACGACTTCCCAACGCAGTTGTACGTGTTAATTCAAAGGGAGAATTTCGCGAACGCAATGAACAAAACTGTTAACTTTTCCAATCTTCATTTAGGACCCCTTGACCATACACACCCTCTCTTAAATCTAAATACAGACGATTACTCTGAATCTACAAACTACAGAAAACTACAAAAACTTTGCTATCAGGGAACAAATTCGGACAGAACATCTTAACGACGAAGAGCGAGAACTTATTGTTACGAGAATTCATCCGACAGCTGGTGCAATCGGCCATCAACCAGTTCATGGAAGGGACATTATTCCGATAAATTCTGGGAACCCGAAATGTGATGAGTCTCTCAACCGGTGGACCGCTGCCGTTACTGGGAATTCCCTTAAAGCTTCCAGAACATGAAAGAGTTTCCCGATAGTTCGTGGACGTACCCGACAATTCCAAGATAAATGTATAAATAAGAAACAGCTGGCGATAGGAGGCATTCAGTTTTCAACGGTCGTATGTACAGTTAAGATAAAATGTAAATAAGTTTCTGTGAATATAAATTATGTAAAGTAGTGGAAATAAATTAGAGTGAGTTGGACTGTGTTTTTAAATAAATCCAAGAACTGAACAGAACCCCTGTGTGTGAAAATAAAAACATTACAGTGGTGTTAGGTGTGAAGTGAATTTGTGGAACTTTTAGAAGTGGAAAATAAATAAACTAACAATGTATAAAACAGTGAGTTTGGACCAATTGAAAGTGGCGGACTTAAAAAA
Organism: Octodonta nipae; assembly: GCA_034190945.1. NCBI lineage: Eukaryota > Metazoa > Arthropoda > Insecta > Coleoptera > Chrysomelidae > Octodonta > Octodonta nipae. Next base: position 69,922,362 of record CM067216.1, on the reverse strand, counting down.
AGAACTTGAGGAAAGGGATTTAGAAATCAGTGGGAAGAAAAGTGAATTAGTACAACGGCTACGAGATGCTCTAATAAATGAAGGTAACGATCCCGATACCTATTTGTTTGAAGTTTCTGGTAATGGAGATATGAGTATGCTATTAAAAAAAATTGAGGAAAATTTAGAAAGTAAACTACAAACATTACAAGATAATTCTAAAACCCTGGAAGACAAATTACTAGAAAATTCTAAAGCTCCAGAAGACAAACTGCTAGAAAATTCTAAAACTCTAGAAGACAAATTACTAGAAAAAGTCTTTGGAAGATAAGCTACAGAAATTACACGAAAATGCTCAATCCTTAGAAGAAAATTTGAAAAGCATGGTACAGAAAAACTCAGAAATGCTGGAAGAAAAAATATTCGAGAATGAGGCTCGGATGGAAGAGCTAAAACAAACAATGGTCGAAGAGTCAGTCAAAAATGAAACGCTGATAAAAGAGCTGAAGCAAACAATGGTCGAAGAGCTGATACAGACGACAGACAAAAATGAAACGCGGATAGAAGAGCTAAAGCATATAATGGAGGGTGAGATCAGCAAAATAAAAGAACAGGTAGTCACAATGCAAAGAGGAGAAACACAATCAAAAACCGAAAGCAGAAGCAGTACAGAGGTAGTGGATTAAAAAATTGGCCTCGAGGGGACAAGACACAAAATGAAACCTCCCCAATTTGATGGAAAATCATCTTGGACTAACTATAGGCGCCAATTCGAGGCTGCAGCAAAGTTAAATGGATGGTCAGCAGAGGAAAAAGAAATAGCATTAACCCTCGCCCTAAGAGGGGATGCTACAGATATTTTGCAAACATTGAATACCTCGGAGCAAGAAGACTACGAATAACTGGTTAAACACTTAGAGCTGAGGTATGGACAGACCCATTTGGAACACGTCTACCACTCCCAATTGAAAAATCGCCACCAGAGATCAAATGAATCCCTACAAGAGTTTGAAGCTGATATTGCACGTCTGGTTCGCCTTGCCTATCCAGCCAAACCGGAAAACGTAATAGAAAGGTTAGCAGTGCAAGCATTTTTGGATGGACTTCGGGACCACGAAGCCAGACAAGCATTGATCCTAGCTCGACCGACTCAATTAGTGGATGCACTGGCTCGAGCTCTAGAATTCGAGGCTGCGAAAAATACCTGCAGAGGTCAACCCAGAGTCCGAATCGTTGACGGAGAATCCGAAGATGGCGGAAACGATGAAGCCTCTGTAAGAAAGATAATAGAAGAAGTCCTTACCGAAAAAAGACTAGTGAGATGTCGGAAGTGTCGTAAGGTAGGACATGTCCAGAGTCGTTGCAAGGAGAGCAACGGAGTCCAGACTTCCTCGCCGGGAAAACTAAATAAGGCCTATGTAAAGGGACCATCGTCGACCTGTAGCAAACAAGTGTCAACTACCAACGCATATGTCGCTTCGCTACGCAACCACGTTAACAGTGTCTTCGTAGATGGCCTTATCAATAGGAGGCAATTTGCAATGCCGCTGGATACTGGTGCGACGAAAACAGTAATAAGGCCCAACATCGTTTTAGAGACGATGATAAAACCAACAAAATGGCAACTGCGAACAGCAACAGGAGAAGCAGCGAAAGTCCATGGTGAAATAGAGGTTGAAATGACCTTGGGAAACACAACCTTCCTACACCGGGCATTAGTGGCAGACGTTGAAGACGGAGTAATCATTGGAATGGAAGTCATGAGCTCCAAGGGATTCCAGTTAAACTTCAAAGATGGAATTCTGCGAGTGAATGACGAAGAAGTGGTGCTTCATGGAAAAGATGACATAATGCTTCGAGCCATCTTAGCAGAGGATGTCAATTTTCCGGAAAGAGCTGAAATCATTATAGATGCTTGCTTAGATGGAAAAGCTAAAGCTGGAACAGTAATGATGTTTGATCCCGAACTTAACGACGGAAATGTAGGCAGAGGAGTCGCACTGGGGAAGACTCTGTTTCGTGCCCGGGAGATTGTGCCAGTAAGAGTAATGAACCTGAACCATTACTCGGTTGTGCTAAAGAAAGGAACAACTTTGGGCCATTGTTCAACAGTCTCCTCTGTAGTCAGAAGCACACAGCATGCAGAAAAGCCACCAGGTAAACTATCTGAGGAACTGGAAAGACTTATCACAGATTCAGCTAAGAATTGAAAACCAAACCAGAGAGCAAAATTGAGGGACATCGTTAGAAACTACCAGGATATCTTCGATGTGGGAAACGGCAAAAGAGGACGAACTGATGTGGTGAACCATAAAATTAATACTGGCGACTTTCAACCTATTCGACAGTCGGCGAGAAGACTACCCCTAGCTAAAAGAAAAGAAGCTGACAGGATAGTCCGCGAGATGGAGGAAGAAGGTGTTATTGAACCATCCAATAGCCCTTGGGCTTCTCCAGTTGTCTTGGTTAAAAAGAAAGATGGTTCGACCCGATTTTGCGTGGACTATCGGCAATTGAACCACGCTACAAAGAAAGACAGCTATCCCCTTCCAAGAATAGACGATACCTTAGATACGTTGGCTGGATCGAAGATGTTTTCACCCTGGACTTGAAGAGCGGTTATTGGCAGGTGGAACTTGCTAAAAAAGACCGAGAAAAGACTGCTTTTACCATCGGCTCAGGACTTTATCAATTCACGGTGATGCCGTTTGGTCTGTGTAATGCTCCAGCAACGTTTGAAAGATTAATGGAAACAGTGTTAAAAGGGCTTTCATGGAAAACGTGCCTGGTGTATCTTGACGACATTATCGTAGTTGGAAAATCTTTTGAAGACCACGTGAGGAACCTGGAGGAGGTATTTCGGCGACTTCGGAGTTCCGGACTAACGTTAAGCCCGAAGAAGTGTCAGCTGTTCCAAGAGGAGGTGCAATATCTTGGACATGTGGTTTCCACAGAGGGTGTAGCTGTTGATAAACAGAAAGTCAAAGCTGTCCAGGAATGGCCGATACCTAAAGATATCCACCAGTTAAGAAGTTTCCTGGGGTTATGCACGTACTATCGTCGGTACGTCGCCGGATTTGCCAATATCGCCAAGCCACTTACTAGACTCACAGAGGGGAAGGTGCAGTACCAGTGGGACGAGGAATGCCAACGATCATTCGAGACACTGAAAAGAGCATTGACGAGTGACCCCGTCTTAAGTTATCCTTTGCCAGATGGGAACTTCGTTTTGGATACCGACGCAAGCAATGTCGGAATTGGTGCGGTGCTTTCGCAGATACAAGACGGTCAGGAGAAAGTCATCGGCTGTTTCAGCCAGACCTTGAGCAAGCCTGAACGGTATTACTGCGTTACTCGCAGGGAGCTCTTGGCTGTGGTAAAGGGGGTAGAACATTTCTACAAGTACCTCTATGGTAAAAGATTTCTCCTGAGAACTGATTATGCAGCACTGAAGTGGCTCTTGCAGTTTAAAAACCCCGAAGGACAAGTGGCCACGTGGATTGAGCGATTGCAAGAATTCGACTTCGAGACTGAACATCGAGCTGGAACAAGCCATAAGAATGCTGATGCCTTATCGAGGAGATCATGCCCTAATGATTGCAAATATTGTCAGCGAGCAGAAGAAAAAGGGGCTGTTCTCTGTAGAACTACCGCCATCGATGACCATTGGCAATCTGCGGAGATCCAAAAAGACCAGAAATCAGATCCAGATTTGAAAGAGGTTATCCCGCGGAAGGAAGAAGACCGCAAACCTACGTGGCAGGAGATTTCCCGATACTCACCAACCATAAAGTCGTACTGGGCTCAGTGGAACTCCCTCATCCTGGAAAATGGACTTCTCAAGCGCGTCCTAGAAACTCCAGAGGAGGGAAACGACAGAAAACAGATTGTAGTTCCCAGAAATAGGAGACCAGAGGTTTTACGAGAACTACATGATGGTACAACTGGAGGACATCTGGGAGTAACGAAAACCCTGGGGAAGTTGAGAGACCGTTTCTATTGGTTAAACTGCCAAGTGGATGTCAAGGACTGGTGCCGGAAATGTACTGTTTGTGCAGCAAGTAATGGGCCTCAGAAGCGTCTAAAAGCTCCCATGAAGCAATATAACGTGGGCAGTCCATTCGAAAGAGTAGCCATTGATGTTGCCGGCCCATTTCCTGAATCCGACTCTGGAAACAAGTACATTGTGGTGGTGATGGACTATTTTAGTAAATGGGCCGAAGCGTATGCCTTGCCGAATCAAGAAGCCTTGACCGTTGCTGATGTCCTTTTCAAGGAATGGATCAGTCGTTTTGGTGTTCCCCTGGAGTTGCACTCAGACCAAGGTAGAAACTTCGAGTCTACTCTTTTCCAAGACGTCTGCAAACTCTTGAAGATCAATAAAACATGGAGGACGGCATTACACCCGCAATCCGATGGAATGGTAGAACGGATGAATAGAACCATTAACCGCCATTTGTCAAAGGTAGTCTCTGACCACCAAAGAGACTGGGACCAGTATCTGCACTTGTTTTTAATGGCATATCGTTCGTCTGTGCACGAGTCCACGGGTCAGACCCCGGCCAGTATTATCATGGGACGAGAATTAAGACTACCATGCGATTTGAAGTTTGGATGTCTCCCAGGAGAAGAGATCGCAGGTGAAGACTTTGTCAGCCAGCTACGTCAAAAGATGAACGACACCCATGAACGAGTCCGGTTAAACATCGAGAATGCCAGTGCCCGAATGAAGGAAGCCTACGACATCAAAGCCGAGAGCGGAGAATTCCAAGTTGATGATCTTGTTTGGTTGTATAACCCGCAACATCGTCGTGGATATTCGCCCAAGCTACAGAGATCTTGGGAGGGGCCGTACCAAATTGTGAAGAAAATCAACGATGTCGTCTACAGAATAAAGAAGTTACCTCGGGGAAAACCAAACGTCGTACATTTCAACAGGTTAGCCCCTTATGCCGGAAGTCATGACAAGGAAGATGACCAAGCCCAAGTCCGCAGCATCCAACCACCCGATGACGAAATGACCTTCGAACAGTTTATGGCACTGTACTCTAATGGGCAGAAAGTGCAGCACGACGTGACCACAGAGGAACCCCGAGACCTGTTTGAGGTGCCCATAGAATATGCCCTGGCTCATTGTGTAGCTCGAGATCTCCGGATGTCCAGAGGAATAGCCAAGGTGTTTGCCAAAAAGTACGGCCAGTTCCAGAAGCTACGGGAGCAAGATCCAGCGGTAGGGAAGGTCCTTCATCTCGAAGATAAACAACCAGTGGGTACCAGATTTGGTAACGAAAACATTCTCGCAAGACAAGCCAACATATAGGGATATTTGGAAGACTCTGGTAGAATTGAGGAATGTGATGATGGAGAAGAATCTGACGAAATTGGCGATCCCAAAGATAACCTGCGGGTTGGATGGACTGAATTGGAGGGTGGTGAGAAGTATGATGGAAACAATCTTTCGATTCAGTGGCATCAACATCCTGGTATGCTGTCTCAATATTCGCAGCCCAGGTTCGAAGACCGTTGACTGCTACTTCCACCAGACTTCCCGTTGTCGAAATGGAGAGTCCTGCAAATATCGTCACACCAGGAAGGATTCTAGGACATTCCGGGGCGGAATGATCTTAAGGAGGGGGCAATGTTAAGAGAATTCATCCGACAGCTGGTGCAATCGGCCATCAACCAGTTCATGGAAGGGACATTATTCCGATAAATTCTGGGAACCCGAAATGTTTGTCTCTCAACCGGCGGACCGCTGCCGTTACTGGGAATTCCCTTAAATCTTCCAGAACATGAAAGTGTTTCCCGATGGTTCGTGGACGTACCAGACAATTCCAAGATAAATGTATAATAAGAAACAGCTGGCGATAGGAGGCATTCAGTTTTCGACGGTCGTATGTACAGTTAAGATAAAATGTAAATAAATTTCTGTGAATATAAATTATATAAAGTACTGGAAATAAATTAGAGTGAGTTGGACTGTGTTTTTAAATAAATCCAAGAACTGAACAGAACCCGTGTGTGTGAAAATAAAAACATTACATTATCATGAATCTCTGCTTAGAATTCGAAGATATTTTCTGTCTCGAAGGCGATGTTTTGACGTTTACTAACGCCGTCAACACTCTATTGACACCACTAATGCCAAGCCCGTTTTTCTCAAAATCTTACAGATATCCTCAAGTGCATAAGGAGGAAGTGAAAACCCAAATAGCCAAAATGTTTGATCAAGGCATTATCAGGCACTCTTCTTCTCCTTGGTCCTCCCCCGTATGGGTCGTCCCTAAAAAACTCGATGCTTCTGGTAAGCAAAAGTGGCGAGTTGTTATTGACTACAGGAAGTTAAACGAACTAACTGTAGACGATAAATACCCTCTACCCAACATTTCTGATCTCCTCGACCAACTTGGTAAGTGTCAATACTTTTTGACACTGGATCTCGCTTCTGGGTTTCACCAGTTGGAAATCCTTGAGGAAGACATTCCGAAGACCGGTTTTTCTGTTGACTATGGCCATTATGAATTCGTTCGTATGTTTCGTATGTTCGTTTGGTTTGAAAAATGCACCTTCTACCTTTCAGAGGGTCATGGACAACATTCTTTTGGGTATCCAAAATGAACGTTGCCTTGTGTACATGGATGACCTCATAGTCTATTCACCAACCATCCATGAGCATATGTCCCGTTTGACAGAAGTCTTTAAGCATTTTAGACAGTCAAACTTAAAAATTCAACCTGACAAGTGTGAGTTTCTCCGTAAGGAAGTGGCTTACCTTGGTCATCTCATTACCCAAGAAGGAGTAAAACCAAACCCTTCAAAGGTTGAATGTATCCAGAATTTTCCTCAGCCCCAAACTCCTAAAGACGTTAAATCTTTTCTTGGTCTCGCCGGATATTACCGACGTTTTATCCCTATTTTCGCTAAGATCTCGAACCCTCTAACAAAACTCCTTCAAAAAGACGTCAATTTCATCTTTGACGCAGATTGCAAGTCTTCCTTCAACGAATTGAAGCAAGCTCTTGTATCTGACCCTATCTTGATGTACCCAAATTTCGAAGAACCATTCCTGCTCCCTAGTGCTTTCGCAATTGGAGCGGTTCTCTCACGAGGCCCCGTCGGAAAAGATCTTCCTATAGCATAGTCTTCCAGTACTCTCTGTGCTGCAGAGACTCGATATTCCACTATCGAACGGGAACTGCTAGCCATTGTTTGGACAGTCAAGCACTACAGACCTTATCTTTTTGGGAGAAAGTTTACGTTACTTTGCGATGACCGCCCGCTTACTTGGCTCTTCTCTATCAAAGATCCTGGCAGTCGTCTAGCCAGATGGCGCCTTAAGCTAGAAGAGTATAATTATAAGATAGAATACAAACCTGGCAAGGTAAATCAGAACACTGACGCTCTTTCCCGAATCAAAATTAATCATTTTAAACAATGCACAGACTTTCTTTCTAAAATCAACAATTTTCCAAATAACGAAACCGACTCACAACAACCAGACTCCGACAATGATCAAGAACACGATGAACATGACGAAAAAATGACAACAGAGTTTAATCGATTTGTTCAACTATATAAAACCGAGTCGAAAATCGATAATTCAAAAATAGAAATTTCTAACGCCCAACTCCTAGACAAATCTCACAAACGAATAGTGACTTTCTTCTGGCAAAATAAACTCAATGATTTGCATGACAAAATCATTCAAGACATTTTCGAAGAAGACCCAAATTTCACTACCGACACACTAAACATTCTAGCCAGCAAATCTGTCCGGCATAGAAAGTATTTAATTGTCCCTTTACCATTCGATCCCGAAACTGTTGTCTCGCATCTTTTTAACATCCTCTATAATAACCAAGGTCAGTTCGACGAATCAGAAACCTTCATTGAAAACAACGTCGAACTACCTGTTCTCGAAACGTTATCTTTTATACTCGCAGACAAAGACATAAGATTTGTCAAAATATTGTGACAATCCCTTCCCAAGACGAAATTCCCATTATACTGCAACAGTACCACTGCGGCAAAAATAACCTACATCGTGGAATTAATGAGACCGTTCGACGTATTAGGGAAGTATAACTGGACTGGACTAATCAAAAGTGTAGAGCAATTTATGAAGTCTTGCGAAACTTGCCAAAAGGTAAAGTTTTGTAGGAAAAACTTAAGTGCTCCTTTTGTCATAACCGAAACACAAAAACACCCTTCGAACGTATCAACATTGATATTTTCGAATATCCAACGAGAAACTACGCACTGACTATTAGGGATGAACTCACCAAATTTACTCAAGCTTACCCTATTGGTGACAAAACAGCTAAAACAGTCGTAAACACCCTCCTAATAGTTTTCCAACATTACGGTACACCTCTTCGCATCCATTGCGACTATGGACGTGAACTTGACAAGATTCTAGTAAGGGACCTGTGCGAAGTATATGACAGAAAGTTATTCTTTTCAAGCGTCCACCATACCGAGTCAAACAGTTCTATCGAAGGATTTCACGCGACTTTAGCGCAAATGATAAGGGCAAATACAGCCGAACATCCGAACGAATATCCATTCAACGTCCTCTCTTACGCGTTATCTACGCCCTACGAACTAATCTTTGGGCACACTTTTAGTAGACCTCCGGAAACAATATACGATCAGAAAAAACTCATTTCCAAATACTTTAGGGACCCCAATAATAAAATGAGTTACTATTATAGACTTGCCCGCGCTAAAACCGACCAACAAAAACAAAAATCAAAAGTCCGATTCGACCAACATTTTCAACTAACCAACCGGAATACAAAGTAGGTGACAGAGTTTATGTGAAGGAATCTCAGATTAAAAACAAATCCGAAAACAAATTCAATGGACCATTTGAAATTACCGCGATACGCAAAAATTCTGCAACAGTTATAAACCTACAGACTAACCAAATAAGTAAAATTAACTTTGACAGACTAAAACCCTATTTTGAATAAATCCCTTCTTTTCACATTCTTTGGACTATTTTCAGTCGTCAACCTTCAACAATACTCTCTTACACCTCTTAACAATACAATAGGAGTTTTCTTCCATGAAGAAGGCACATTTAAAATTTCTAACGACAAATGGACACTTCTTGTCTTCAAAGACCTCAACCCTTTCAGAGATGCTATTTCAACTAATGACGCTATACTAAACCGAATTCTAAGAACTATTAATGAAAACACAACTAACATAAAATTATTTAAACCAAAAGTACAGACACATGTGAGCCTCTTGAAACAAATTTCAAAATCCGTTAACTCTAAATATACAGAAATTTTCGCAAACACTCAAACTTATATTACTAACAGAAGAAAACGCGGACTTATTAACGGACTGGGCTCAGTTTGGAAAGCCATTTCAGGAAACTTAGATGCGGCAGATGGCGAATACATAAATGACTGTATAACCAAAATTACTAAAGACCAACACCAAACTCAAGAATTACTAAAAAAACAAATATCCGTAACTACTTCACTCATTACAAGCCTTAATAACACCTTACAAAAATTCCAATCGGAAGAGAAAATATTCTCAAATATAACGAAAAAATAAGATAGTCACTTCTCTACATTTCGAATGATCTTGACTTTCATGAATTCCAAATCAATATCTTGGATCTGTGTGAAAGCCTAATGGAGAGCTATATATTTATCGAAAACACCCTAAACTATGTTTTAACTGCAGTCTCTTTCGCCCGCTTAAAAATTTTACATAGTTCGATTATAAGCCCCGTAGATTTGGTCGATTCACTTCAAAAAATTTCTGTCACTCAATGAAAATAATTTACCGCTTCCTATTTACAGTTCAAATGTTGCTCAGTACATAGATTTGATAGAATTGGAAACATTTCAAATCAACACTAAAATCATTTTTGTACTCAAAATTCCTTTAGTTAACCCTGAGATTTACACTCTTTATCACCTATCCTACCCCAATTTTGGATGATCGAACAGGGTTTCATCACATACTTTCAATAAAAACAAAATTTATCGCTAGAGATGACTATTCGTTATTATATACATCCTTCGAAGACCTGAGTGACTGCAAGCCATTAAACACACAGCATAAAATTTGTTCCAAGTCAATTCCACATCCAATAGACAAAGATGCCATCTACGAAGGACAACTTCTCAGACAGCCAATCACACTTCCCTCAACCTGCAAAACTTCGATATTATATGCAGAAGATAGTAGTAGTTCAAACCCTAACCCACAGATTTCAAACTCTAACAGACAACGAAAACAGTAAGGCCGAGATGAGCATTCTAAAGGAGACATTAACATCAAATGGCTATATCCACCACATAATACAGAAAGCACTTACACAAAAACCAAAACCCACAACAGAAGATGAAAACATTTCGACAGCCTTTCTCCCCTTCGTACGGGCCCCAACAGACAAAATGGAGAGCTGCACTAACAGACCGCTATATTAGCATTAAAATAAAATCTCCGGAAACAAAAAGAAGAAATAACGCGAATACTCTTCCTAGACCCAACAATATCGCAATGACAAGCGGACCCATAACCCGTCAAAGGGCAAGAGCTCTGATTGGCCAGAGCAGAGCGAACAAGACCACGCCCCCCCCCCCGGTCAATAGGATAAAAGCAGAGACGCAAAGCAGCAACAGATCTTCAAACCACCCGAATGGCAGCAGAAATCATTAAATCATTCAACAGAAAAATGCACACCGGAGCCATCTATCTAGACGCCTTCGACAAAGTCTGGTACCAGGGGCTAATCATAAAACTCATAAAGTTCAACATCTCACCCTTCCTCGTGAAGACAATCCTCAGCTACATCTCAGGCAGAACATTCCAAGTCCAGATCAACCACATCCTCTCAACTCAACGAGCAATGACAGCAGGAGTCTTCCCATCCCCCTAGCACCAATACTGTTTAACATCTTCACAGCACACATACCGAAACACAGATTCACTCAGATATACCTCTACGCCGACGATACAGCCATCCTAGCCAGCAGCACAAACTCAGACAAAATCAGAAACCACTTACAAGAACACATCTCCGACCTAGAAAGCTGGATGGCTAAATGGAAAATCGACATCAATCCCAACCAAACGCAAGCCGTTCTTTTCACCAAATCCCGGCTCAACAGAGAACCCCACCCGATTCAGATTAAGAACCAGAACATCGGATGGAGCCCTGAGGCAAAATACCTAGGAGTCATCTTTGACAGGAAATTAACATGGAGAAACCATATCACCTTCTCTACAAACAAGCAACCAGAGCCATAATCGCCTACGCCTCCCCTACATGGGCCACCGCAGCATCATCCCAACAACCGAAACTAGCCCCTGCACTGAACAGGATTTTGAGAACCATCACCAACGCACAATACTACGTAAGAAACAGCATCATTCGATCAGACCTCAACATCCCCGCCCTTCTTGAATTTCTCCTTAACACCAACACAAAATTCCACGATCATGCCAGCCTACACCAGAACCCACAAGTACAAGCAACACAGAAAAAACGAAGAACAAGCCCCACTTACTTCCCAGAGACATGGTCTAGCCAGGTACGATGACCACACTCAACCACCCCACACATGACCCATTAATACTAGTTTACACAATCATGTAAAAGAAATGTAAGGCTTAGCCTAGTTTAATTTACCAATAAACCTCTCAGTCAGCAGCAGATCAATTTGTATTACGCTTAGTGAGTGACAACATCAGCAATCCCGAAGAAGATGAGTGAGATTTCATTGAAACGTCGAAAAAGTGTCTTTTCTAAAACAAACAAGAGAAATAGATGGGATTTAGTTGCAAATCAAATTATTAGTACATAAAATCGAACATCCAAACTGGGAATAAATATTAATTTTAAATCAAATAACCACTGTTATGAAATAACTGAAATGATTTCAATTTGCAACTGAATTCATTATATTCAATCGACATTTGAAATGAGCCCTTATTTTTTGGGTCTTCTATTTAAAAGGACATAATTCGACATTACATTGCTAATGAAGTAAATCAATTGAAGCTACAGCGATTTGTCAATACTACTATAGGGCCCGAACAAAAATTTTAACATCACTTTTGTTTATATTTCACCCCAAAAGAAACAATGAAGGTATGCAATGTTTATGGTAAATTCAGCCTTATAAATATAAATTTGAACTTCTGTCAGAAAAAGACTGTTATTTTTAGTTGTTGCGATGTGAGTAGGAAATTACCAAACCAATATATTGCAAGGGTACACAAAGATCTATTCAACAAAAATATTTGTCAAGCGAACAAGAAGGTAGCACTAGCCATAAAACTGAAAAATCTTTTTTAACATATATCCTTATTAAAAGTAAAGGTTAGTCTATTTTTTACATGGGGCACCACCCATCTGTCTGGGTAAAGAAAATGAAGGAATGTCTTCAGTTAAACAAAAGCTTAAAGCTAAATTACACGTGTTGAACAAATCCATATTCACAAAATCAAAAATTATTAAAACAAAATAACCAAAAATAGAAATCAAATCCCTATCTATATTTTAGAAAAAACTATCGTATCACCCAGTATTAGAAATTATGGAAATATAGTCTAAAATATAGTTAGTAGTACCAGTCTAGCTTAGTAATAACGTAATAATGCGTATACACGTCTAAAAAGAAAATCAATTCGGATTAAGTCACATTCCAGAAAGTCTGTCCAAGTGGACGTAAATTTAGTTTGTTCAAAAAATAATCGTCAAGAAAGTACTCTATTTATAAAATTTGCTTGTTACTACTGAACTTGATTTTAAAATCCAAAAATGGATATGTCAATCTAGCCTAACGAAACATTTGAAATATGGTTTATTAGGGTTCCGTATATACAATATAGTATATTGTAATTACTATGGGGGTTTTCTAATATTTGTTCTTATATATTTCAAGTGAGCCCCAATACCCCTAATTGTTTTCAAAATTTTAGGTAGTATGGTTTTGGAAATAAAGGGAGATATGAGAATTTTTTATATCTTTATGTTAATATCTTGTAAACAATTAATTTAAAAAATATGAAAAATATATATTTGTATTCCACATAATGAGCCCTTTCATTTGATGTATTGCATGATGCGTTAATTTTTTTTTATTTTCCGTTTTTTCTGTAAACAAAAAAAATTAAAGCTTATAGTTTGGGGAATAAAGGGGGGAATGGGTATTTTTTTAAAATATTGTTTTTAATACCTTTTAAAAATACGGAAAAAAATAATTTGTATTCGTCATAATGAGCCCTTTGATTTGATATATTTCTTGATCCGTTAGAAACAATTATAATTTTTTATTTTCCATTTAATTCTATAATTTGCCCCCCAAAATGAATATTAGGGAATTCTCCTTATTTTTTCAGTAAAGTTCAGGTGAGGCGCATTACCTTTATTTTTGTTCAAAATTTTACAGCTTATGGTTTCGGAGATAAGGGGGGGGGAATGGGTAAATTTTTTTATATTTTTGTTAATATGTTTTAATTAATTTATTTTAAAAATATGAAAAAATATATTTGTTTTCGTCACAATTTTAATTTTATATTTTCCATTTAATTCTGTAATTTGCCCCCTAAAATTAATAGTAGAGGTATCTCATTATTTTTCCAGTAAACTTCAGGTCAGACCCTATACTTCTATTTTTTTTCAAAACTTTCGGAGATAAGGAGGGGATGGGTAAATTCTGGTATATTTTGGGTAAATTCTAACTATATTTTTTTTAATATGAAAAAAATATATTTGTGTTCCTCAGAATGGGACCTTTCATTTAATATATTACATGATGCGTTTGAAAAAAAAATATTTTTAAATTTCTATAATTTGCCCTCCAAAATTAATTTTAATGGTTTCTCATTATTTTCCTGTAAAGTTCGGGCAACGTTCTATATTTCCTATTTTTTTCAAAATTTTAGGCTCAGTAGTTTCGGAGATCAAGGGGGGAACGGTCGATTTTCTTAGTTTTTCCCCCCAGAAGTACTCCTAAAATCAAAAGTTCTTCATTTACGATATGTACTCCTGATCGGATCACCAAACTATACATTGATACCAAATTTCAGCCTCTTCTGTACAGTAGTTTAAGAGAAAATTGCTGTGATGTGACAAGGCAGAAATCCGGAGTGATATTATAAGGGTTACATCACAGCAATTTTCTACTAAACGGAAGAGGTTGAAATTTGGTCTGAGTATATAGTTTGGTGACCCGATTAGGAGTACATATCGTAAAAGAATACATTTTAATTTTAGAGGTACTTAGGGGAAAAACTAAAAAAATGGACCGTTCCCCCACTGATCTCCGAAACTACTGACACATTCACATTCTGAGGAACACAAATATATTTTTTTCATATTTAAAAAATATATAGTTAGAATTTACCCAAAATATACCACAATTTACCCATTCCCCCCCTATATCCGAAAAGTTTTGAAAAAAATTAGAAGTATAGGGTCTGACCTGAAGTTTACTGGAAAAATAATGAGAAACCTCTACTCTTAATTTTGGGGGGCAAATTACAGAATTAAATGGAAAATATAAAATTAAAATTGTTTCTAACGTATCATGTTATATATCAAATAAAAGGGCTCATTATGACGAAAACAAATATATTTTTTTCATATTTTTTAAATAAATTAATTAAAAGATATTAACAAAAATATAAAAAAATTTACCCATCCCCACCCCTTATCTCCATAAGCTGTAAAATTTGGAACAAAAATAAAGGTATAGCGCCTCACCTGAACTTTACTAAAAAAATAAGGAGAATTACCTAATATTCATTTTGGGGGGCAAATTATAGAATTAAATGGAAAATAAAAAATTATAATTGTTTCTAATGGATCAAGTAATCTATGAAATCAAAGGGCTCATTATGACGAATACAATATATTTTTTTAGTTTTTTTAAAATAAATTAATCAAAAGATATTAAAAACAATATTTAAAAAAATACCCATTCCCCCCTTTATTCCCCAAACTATAAGATTTAATTTTTTTTGTTTACAGGAAAAATACGAAGAAATCCCTAATATTAATATTGGGGGCCAAATTATAGAATTAAACGGAAGATAAAAAAATATTTTTTAACGCATCATGCAATACCTCAAATGAAAGGGCTCATTATGAGGAATACAAATATATATTTTTCATATTTTTTAAATTAATTGTTTACAAGATATTAATATAAAAATATAAAAAATTCTCATTTCTCCCTTTATTTCCGAAACCATACTACCTAAAATTTTGAAAATAATTAGGGGTACTGGCGCTCACTTGAAATTTATAAGAGCAATTTTTAGAAAACGCCCATAGTAATTTTAGGGACAAATTATACAATTAAATGGAAAATAAAAATTTTCAAACGCATCATGTAATATATCAGATAAAAGGCCCATTATGTGAATAACAAACAAATATATCATATTTTTAAATCATTTGTTTAAAAGATATTAACAAAAATATTAAACATCTACTTAATTCCCACTTTAGAAACTACACTATTTATATTTTGAAAAATATATTTTATTTGTATTTTTAAATACTTTGAATAAAAGAATTTATAATTTAAAATTTGACCTATTTTGCACTTTATCTTCCAATCTAAAGAGCCTCAAAATTCAGACAGTAGATTATAAAACGTCCCTGAAAGTTTATTAGTAAAATAAAACTCTAATGTTAATTTTTGGGGGCCAAATTAGAAAATTAAATACATATTTATTCCTATAAAAATCAAGCGAATCCTGAAGCAGATAAAAGAAAAAGAAGAGTTTAATTTAAAAGGCTTCCTTTAAAAGATATTAGGGTAAATATAAGAAAATGCACTCATTCTCTGTCTGTCTGAAACTGGAATATAAGAATCTTGAAGGTGGTACGGAATCCTTAGTATGCGAGTCCAACTCGCACTTGACCAAATTATTCTTTATGTAAAATTCACCCTATGGATCGTCTATTAATAAATTATTTCAAAACAAAAGTTAAAAACGAGAAATGGTGTGCAAATTTCACTATGTAATCGCACATAATTTCAAATCAATGCATCTAATATTGAATTTCCCCTGCAGTAGGATTCCACTCCAGGTCACATATCCCCATGATAAAAATGTATCTGCGCCACTTCACATTTTTTGTACACTGAAATACTCCATTCGTTCCAGGTAACCAAATTCAGCATCTTCTGAAATTACCAGACGTCTAAAACAATGCATTGATGTTAGATGGTTTTTAATACATCAAGCGACGGTTGGTTTAGCAGTTAATTTTGTTCGCCAGATATTCTTTGATATATTGATATATATATATATATATATATATATATATATATATATATTGACATGGGCGTACCGAGGGGTGGCAGAGGGAGGAGCTGCCCCCCTTGCACCTGAAAAACCTGCCGAGAGGCATTAAACCTTCCATAAATATGCTGTCTTGCCCCCCTTGGACCGAAAAAGTTTTCTGAATTGTCCCTCTTTCTAGGACATTTTTTCCCCGATTTGCCCCCCTTTAAGACAATTTTTTTCCAAATTTGCCCCTCCCTAGACCAAAAGCTGGGTAGGACCTTGTATATTGATAATAATCAAATGAATAAGTATTTACGTGTTATAATAGTGTAAGAACAGTATTACAATCTTGGATTATGTAGTTTTCCCAAATAAAATTAAAAAAAAATCTTATTTTCACAATTAATATTATTGCAAATAGATGTGAACCAACTGAACGCCACCAATGCTGCGTTTTGACGGTTCCTCGTCAAGACGGATCTCCACCAACGTTGGTAATTGTTAGTGTTCAATCTACTAAAAATTTGACATTACAGTTTACAGGATTCAATGGTTGTTAAATGTTACGTCACTTTAAAATCTACAGTGACTCGACTAATTGTACTACTAGCGGCATATAAAACTATATGGATATACTTGAAATGGGAACTCTACCTATATAATGGTTGTACTTGGTTAATGAAGTGGAATTACAGTTAGGGATGTTACGTACGATACTACTGATATGAGACCAGTATCGATACTTTGTTCTCGATACCGGGAATTTTCGAAATCGATACTTTTCTTGCGATATTTGGATCCAACACAGCATGAAATATTTCTAAAATATTTGTGCAATATTTCAAGTATGATTTGAAATATTTCAAAACATTTCATTTGAAATACTTCATGAAATATTTCTGTATTATGTCATGAACTTTTCAAAAGATCTTTTGTCGCATGTATAAATATTTTACAAATATTTTTGTGAAATATTTTAATTTTTTATGTTTGGTTTTATATATTAAATATATATAATATATCTGAATTCTTCGGATTTTGGCGACAAAAAACCTTTTAAAATATTTAAAAAAACTTAAAAATTATCCTTTATTTCATATATGAAATATTTTCAACTAAACTGCTCTCAAAATATTTCTGTAATATTGGACGAAATATTTCCTTAATATTTGATGAAATATATCAGTCAACGTTTTGTCGCGGACATAGGAATATTTTAGATATTTGAGTGAAAATATATTGTTACAAAATTCATTTTACGCCGCCAAATAGAAAAATGAAGATACCTTCTGAAGTAATCGTTCCGATAAAAAAGACGTAAATGTATAAATAGCTTTTAAAAAAAATTCTTCAATGCATAGTAACAATAATGACACTAAAAAGTAAAAAATAATTCAATATTTAAAACGAAAGATATATTATAAGTTCTATAAGACTACGTTTGATGTTTATGCCAAGCCTAAGAAATGCATATATTTTACATATGAATACAAACAGCTTTCTAAATTAAACTGTTATTAATTTATAAAGCTATTTATACTCCATCTTACACACATATTTTTCAGGCTTGGCACCAACTTCAAACGCAGTCTTCTAGAACATATTATATTTTTTCTTTTTAGTGATATAATGGCGTAAGTGGATGCATGTTTCAATTGTTACTAACTTTGTTTTATAAACAAAATTTTATAGACAAAACAGGGGTATTTTATTATTAGACAAAATTCCATTTTCTTGACGAATCTTGTATCAAACTGAAAAAACTGACATGTAACGATTTTATTATAGGATCTGGATCACGCAGATTATTCTATGAAAACTGGAAGAATATTTATTTTTAAATATTAATATGTTAATATTTAGATAACAGAAGTTCATGTGCATGCCATGTGCATAATTTTATCCTAGGACTATATGAATCAGTTTAATTTCAATTCTCTAACATTTATTGAGACATTCTTTATAATAATTCCACTTCATAATTTACTTTAACTTATATATGCTTATGGACCCAATTTTGTGAACCACCCTAAGTTACTATAACACTTTATATTCCAACCATCTTCAATAACAATAACACTTTATCTTCCAACCATTCTGTATATGCGACTGCCTGTCGACCACACTATAAACAAACATCGTATACATACAACACCTCGTAGGGTACCCAATAAAACATTTCTTTTTCTAATTGTTTTTAATCACAATTCTTCTCCAGCCTATATTGCAACCACCCTATATATGCAATTGCCTATGGGCTACAAATATAGCACTTTTGTTCTACCATTTTTTAAGTCAAGCATGACTATAATTATACTCCAGCATATACGTCACCACCCTGTATATGCATCTGCCAATAGTCATCCAAATTAATATTTTTTTAACAACCCCGTTAAACTATAATTCCAACCAGTCTTTATTTGCAACTGCTAAGGAGATACCTTACAAGTATAACATTCTTCTACCATTTTTTAAAATAACTTGTATAACATAGGTATGTTCTTCTCCACCAAATCTTTTAACTACCATATATGTGTAATCAACTGCTTTTGGGTTTCACCATATATTTTTTTAATTTTTTTCTAGCCAACCTGTATGACTAAAATTTCTCTCCACTCTATATTCTAACTCCTCTGTATATGCAACTACTTAGGTATATGCCACCCAACAACACATTTAGTTTCTAAGGTCCTGTATATTTATAATTCTAAAATGCCCTATATTTCAACGACTTTATATAAGCAAATAAAACTGCTTATTGGCTACATATAACATTTTTTTAACCGTCTCGTATAATGGATGTTATATGAAACTTCAACACAATACTATTATCATATTACAGACCACACCTGCAGATATCATGTTTTTCTCAGAAATCCAAATCGTCAGCATTGAAACAAAGTATTCTTGGGATAAGACTCTAACAATTGCTTCACTGCTGACAAGGCGTCTGCAGTAATATTATAAATACAGGACACTCATGTTTTCAACGAACATTATTGTATTAACTTTTCATATACGAGTATCTAGTTCAAGTAAATTTTGTAACTCAGTTTTTGAAATAAAGTTTTTTTAAAAATAAAAATTTGAGTGAACGATCTAACAAAATTGGTATCAGAAGTGGGATTCATCCGTCAACGTCGTGTGAACAAGAGTATTCTAACACACAACGGTGGGTCCTAATCCTTAAAAGCGGAAGAACCAAACAAGGGCAGTCCTCACTTGAAGAAGTCAAGAACAAGACTAGTTCCTAATGATCCTTCCCAAACTGTAAGTACGATAATATTGAGTCTGTACAAATTGTTTTATTTCATTGTGTTCCAATTTTTATTACTATTATTAATTTTTATATCTCGCATAATACCATTTTATTTTTTAATATTATTATCAATACCCCATTTGTTCTAAATATATACACACGTTTATATTTTACCCATCAAACATGCCAAACGCAAGTGACAGAAATTTTGATCGCACTCAATCAGCCGATCCTACTGAGGATCCGGTAGAACAAATTGAACCATACAAACTTTCCGAAATATTTTCCGTAGTCCCGGAGTACGATGGCAACCCGATTATGCTATCGAACTTCATAAATTCTTGTGATACTGCTTTCCGAATGGCAACAGGTGAACAAAAAATTTTAGTAACTCTACATTTTAAAAATAAATTGCGAAGACGCGCCGCGGAATTGATTAATTCTAGAAATCCCGTGACATGGGGAGAAATTAGAAATTTGTTAGGAACTCATTTTGGGGACCTTCGAGATTTATCTTCTTTAATTGCTGATCTTCAACGTATACGTCAATTGCCTAACGAATCCCCGTTAACTTTTGTTTCTCGCCTACAAAGTCATAATGCAAAAATGCATTTCGCTGTTAACCAACAGACATTTGAACAAAAAACAGCACAGTCCCAACTAATCGAGACCATGACATTGAACTCGCTATTAGCAGGACTAGAACCGAAAATCGGACAGATAATAAGAGCCAATAACCCTCCAGATATCTTAACAGCACTCACTCGAATCAAACGAGAGCTTCAACTGACTTATTTCCAAGACCAAAAATTCTCAGGCCAAAGACATCCAGTACCCGTCACGCGAAAACCAAATCAAGGTGTCATCCCAAAAACTTGTAATTACTGCCGTAAACCAGGGCATGTTTTTAACGAATGCCGAGCAAGACAATATGCTCAAAATCCTCAAAACTTTCAACCAAGGAATTATCAAAATACAAACGCCCCTGCTCGACAAACACCTCCGACGCAAAGATTTCCTAACAATCAGGCGTCTGTAATCAGACCAAACCCCAACTACCAAAGACCCGAATTTCAGAGACCTCCAAACTTTACAAGAAACTCATTAAATGCCCCGAACACTTCGAACAATAATTTCAATACTGCTAGAACTCAACACTTTAATTCAATGCTTAACAACGACTACTATTGTAACCCTTCTACAAGTGATTCTTCCGTAACCAACGATAGCCCCGACCAACAATGGCAATTTGAAAATCACTATCCAGATTATCAATGTTACAATCCACCTGAATATGAATTTTATGAACAAATACCTTAATCGCACCCTGATCAATATCAGGATTTTCTCCAAACACCATTAGAAGCGAAACCTCCTTACAACAGCCAACACGACCAAACAATGACGCAGCTCGAATCACAAATTCAAGCCCTAAACCTGGACAATTTCGATCCAACAATAAACTTTCCCGAACAAAGGTTCCTATGAAACCTCTCCTATCAGTAAATTCCAAAAATCTCTATTACATTAAGGACGCCACTGGTGTATTTAAAATCTTGATCGACACTGGTGCCGGTCTTTCAGTCTTTAAACCATCCACTTGTAAAAACTACCGAAACAGACAACCAGAAAATGTAACTATTCAGGGCATAACGAACGAAAAAATTTTAATTACTGAATCGGTACTAATACCATTTACCGATGAAGATCCACACAAAGTTTATATTCATGACTTAGAAATAGACTTTGATGGTTTACTCGGATCTGACTTCCTAGACCACTATGAATGCGTTATTGATATTAAAAACAAAATGCTTATCACTAACTTCAAAACGATTCCACTATTTAAAATAACCGACAACTTGACCGAAATAGCACAAGAACGTGTCATTAATAAAATTTCTCTCGAACCAAGGGTAGAACAAGTCGTAAAATTAAAAAGCCCATTAAGAAACACGGAAGCAATTCTCCTCGGGTGTGAGACTGAAAAAGTAAATCTACCCAACGCACTAGTCCGTATAGACAAAAACGGCGACTTTCTAACAACCGTTGTAAACCTTAACGCCATACCCAAGACTGTCACTCTCCCTGAACTTTTGTTCGAACCAATAGAAGAATTTACTATTAACAACTTAAACACTTACAATGAAAACGAAAGCTTAAATAAATACGAAGAAATCAAAGAACAACTACGCCTCGAACATCTGAACGAAGAAGAAAGAGAACTCATTACAAACCTGTGCATGGAATATTCAGATATTTTTTACATCGAGGGAGACAACCTAACGTTTACTAATGAAATCAAGCATCAAATAAACACTAAAGAAAGCAAACCAATTTTCACCAAATCCTACCGATACCCACACATTCATAAAGAAGAAGTGAAAAACCAGATGTCAAAAATGCTCAAGCAGGGAATCATCCAACCATCGACTTCACCCTGGTCATCCCCAGTATGGGTCGTGCCAAAAAAAATGGATGCCTCCGGGAAACCGAAATGGCGAGTGGTTATCGACTACCGTAAACTTAACGAGTTGACAGTGGACGATAAATACCCACTACCCAATATCTCGGACTTATTGGATCAGCTAGGGAAGTGCCAATACTTCACAACCCTAGACTTGGCGTCCGGATTTCACCAAATCGAGATAGACCCCCAGGACGTCCAGAAAACAGCATTTACGGTGGAGAACGGGCATTACGAGTTTGTGCGTATGCCATTTGGACTGAAGAACGCTCCATCTACCTTCCAACGCGTGATGGATAACATCTTAGTGGGTATTCCGAACGAACGATGCTTGGTATATATGGATGATATAATTGTATTTAGCCCCTCAGTCCATGAACACATCAACCGGTTAACTGAAGTATTCAAAAGATTAAGGAAAGCTCACTTGAAAATCCAACCAGACAAATGTGAGTTCCTTCGAAAGGAAGTCGCATACCTCGGGCATGTAATAACACCTGAAGGCGTGAAGCCCAACCCGTCTAAAATAGAATGTGTCAGAGATTACCCGAACCAAAAACTGCCAAAGACATTAAATCGTTCCTAGGCCTCTGCGGTTATTATCGAAGATTTATAGCAAACTTCGCTAAGATCGCAAAACCACTGACCCGATTACTACAAAAGAACGTCAAATTTCATTTCGATAAAGAATGTGAAGTCTTTCAAAACTCTGAAACAAACTTTGATCACATCACCCGTGCTAATTTACCCGAACTTTGAAGAGCCGTTCGTGTTAACCACGGACGCAAGCGCATTCGCTATAGGAGCAATTCTGTCTCAAGGGCCAGTAGGGACACGGTAAAGACCTCCCGATCGCTTACGCATCCCGAACTTTGTGTAATGCGGAAGTGAAATATTCGACCATAGAAAGGGAACTTTTAGCAATTGTGTGGGCGGTCAAGCACTTTCGACCTTATTTGTACGCGAGAAAGTTCAAACTTCTGACGGATCACCGCCCGTTAACCTGGCTGTTCTCCATCACAGACCCAGGAAGTCGACTCGCCCGATGGCGCCTGAAATTGGAAGAATATGATTACGAAATTCTGTACAAACCGGGAAAGACCAACAAGAACGCCGACGCACTCTCTAGGATAAAAATAAACCACTTCCAAGAGTATTCAAACTTCCAAACGAGAATTCTTTGCGGTAACGAAGACGATCCTATGGAAGCAGGACCATCTTCAGTGAAAATTGAGGATGAAGAACAAGGAGCGCCAGACAACGACCAAAACGAAGCCGAACGAATCCATGAAGAATTTAAAACTTTCGTGAACCTTTACAAAACAAAATCTATCATAGACTATTCAAAAATTGAATTCACTAACGGACAACTACTTGACAAAACTAACAAAAACATTATTACCTTCTTTTGGCAAAATAAACTAAAAGACTTTCACGAATTTATAATGGATGACATTTTCGAGGAAAACATAGACTTTGAACCTGACAAAATCAACAAATTCGCAAGCAAATCCGTTAAAGACAGGAAATGTTTTATAATTGCCCTTCCTTATGACCCAGAAGCGGTAGCAGAATATCTTTTCTATGTCATTTTCAAAAATCAACATGAATTAGACCTTAACACAACATACTGTATTGAAAATAATCTCGAACTCTTAGAAATTTTGTCTTTCATTTTCTCAGAAAAAGATATTAAACTTAGAGTCTGTCAAAACTTAGTCCAAACACCGACTAATGACCAAATTCCACTAATAATAGAACAGAACCATTGCGGAAAAGCCAATTTACACCGAGGTGTTAATGAAACCCTCAGCTGAATCCGACAAAACTTTAACTGGACTGGGATCACAAAAGATGTCGAAACCTTTATAAAGAATTGCGAAATTTGCCAGAAGGTGAAAATTTGCCGGAAAAATCTCAGTACACCCCTAGTAATCACAGAAACCCCAGAGGCTCCTTTCGAGCGCATTAATATCGATATATTCAAAACACCGACAAGAAACTACGCCTTGACAATACGTGACGAACTAACAAAGTTTACACAAGCTTATGCCCTTAGCGACAAAACTGCGAAATCAGTAGTAGCAACACTTTTGCTATTTTTCCAACACTATGGCACACCGTTACGTATTCATTGCGATTTAGGAAAAGAATTTGAAAACTTAATGAAAGACTTGTGTTCAATGTTCGACATTAAACTTACCTTTTCGAGCGTGAGTCACCCGAAATCTAATGGCTCCCTAGAGAGATTTCATGCCACCTTAGCAGAGATGATTCGTGCCCATCTAGCCGAAAACCCGGAAGAACATCCCTTCAACATACTACCGTATGCTATCATCTGCTATAATAATACCAAAAACAAAACACACGGGTTTACCCCGTATGAACTCCTGTTCGGACATACGGCTTGTCGCGTACCAGAAAAACTGTACAACGAGAAAACCCTCATGACTAAATACGTTAGAGACTTAAACAACAGAATCTCATACTACTACAACATTGCCAGAGAAAAAACAGAAGCACAAAAGGAAAAAGCTAAAACCCGATTTGACCAAAACATACCCACCAAACGACCCGAATACAAACCCGGTGATAAAGTATACGTCCGCGAAACACAAATTACTGACAAATTACAAAACAAATTCAACGGACCTTACGAAATCTTAGAAGTTTACGACAATTCGGCTATGTTAGTGAACTGGAAAACCAGACAAAAAACAAAAGTAAACTTCGACAACTTAAAACCATACTTTGAGACTTAAACAAAATTTCATTGCAGGCTCCTCTTGGTTGTCGCAACCGCCTGTGCTCAATACTCGGTCCAACCAATCAATAACACCATCGGCATATTTTATCACGAAGAATCTCTTTTAAGAATATCCAATGATAAATGGACACTACTTGTATACAAGGACTTAGAACCAATTAAAATCGCTCTGGATAAAAATGATAAAATACTTTCTAATCTGGTCGATACTTTGAGGCAAAACACACCACGCATGGTAGCTTTTAACACAGAAATCAGAACTCATTACAGTCTCCTAAATCAAATATCGCGAGACTTAAACTTAAAATATCAAGAAATATTTGCAGACACAAAAATTAATAGAATCAAAAGAGGATT
This sequence comes from Octodonta nipae, assembly GCA_034190945.1. NCBI lineage: Eukaryota > Metazoa > Arthropoda > Insecta > Coleoptera > Chrysomelidae > Octodonta > Octodonta nipae. The sequence continues at coordinate 69,897,249 of CM067216.1, read as the reverse complement.
ATTTAACGGAGTCCGTACATTTTGGAAAGCAATCACTGGAAATCTGGACTCATCAGACGGTGACTATTTCAATGATTGCATTAATAAAATCTCTCATGACGAAATTGAACTAGAAACACTAATAAAAAATCAAATTTCTGTTACGACGTCTGTCATAAAAAACTTCAATACGACCATCCAAAATCTTCAAATTGATGAAGAAACTTTTAACAAAGATATCCAGGAAATCGAAACCGTCCTTTTAGGATATTTCAGACACAACTTCCTATCTAGACGCCAAAGCAAAAGCCCTAGAAGTTTGTGAATTATTAATGGAAAGTTACCTATTCCTACAGACCAGTTTAAATGATATTTTAAATTCGATTACCTTCGCAAGACTTCACATAATTCATACTTCCATAATAACTCCTAAAGATCTTGTGAACTCCCTTCAGGAAATTTCACATACACTATCTAAAAGTAACCTTCCATTACAAGCTTCACTCAGTACTGTTGCCCAGTACTTAGATATTATGGACCTTGAAGCTTACCAAACAGAATCAAAAATAGTTTTCATTTTGAAAATCCCTTTGATAGACCCCGAGATTTATACCCTGTATCGTCTTTTTCCGATTCCAATACCTGATGCGAGAACAGGACTTCACCACATTCTCTTAACCTCCCAAAAATATATAGCTAAAGATGACGACTCACTATTATACGTCTCCCTTAAAAACCTTGACTCCTGCAAAAATATTGAACCTTCAACCAAAATTTGTACAAACATGCTACCTTTCCCACTGGTTAGCAGCGCCATTTGGGAAGCACGCCTTCTTCGCCACTCCGTAGAACTGCCTGAATCCTGCCAATCGTCAATAATCCTAGCAGAGGGTTATAATATCCAGGAAATAGCAACAAACCTCTGGTTAATCTCGACATCAAAATTGGTTCCAGTAACGATCAAATGCGTTAACCAAGACCCAGTGTCTATTACCATAAGAAATAATTCATTATTCAAGTTACAACCGAAATGCAGTTCTTTTGTCGGAGACATTAGAATTCATTCAAAGTCCATTTTAAGTGACAAAAAGAACACCACCTATAGGAATCAACCAATTGACATTCCTTATGAGTGTTGTGAAAATGTTCCAAACAGAAAACACTTACTCGACCTAAAGCCACTGAAGTTAAATAAGCTGGATACAGAAGACTTAAACGTCGCCCAGTACAAGCGCAGCCAGTACTCAGACGAACTTGATAAAATGTTAAAACAACCCTTTGTCACGAAACACATTTCTTGGTTTGTTTATGTGACAATTACCATCATCATCCTGCTCGGTGGCCCTTTACCTTTTCTGTAAATGCAGAAAAAGAAATCCAACCAGACATAGCATTGAGACTCGGAACTATCCAGGAGACCCTCCGAATCCACCATACCCAGGCTGCAAAAGATTTTCTATGCCGAGAATCTTCCCCCGACGCCGACCAAGACAAGAAGACGAAGGGGAAGATATCGAACTGTAAATATTTTGTCAAATATTTCATTTTATTATACCTTTATATTTTTATACATATTTTTTTTATATACATTTCAATTTTACCTTTTTTTTGATTATGACTTTTATATTGTATTTTATTTTGTTTATTATTTTTATGTATAATTTTAATTTGCAAAAAGCTGCTGCAAAGCACCAACTTTTTCAATAAGGGGAAAGTTGTTATATGAAACTTCAACACAATACTATTATCATATTACAGACCACACCTGCAGATATCATGTTTTTCTCAGAAATCCAAATCGTCAGCATTGAAACAAAGTATTCTTGGGATAAGACTCTAACATTTGTTTCACTGCTGACAAGGTGTCTGCAGTAATATTATAAATATAGGACACTCATGTTTTCAACGAACATTATTGTATTAACTTTTCATATATGAGTATCTAGTTCAAGTAAATTTTGTAACTCAGTTTTTGAAATAAAGTTTTTTTAAAAATAAAAATTTGAGTGAACGATCTAACATGGATAACGATAAACTTGTATAACCTTCATGTATGCCACAAATTAACATGTAACTCCTAAACTTTTACCCATCTTAAAATAGGCAACTTTTAATCTTTGAAAACGTTAATTTGTAACCAGTTTCGATATTGCCAAAAGAAATGGTAGATCCTTCACTATTAAGGAAAATGCATCTTTTTGACAAACCTCGTATACAGTTATTGATACTTTTTTTAGGCTTCAAGACTGCAATTTTTTTTATGGAGATATTATTAAGAAAATTTTCGATATCTACTGTTCTAACTTAAGTGCACCCTATATAAAAGGTGTTTTTTAGAGGTATAGAAATTTGAAATGAAATAAAACAAGGAATTTTTTTTTAAATTGACATGAAATTTACTTTATTTGAAAGATAATCTTCTGGCATTATAATTTGAATATGACCTCCACGGCTGACTCGGACGTAGTCTAATCTGGAGGTCCAATTTTCGATGACTTTTTCCAACATTTGTGGCCGTATATCGGCAATAACGCGCGAATGTTGTCCTCCAAGTAGTAAAACGTTTCGGGCTTATCGGCGTAGACTAGCGACTTCACGTATCCCCACAGAAAATAATCAAGCGCTGTTAAATCGCACGATCTTGGAGGCCAATTCTCGGGTTCGAAACGTGAAACTATGCGGTTACCAAACGTTTCTTTCAATAAATCAATTGTGGCGCGAGCTGTGTGAAATGTTGCCCCGTCTTGTTGAAACCACAGCTCGTGTGCATCATGATTGTTCAATTGATGAACGAAAAAGTTAGTAATCATGGCTCCATTGACTGTAACGTTCTGGCCAGCATCGTTTTTAAAGAAGTACAGACCAATTATTCCACCAGCCCATAAACCACACCAGTCAGTTTTTCGGGATGTAACGGTGTCTCAACATGAACTTGAGGATTATCATCACTCCAAATACCGCAGTTTTGTTTATTGACGTATCCATTCAACCAAAAGTGAGCTTCATCGCTGAACAAAATTCGCATATGAAAATCGGGATCAACGGCAATCTTGTTTTGGGCCCATTCACCGAATGTTCCCCTTCCTAGGTGATCGTGTGGTTTCAATTCTTGCACGAGTTGCATTTTGTAAGCACGCAAACCAAGATCTTTTCGCAAAATCTTCCATAAAGTGGATGGACACGTATCCAATTCCTGTGTACGATGGCGGATAGACTGATTCGAGTTTTCCTCTACGCTTCGCTCTACAGCAGCAATGGATTCTTCTGTAAGCACTGTACGACATCTCTGTGGATGCGTGTTATCATTTAGAGTAAACCTGGTGCGAAAACGTTGCATAGTTAATTGAATTAATTGCTCTGATGAACGATTATGTTGACCGTAAAATGGAAGTGCGCGATACGTATTTCGAACAGAACCAAGATTTTCAAAATAAATTTGCACAATTTGGAAGCTTTGTTCAGGCGTCAGTCTATTCATGGTGAAATGCCAAACCACACCAGAGATCATACAATAAAGAAATCAAACTAAACATAAATCAAAGTAGTTAAAGTTCTATACCTCTAAAAAAACATCCGTTATATGCAGACTAAATGAAAACATTTATCTGGAAATATTTTGATGAAATTCCAATCTATCTTCAATTAATTTCATCCTAGATTTTGAATAAGATTTACTAAAATGTTTTAATATCAGCGCTTTCACCATATATTGATATATTAAGCAGTCGGTTACAAGATTTTTCCGATATTTTGCAAAATGGACCATTCCATGTCATTGATGATGAAATTCCAATCTATTTTCAATTAATTTCATTCTACATTTCGAATAATAACTAAAATGTTTTAATCCAGCGCATCACCATATATTATGATATATTAAGAAGTCGGTTACAAGATTTTTCCGATTTTTTGCAAAATGGACCATTCTAAGCCATTGAAAAAAATATGGGACTCATCTGGAAGTATATTCTATCACATGAAAAAGAATGATCGAAATCGGTTCATAGTTGACGGAGTACTGAGATAACAAAGTCTAAAAAAATACAACCGAATTGAGAACCTCCTTTTTTGAAGTCGGTTAAAAACGGCCTGAAAAAGCACCACAATGGCTATCCCGAAATTTCGATGGATGTAAAAAAGGCGACGTCCAGAATATTCCTGAAAACGCTCTGAAAACAGAAATAACTATCGAAATTCTAGTATCTTCACTTCCTTATAAAAGACGACGGTCGCACAAGTTGAGCAGTATAAAATTTAGCGGTATGTTGAATCGAGAGCAAAAGAAGAGAACAGCCGTAGTATTAGTCATTGTGTTTTTATAAGAGAGTTTATTTTGATAAAAATAAAGACGCTGAAAGTGAAAACTTGATTTGAACTCACAGAATCTATAGCAATGTATTTCATACTATATGGGATCCGAGATGGGTATTTTTGTTTCAATACCAGTATACCTTATATGCTTTCTGTATACTGGTAAAAATGCCTTACCCACTACACGTCCACCCCGTATAGGTATACCCCATATATTAAAATCCTGTATACTTGCAACTGCTACAGAAGCTTCACTCTGTAGACAGCAATCCTGTATGCCTACATTCTAGGCATTTACCCTGTACACTTAAAAGCCGCTTAAACTCATAGTCTATCTACTTATTCGTATGCTAGTCTATTTACTAACACCTAGTGTAGTGAATTTAATTAAGTGGACTGTAGTTTTGTGTGGTTCTATTTTGATAAAAAACTCAATTGCCCTTCATAAGAAAACTCTTACCTTGTCTACGAGTTAGATCTAGTAAAAGCCTTGGGAAATCTGCCATCCATGTATTTGTCTGCATTCGGCGCGGGTAGCTGGTCTTAACCCTGGGTTTTTAGACACAATTAAAGTTTATATTGTTGGGTAATGCGCACTCACGAGGGGGTTTACAATAAGTGAATAATAGCTGCACACGCACTTTGGGGTTGCACTAGCGAGCCCATAGGGAAACGTTTTTTCCTTGAGAGTTTCTAGTGAGGTCCGTACTGGACGAGAGGCAAACAGCGAGTCTTTCCGCGATTGCGCTTCAGGCAGAGTTTTTTCCAAGCAATTGAGAATATACATATGTAAATATAAAGGCTGTCTCTTTTAACCCAAAAAAGACGGAGTGTTCTGATCACCTAGTATACATACAGTTTTCTGTGCTGTTCCAAACATCGCCGGCAAAGGATGGGCGTGCTTACAAAATCAAAGGATGTTTATCGAAGCTCTTATCCCGACTAATAAATCGTGAAATGTATTTGACTCGAGGGCTACTTCTTTGTATCCACGTCCAAAAATCAAAAAGTCCTATGTTGCTGAATATGGAATTGAAAAGCCGTTTAATTGCGGTATCACAAGCTACCCTTTTTCCTTTAAAAGTTGTTCTAGGTGAGTTGAGGGGGCAGGTGATTTGATATTAATAATTTTAATAAAAAAAGTTCTTCAGAAATAGTTGTGTATGGTCTAAAACCTTAAATATGACCAGCAAGTATATTTTTTCAATCTGTATATGAGGGTTGTCAAAAAGTATGAATTTTGCCCAAGAATAAAGTATGTTTATTTTGGACAAAACCAAAGAATTGTAATGCCTTTTTCCAAGAAATTTTAAACCGTTTTCTTTCCATTTTTTTAATACCCCTTTGTTTAATTTCATGGGAGAACTAGCCGTAATATTACTGATGTTGTGCCAACAAGCACCTGCCTTCTCAACGGAAAACTTTTTTGACCTGCTAGGTCTCCGGATTTGAGCCCCCACGAGTAGTTCTTGTGCGGATACTTACAAGAAACTGTATACGTTTAGATGCCAATTCAAAATGCTGACTAGTTGGAGAGAGCAATTAGACAATTGCAAACATAACTTAAGGCATAATTACAAATGTTTTATTTTTTTCACTAATAGTAGGTTTAAATGTAAGGAAAATGAAGGAGATATCGGTGAAACGGTGAAAAGGAAACGTTAATGCACATTTTTATTTAAATTAGTTGAATGTAATGTTAACATTGCAGTTTTCTAAACTAAATGTCTTAGACATGTTCCTATTACAAAACATAATAAAACCTCATTTTTCATGTTAGATGGATATAATTGCATATTTAACCGTAGATTTTAACTCACATCAATTCTCCTAAATGTACTTAACTCTTGAACAAATTTCATACTTTTAACAACCCTTGAACCCTTAAAAATTTGATATTTAATGGTTGTATTTAAGGTTTTAGGCCACGCAGAAGATTTTATAAATTAAATTAATACTGAATACGTTAATAAATATAATAATTAGCCACTGACAGTATCAAGTAGCGAAACTCTCGTTTTCGTGCTACTAAGTTAGTAGCACTAAAACTTCTACTAAAACTACTATTAATCCTTTCAATTGTGGCTCACGTTTGAACTGAGGTGCGTCAAAAAAGATAATCTCGTACAAAATTAACTTCAGCAGTGGTAGACTGCTTTTTAGCTTTTGATATTTTCTTGACCTATTATATTAAAAATAGCCAGTCTTTATAGAAATTACTTCATTTCAAGCAGATTTTTCTCAATTTAGTGTCGAATAACTTCAGTGATACTGTGAGAAAAACCGTTGCCAAGCGTTTAAAGCATAGGAGACACAGACATTAATGACTATGAATTAATGAAATGGAAATAAACCTAACGAAGATAAGACAGGAGACAGAGATGTTGATCATGAAAAAGGTCAGCCACTTGAAAAGAACGGTCATAGTTGGGTCTACAAGATTGGATAATGACCTTGACTGATTTTTCCAGAGATGAATAACCATAAAAAAGAGTGGCCCGAAACCTATTCAATCTACATCTGTAAATGAGTCTACAGCTGTACTTTTTTCGAAACCGCATTTTTTGTTTATTTCGTCGTTTCTTACCTGGTCTTGTCTAGTCTTTCCTGTCATCTTAATGTTTTCACTTAGCTGTTCTTAGTGCCTTTTTGTTCTCCGGTTTCGATCGCATATGGTCGTTCCTTCATACCATATCTCTTAATGCGCCTGCAGCGTTTGCTGCCTTCCGTACTTGGTTAGCTGCTTTTTTTGGAGAATGTTCCCATAACTTATTATATCGGGTCCCAGATGTTTGACGGACATTACTTGGTTTATGATTTTTCCTTCAATCTCTAGTTTTGTCACTTACTGTCTCCTTGGATACAATTAGGTATTCCGTTTTTGTAAGCATAACCTTGTTGTATTCTTTGTAAATCTTCTTAAACGTATGTAGTGTTCTGTGTAGGTTGCCTTCACTCCTGAATATAAACACCGCAATCGTCTGCATAGCATATAATGGTGACCCATTTTCCTATTTTGTTGCCAATTAATGTTTTCTCTTTCTCTATTATTTGGTTCAGTTCCAGGTTGATCAGGAATCGGCTTTAGTTGTGCCTTTACCTTAGAAGGACTGCTAAGTGTATTAGGCATAAATAATAAAACACATTTAGAAATGAAACTGTATTATATAAAAGTAAAAAATTCAATACTAATCTGTAAACATAAGTTATTAAATTTAAATTCATCTTAGTTCCACTAAATTTTTTACCCTTATAAAAGGCATAGATGTTGTTTGTACCATCGAATCTGATACTACGTCAGTTGTTTGAAAATTGTTCACTGGCACCATATTTCCCATATTTGTTGGTTGAATAATATCGTAAGAAACGTTAGAACAATCAGGAATATTAGACGTTTGAACCTGATTAGTTGACGGCGAAGAAATAATTGTCGAATGCATAGAGTCAGAATGATTGATAGGCGAAGAATAAGATACATTCGTAGTTACTGGTGGAATATTCGATACTGAAGACATGACAGGTGAGGGCAAAATATTAGAAGGAGAGGGAAGGATGGGCATCGAAGTTATGGAACTGTTATCTAAAACTGGTGTAGATGCCATCAAAACTTGTGAAACACTATTTGGAACAACCATAGATGTGTTCGTGTTATACACACTACTATTTGGATTATAAGACATGTAATTATTTGAAGGAGGCATAATTATTGGCGTCTTTTGGCTATTTTGATATACTAAATGTGGTGATGCAGAAAGAGATGTGGGTTGCGGGTAAAGTACTGGATTACTTGACTGATATGAAATACCGACTGTATTTCCAACAGGTCCGTTTGTAGACATATTACCGAGATTTCCAACTATGTTGTCAGACAGTGTAAAAGCTATCCCGTTTTGAATTGACACAGAAGATGAGGTTTGTTGGATGTTACTAAATGCAGTATTCACAGTATTAGCTGTTGAAACAAAATTTGGAACAGCTTGGTTGGAAACTAAATTCTGATTGTTGACAGTTTGTTGACTCAACCTGTTGTCATTTTGGACTGAAAAAATCTCGTGACTCGTAAAAACGTTACTGCTTTGGGAAGTAACCTGCTGATTCGGTAAACTATTGTGACTGGCAGTAATAATATGATTTTGACTAGTAGAACTATGATGTTTCTGTTGCTGTGGAGTACTACTTTTTGGCTTAATCAGTCGTGGTTTCGGTGATCTGTAACTGGTTTTCTGTTTTCTGTTTCCATTTTGTTGTTTAGGGGTGGAGTTAGTTTTTTTTGCTGTATTTGTTTCTTGGTTGGATGGTGTATTCTGATTTTTGGAAACTGCAATCTTTTTCACGGGGATCTTAAGATCGATGGGGTTCATATGACCCCACAAGTACATATTCTTATTTGTATTCTTCTTTTGGTTATATTCGTAACTAACCTTAAAACGTCCATGCTTTACATCCACAGGAATTCTGTATAAGTTCAGTTGATTCTTCAAGTTTATTAAAGTAGCTTTACTGTCTTGCAAATTTATTTTAATTGGCATGTTTGATAGCACATCTGGTTGAATGGCTACATCTTTACACAGTGGCTTCTTTTTATGAATTCTTAGTAATTCTTTCAAAATCACTGTATCAGTAGCTTTCACATCGATTGAATCTAATACGTAACTATTTTTAATTCTAATATCTGGTTTAACAACCGAACTGCTTAGATTCTGTAAAGGACCTGGGGGCAGATTCTCCAGTACTTTTTTAGTTGAAGCTGAAGCTTTCACATTTAACGATGAATTGTTATTAAGTAATCCAATTTGTTCCTTGGTTGTGTTCTGTGAATTATTGGTTGTGTTCTGTGAATTATTTTTTAATTCTTCGTCATCTGAGCCTATTTCTATAATTTCGCCTCCATCTTTTTTCGAATTTTTCGTTTTTTGTGTCACATTAGTGCTCTTTTTCGTTTTATCTTTTTTTGGATTTATATTCAGTCCTGAAATTGGAGGGAAACTGGCAAACGCTTTCGGATATTTTCGCCTAATCTCTAAATTAAATTCTATTTTAACAAGACATACATCTGGAAGGCTATATGAGTACTTAGTTTTTTTGACAACACATTGTTTTTCTATGTGCTCTTCTTTAAGTTCAATAGTTTTAAATTTAGCTTTGCAAAAATGGCAACGTAAATGCTTCAGCAGATGTCGTTTTAATTCTTTGGCATAAGTAAAGACTGCATTACAAATATTACACACAGCTAAAGGTTTCTCTACATACGACATTTGCACGGGGACTTCTTCTTTTGATTTTAAATTATTTAGTGTTGGAGTCTGATCTGAAGATTTGTTCAGCATTGGTTTCATATTTTCTTTTTTTTCAGAACCGTTAACAGATTCAAGTACTTTTATTTTTTTCGGGGCTGAAGATACGTCGGAGCTATTATCTCTTGGGTAAAGCTTCCTTTTTAAATCAGATTTAATCGAGAAGATTTTCAAATCTCCATCTTCTTTCACTAGCTGATATTCCTCTTTATCGGGTTTCTGTAATTTAATATTTATAGGAGATATTGCACTGTTTGTTGATTTAATTTCACTATGACTAATCTTTGGCAATTCTTGTTTTTCAGTCTTGTTTCTTTCGTCTTTAGTTAAAACAGGACTTGAACTCATCGACTTTAGTGCTTGCAAAGCCCTTGCTGTGTGTTCTTGTATGTTGCGATGGTGTCGCTTGAAGTAGTTTTCAACTTCATTCATTTGCATTGATACACAGGGTGACATATTTAGCGACAAGCACGTATTTGGAAGCAAAATGCTTGGATACGTTTTAATTATCTCTTTTACGTTGGGATGAATAAATTCAAAACGATTTGGAACCGGCTTGCTTTGAGCTTTTTGAGTTGACGCCCCACTTTTAATTATTATGTTAGTATTTGGTATTTTCAGCTCTCCATTCTTCGTGAGTTCTTTATATTTCATCTGAAACAAATAAAAATTATTTGAAAAGCATGTAAAACAGTTTTTTGTACGAATATTGCATAGCTAAGGTTTACACTTTTTTTGTAGAACATGTGGAAATTCATTTGTTTATGATACAAAAAATAAAGGATCTGAAGAAATATTAAAACACATATATTTTACACAGCAATATAAACAACTTTATAAATTGAAAATTTTCTGTTATAATTTAATAAACCTATTTATACTGCTATGTTAAACATATATTTTTCAAAGTTGGCACCAACTTCAATATAGTTTTATAGCACTATATTTTTTATTGTTTGATAGATATATTTTTCACTTTTTAGTGTGACTATTGTCATTATGCCTTGAAGTCGAATAATTTTGTAAAAGTTATTTATATGAAGTCGGTTTTTGTTTTTTTAACCGACAGTAATTAAGGCTCAATCAATTTGAATATGTTAAATTGTATTCTACAAGGATATTATCTAGCTGGGCTCAGTATATTATTCCATAACGTAAAACACACCGTTTTTCAGAAATTCGGAAAAATATGTGCACAAAATGATAAACACTGTAAATGTCAAATTTTCAACCTATTCAATCTGTTAAGGGCCGGGTGGCATCACGTATTGGTTGTTTGGGTAATATCTTGTCCTCTGAGTAGTTATATGAACTGTCGCACGTTAATCAAGATAAACTTATATACGGCTATAACAATGTAATTTTATAATACTACAACCATAATCCAACATTTTATTGTTGTTATTTCAATATTATAAATCATAAATACTTATTAATTTGATGATCAATATAAATATCAAAGAACACCTGGCGGACAAAATTATTTTGAAAAGATGAAGATTCAATTACTATATCAAAACGAAAAAATTTTATGCCGGCGACCTTTTCTATATGGTATACAGTTGTAGATGTGTGTATGTGTGTGCGTGCAAGAATCCAAATTCGAGCAGCAAACAATGTGCACAGTTGAAATATTAAGCGGATCAAAATTAGTTATACAGGTGGGTTCAAGAAATCTTAAAAAGGAATGTGATATTAGGTGGTACATAGGCAGTTGCATATATAGGACGGTTGAAACATAAGATGGAATAGAATTATAGTGATACGAATGATCAAACTTATTGGGAGGTACTCCATTTGACTTATCTGAAAAACCAGTATGAACCTCAATATCAAACCACACATCAACACCACACGATTTGACGATTTCATGCTATACTCCCGCCGAGAACAATCAATGACAAATAGAGTGTGCTTCTCGAAGTCAACATAATTCAATAGAGATTGTCCTTTACCGGTAAAGTCGTGCTAAAAGTCGCTGTTGTGTTTGTATACTTCTCCATAGTAATTTTTGTAGAAATCGATCATATTTCGTTCATTGGGCCAATAATCGCTGTTCAATGTTAATCGAATATTGGTCAGGTTTATGGGGTCAAATTTGGTGGGATCTAGTGTGAACTTGCTGTTCTTATCTGTCTGAAAGGAGATAATTAAATATCTAAGGATCTCTAAAGCACGACATATTTTCACTGCCAACACCTCTCTTGTGAATGGTAATTCATGAAGATCCCACTTTCGGAATGAGATTATGATCCTAATGTCTTGTTTAACAGCTTGCAGTAAACTGAGTTCTACAACACCATTGAGGAAAATGTGCACATCCTTCAGTTCGATGCTTTCAATTATCATGGTTGCGGGGTCGGGGATTATTAGACAGTCATTATCACTTCGAGCTCGAACCATTCGAATAGTTTGTTTACCACACGTAACTCTTTGAAAGTTGTTGAAAAGCGAGAACAGATATTTTAACGGTATGTGCATTTTGAAAACCGGAATCAACACAGTTGGCAAATTCGTAAATTGTATGCGAAGGTCTGCTGTTGTAGAAGGCTTCCCAAGTGGCGTTACTGTCGAGGTAGATGGTTCACACTTTTATTATGTTCACTGGTAAAACTGAATCATGAACTTCATTCGATGTAAGTAGTCTATTGGAAAAACCCAGTATGGTACCGATGCTGTCTTGAGGACGAAAGTCTACGGTGAATTTCTTGCTGTAAATTTCACACTTGAAGAGCATTGTTATTGGATTTCAGTGAGAAAATCGTCTTTTGAATGCTCCATATTTAGCACTTACCTAATGTTAATGTCATCAAATTCGTACCAGCTTTCAGGTAGTTCGATGGTGAACTTTAGCACCTTTCTCGATATTCAGGGTACTGTTGTAGGAGTGAAAATTCCACAAAGCTAGACGGTAATTGTAGACACTGTTAAAATAACAGACATGATTTTTAAAGAGCTTTGTATTTTATAGAGAAAATGCAAGCACAATTGCCAGCAGTTTGTTTGATTGAACTTTTGGCAGGAGTCGTTGTTGTAGAGAATTATTACTATGCCTCCTAAATAGCTGGCCAGTTCTCGAGGTGGCTTCAGATTACCAAAACTATCAAAATATTGCAAAATGTTTCCATTGCAACTACAAAGATACTCAGTATGTACCTTTGTTCTCTCTGGAATACAAGTTATAGATGCCAGATCCTTCGTTGTTGGCCCTTGATGTTTACGTAGGGTATCTCGTATAAATATACCCCTAAAATTAAGTATCTTAACAGCTTAGCGTATTTGAACAGTTCATGGGTGTAAAGTGTTCGTCTAGGTAGTTTTACTGGAAATTTTTTGTTTGTTATTTTAATAGAGGCCGAAACTACGTTTTGGAGGTTTCTTCAAGTAAAGACCGGATCCCTTTATTCGGAATTTCTTATGTTGCGTTGTGCCTCCAATCTTCTGCGAGTTTCTTTCTTGCATTATTTGAATCAATCAATGTTTTACTGACCGCGGCCGGGACGCCTAAATCGGGCACAATTCTCACAATACCCACCGATTTTCGATTCAACTGGTATAACTCGACGAACGCCAGCATTATTGGTAACCGTTGGGCAGCTAGCAACGAGAATTTTCTCAAAATTTCTCCCGCATTGCTATCTATACCTGTTTAGGTAGTACGACATGCTTTCAGAGAGTCACATGAGACTTACGCGAAGAACTTCTTTTTCACCTCTTCATTTCCCTACTTGTTGTTTTATCTGTCTCCTTTCCATGGCCGGGTTTCTGCTTACTCTTCATGACGGTTATAAGCTAAGCAGCTGTCTTGTCACCGAGTGAAGCGTCCTTGGATTTGGCTAACTCCCAAACTCTATTCTCCAAAATCAGCTCTAAGACGTTCTACCAGAGAGGCGTTTTTGTCGTATGCGTCTTGTTAATGCCTTGCTGATTTAGAGCTAAAGGGTCCATAAAATTGATAAACAGGCAGGTGAAGTTCAATCGGTAATTTGTTGATGAGACTGTTTACTATACCACTATCTTTAGCGTCGCTGGTTGACATAATATTGGCTGACTTTACCATCTCGTTCGATATTAGTTTAATTTGAGATGCGTGTAAAGCACCAAGACGTTCAACTGCGTATTGAAAACTTTTTTCTTCCGTGGAGCGATCTATGTCTATCGGGCCCCGGGAAAACCAATGCAGTTCTCTCGCTGCTATTCAATGAAAACGAACTGCGTTTCGAAAATATTTATGTCTATTCCAAATCATTGTATAGCCGAAATATATGTTATTGCATTGGTTATCGACAACGTTGACGGGGTCTCGTATTTTTCTTTTAACAATAATCTAATCATTCCATCCGATCGTAAATTGTTTAAATACAACATTTATTTGCAAAGTAAGCCAGTATTATGTTAATCACCGACGCTAAAACGTTTAGCTCTAAATCAACAAGGCATTAACAAGACTGACGCAGCTTGCCGAGCTCACAATATTGGTTACGGCAAAAATAATGCGTCACTTGGTGAGAAGAGTAAAAGAGAGAGGACAATTTCCTGGCGTATAACAACTTCCACGAAGAGCAAGCAGAAACTCGACCTTCGAATGAAGACTGATTAAACGAAAAAAACAACAAAACAAAAAAAAACAAGTAGGGAAGGGAATGAAGCGGCGAAACGGAAGCTCTTCGCGTCTCTTGTGTTTTTACGTAAACATGTCGTACTACCTACGAAGAAAGCTATCGACAGTGAAAATCCTAGTTGTCGTTGTTATTTTTGAGGGGTGCCTGGGTGGCTATCAACAATGTTGGCGGGCGGACAAATATTCGAGTACCCTTTGAATCAAAAATCGGTGGTATTCTCCCAATAACTTTAGTGTTTGCAGGACTCTTAAGCATTGGGTACGATTATAGGCGGCTCGTCCGCGATCAGTAAAACATTGATGCAAATACTGCAAGAAAGAAACTCGAAGAAGATCGGAGACACAATGAAGCAATGGAAGAAATAGAAAGAAAGGGAATTGATCTGTACTTCAGAAATTTCCAAAAGGAGGTACGAGTCTCTATTTGAAGAAGCAACATAAAACTCCCAATCAAGTTACCCAGACAAACACTTTACAGTCACAAACTGCTCAAATAACAAATTTTAGCGGTATCTTACATGAGATACTCTACCTAAACAACTAAAAACGACGAAATAATCTGAGATTCCAGGGAAACAAAGTTTCTCCATAATACTCAATCATGCCCGTTATTTTAACAGTTATAGAACACAGTTCAACTCTATTATTGATTAAACCACATTTTAGTCTACAATTACCGTCTAACTTTGTAGAATTTTCACCCTTACAACAGTACACCGAATATCGGGAAACGCGCTAAAGTGTAGTTACTCGACTCTAAGAAGAAGCAATAACTATGCCCCATCGAATTGAGTGAAGGCTCGTACGAAATTGGTAACATTGAGACGCATATTAGGAAAGTACGACATAAAGAGTATACGAAAGATGTCGAACAGATTTTCTCATTGAAACCGAATAATACTCTCTACTGGGAAATCTACAGCATCGGTACTATATTGAGTTTTACCAATAGAGTACTTACATCGAATCAAGTTCACAGCTCAGATCTACCAGTGAACATAATTAAAGGTGCGAACCAACCACGTCGATAGTAACGTCTAATGTCAAATCTAAAGCATTCTTCAACAACAGAGCTTCGCATACAATTTACGACGGTGTTGATCCCGGTTTCGCCATCGATAAAACTCCCCGACATCTCATTCACCTACCGGTCATCAGACGAGAAATACACAATAACTTTAAAAATTATCGTGAGACTGGAACTGAAACAACTCGTCCTGTGAAAATACCAACGGAACAAGTTGTGTTTGAAGAACTTCATAAAAGTGCAGTCATAACGAGAACGTAACCTTTGCAGAGATCACTTAGACTTTTGCTAGGTTATGATGTCAACTCTAGCATTCGATATCTTCCGGAACCTGAATTTCGATGACTTCATTCGCAGAATAGAAACTCAAACTTACTATCCATAAGTAAAGTCATTTGGGAACAATGACATCGTCGAATTTCCGTCAAACAAACGGATTCCTAGCTTTCAATGTCGGTATCCCACATTGCCGTTAAGGGCAACATAGGTAAAACAGCTGGCAACGGAAATATTTTGCTATCACAGAAGACAGGAACATTTTTCTTGATAATCTGGAGTACGAGCATTAAAGAAATGGAGTCCGTACAAGATCCAGGTCGTGTAAGCACCGGAAGGAGATACCTAAGCTACAGCCTATCGAGTCTAAGAGAACTAAGCATTGCCGGTTGGAAATTTCCCAGATAAACAGTAAGTAAATGCTGGTGATAATACTTTGAAAATGCATATACTGAAACCTCTGTTCTCGTTTTTCAACTACCATATAGTCAAGTATGGTTCGAAGTGATGATGATTATTTAATAGCCCTCGACGACGCAACCAAAACTGACGTGATAACTGAAAGCATCGAAGTGAAGGTTGTGCACATTTTCCCCAATGATCTAAAACCGATTTACTCCAAGCTGTTAAATAAGACACCGATCATAACCGAATTCCGAAAGTGAAAACTTCATAAATTACCAGCTCTCAAAACAGGGGCGACAAGAATAGTGTGGTCAGTGAAAAAATGCGTTGCTGTAGAGAGCCCTAGATATTTAATTGTTGCCTTGCAGACATAAGCACAGCAAGCTCACACCAGAATCCACCAAATTTGATCCCATAAACAAATCCCATTTCGACTTGAACGGAGATTACTGGCCCAGTGAATGAAACCTATACTGAATTATTTGACTTCAAGACGCACACTTATTTGTCACTGAGTGTTCTCCACGGGAGGATAGCATGAAATCGTCCACTATTGAGGTGGGGTTGGATATTGAGGCTCATACGTGTTTTCCAGATAAGACACGAGCATTCTGCATAATAACACACGATTGTCTGATGGAGTACCGCCCAATGTACCCAACCTTTCTTAAAATAAGTGATTTCTGGGCAACAGCTTCAGCTCAGTTCTTCGACGGTTCATTATGAAGATAGCAACTGTTGACATACAGGGATTTACTATCAACGGAGAATTTGTTCCGAAAGAGCTCGCTATAAAAACATCGGTTAAGGGTATCAGACACTACCAGTTTAAACCATGGCAACCTTTTCGTACACTACTACCCGAAGATCAACGGCATGTGATATCTAGAGAAATATATTCACGGGCTGCGATACTCTTATGGAATCCGGGCCGTTTCAGAAGTGAACAAGACTTTGCGAAGATTTTAAAATCTATACTGATGTATACGTAACAGGTCACTAAAAACACGACTCCCTGACAAAAAGTACTTTAACAAAATTGGACTCTACTATTGGAGACTAGTGAAATTGAAACCTGTCGAAAACTTGTAACATTGAGGACAGCTACTGAAGCAGATCTGTATTCGTCTTGGTCTTCATTGCCAACAGCCTGCCATCATCATCCATTATATTGCGGACAATACAAATTGTGTTATACTTTACCATTGGTTATTTAGCAGTTTTATCCTAATAAATGTGTTAAATCAATCACAGGTATTTTATTTTACAAAAAATTGTATTACCTAGCACTATTTTTAGCCGTTTTAAAATAACCTTTGCCATCAATACAAACGAAGATAAGACAGAGAAACATAATAAAATAAGTAAACTACGGAGTTCTCTTTAAATTGTGCCAGACAGATTGCTGATTGCTGTCATTGTGGATTCCGTCACTTTGTTGCAATACCCCGTCACCATTCTTACCCAATCTGATTCTTCGTTTGTACCATTTGAAGACAACACTAGTTAGCTTCAATAGCGAATACTCTATAATTTGTTTAAACAATTCGAAAAAACACAAACTCAACATGACTCTGTGATATTGCCTGTCAAATTGTAGTCATATGTACGTCAAAGGAAACCAAAAATGCCATTTGCTAGCTAAAAAGAGCTTCGACAAACTTGGGCTTGAGCAGGTAAAGTTGGTGAATTTGGAATGTATCAGGAACGCCATACCTTTGAAAACAGAGACTGAGGCTGATCTACAGTTATCATTATCATATTACCAACAGCTTGTAGCTATCACCGATGTTGTTGTGGGCAATACAAATATGCCGTTACTATTTGTACGATATTTACGAGTCGATTCTGAATAAGATTTTACCTTAATAAATATATGAATTATAACACGCATTTTTATTTCATTTTCAGGTGCTGTTGCTAATGTATAGATTTTAACAACACCAAAATCAATGATATGACAGCAAAGGATAGTAATATTAATAAATAATTCATTTCCCTATGAAGTGAATTTGCTAGCTGATGTCTAGTACTACTTGCAGCAGCTCCGGCTTCCTGCTGACAATCATTGTTGTAATCCCCTGTGAAGCAATCAATATCCTCGTCAGTACTATTGTAAAACAGAATTTTAAGTTTGTAGCGTAGAACGCTATAGTTTGGAAATTCCACAAAGTATAATTGTCGATTATTTAGCAATATCCGTCCCATTAGGGAAAAATCAGATCTATTTGAGCACTTTAATGAAAAACATACTGCTATATTTTCAATCTCATATGGCATATTTATGTATAAAATGCTTTGTAATATGACGAAACTACTAGTAATGGTAGCAGCCACCTTTAATAACATCTTCAAATGTGTGTACGTCTATATCCTACACCTAGCTCTTTTATACTGTGTTTAACACTTTCACCACTCCACATTTATTATTTAATGAGGGATACGTACAAGTAAAATATTAATAGTGAGAAACATAATAATATATCTCATTTCTCTCCACAGAGAGCCAGAATATTTACAGGCACTTGCACGTTTTTCTTTGTTCGACGTTGCTAGTTCGTTTATATCCTAAACGTGCACACTTACATTTACGAGGGATACCTTTTATATTTCGGGATTGAACAACCCTAGTGTTGCAAGCTGACAACTGACAGCTCTATCGTAAAGTTTGACAGTTTTGAGGTTATACGTACTCAGAACGTTTTGACTTATGAGCGCTATGTGTTGTTTACAGTAACTTAAAGGATTCATCTCGGCCAAAAAATGGAATTAAATCGTGAACATTTTCATGCGATTATTTTTTACAACTTTCGGCGTAGATTAAGTCAGCAAGAGTGCATGGATGAACATAATTTAATTTTTGGCGATGAAACTCCATCAAGGACCACTGTTTATCGATGGTATGGTGAATTCAATCGAGGTCGTAGTTCACTCCAAGACGAATTTCGTGAAGGTCGTCCAAAAACAGTTGTTGTTCCGGAAACCATTGATGCTGTGCGCGAACTGATATTGCAAGATCGGCATGTGACCTATCGTGAGATTGAGTCAACCTTACACATTAGTGGGACCAGCATACATTCAATATTGCATAAACATTTGAATGTCAAAAAAATTTGTTTGCGTTGGATCCCACACAATTTGTCAAACGTTCAAAAAAAGGCTCCTGTCGATTGATCGAAAGAAAAGCTTAAAAAAAAAACGATCGCGGTGCTTCCAAACACGTTTATGACATAGTGACAGGTGATGAATCGTGGATTTACGCGTATGAGCCCGAAAGTAAACAGCAGTCGACTGTATGGGAGTTTCAAGATGAGCTGAATCTAACAAAAGTTGTTCGCGCACGAAGCACTTCCAAGCAAATGATCGCCTGTTTTTTCGGAAAAACTGAACATGTCGCAACCGTACCACTAGAACAACGCAGAACAGTCAATTTTGAGTGGTACACAACCATTTGTTTGCCAGTTGTCTTCCAAGAAATGAGGAAAACCAACCGCCGAAGACGGATCACTCTTCACCACGAGAATACGAGCTCTCACACATCGGCTCAATCAACTGCATTTTTGACCACTCAAAACATCGATTTGATGAGTCATCCGCCGTATAGTCCTGACTTGTCACCAAATGACTTCTTTTTATTCCCGTACGTAAAAAACAAACTGAGAGGTCAACGTTTTTCGACACCTGAAGAAGCGGTTGCCCCGTGCAGAATGCATGTTTTGGAGATACCTCAATGGAAAAAGTGCTTCGACAATTGGTTCAAATGCATGCAAAAGTGTATAGATCTTAATGGGGAATATTTTGAAAAACAATAAAGCCATTTTCGATGATTCATATTTGTTTTTGTTCTCTAATTCCGAAATATAAAAGGCAGCCCTCGTAACAAAAGGTTTTATACCTAGAATAACGTAACAAGTTCGGGCTTTTTTTGATGGCACTCTCTACATAAACAGGAAAAATAAAACTTTTGGCGTTCTAAATTTTAACTCTTAGTTGATAAATAAGGAAATCTATGAGACTAGCTATTCTAGTTTTGCCGCCTATTGAATTACATGCTTTTATGGAATCTACATTCTCACCTGCGCATAAAAAAAAACATCCGATAGATTCAACACCTTTATGGACGTAAACGAAACCCCATGATGAAGGCATTATACACGTATTAAACAATTAATTAAATCTCTAGATCATTTTTAATTGATACATCAATCAAAAATACATCTCTTATTAAATCACATGAAACTAACATATTTACATACAATTTAACATGCGGCTATATCTCCTATAATAAGAAAGGTGGTCTAAGGGAGACATGATATATCTACTGTCCATCAAATAAGGATTGTAATTTCTTAAGTGATTTTGAACAAGTTAATGAAAATTGCAATAAATTTAAAGGTGACATTATTATTATTGAAAATTAATCAGAGTAATCATGCATTACATTCAAATATACTGAAGTATTATTAAAACACATTACTATACAGCCAAAGAAAATAACTCAATATAGTTGAACACCTCTTGCACACTTTTCCTGAAAGTACTGTTTCAAATTTATAGCGAGAATTGGCAATTTTACGTATTGAATTATTTCAGAACTAATACACAAATAATATATATATATATAAATATTTAAACAACAAAATTGCCCAAAAAACTTTGTAATTTTGTTAATTATACTTCGGATAATCGATATTCAGAGAAAATAAGTTTTTGATATTATTTGCAAAAGCGGAAATTTTTGAGATTTAGTGTTATAATTAAATATACCTAGTCATCAAGCAGAATGTTTATGAAAAGATAAAATAAATAAAGATGCACGTGTCCCGTTTCTGCTAGTGTTAGTAAGATTAGTTATTATTAAATTATTAGGTAATTAAACTATCTGTTATGTACTTAATGATATTCCAGTTATCGCTACTCGATTTTATGCTGAAGGCAATTTTAAAATTTTAAGTAGTTTCAAGGCCTGTTATTAGACTATGTTTATGGACTTCTTGGATATCACAACATACTTGTAGATAACACTTGCAGAGGTCCAAACCCACTTCTCAATGAGGAATATATAAAATTTAAAATTAAAACGCTTGACAATATAAATAAAATAAATATTGTGAAATATTTTAATTTTATTTGAGTATATGCTTAGTTATAAAATGCAGTAAAAAGATTAAGTAATTGCAAAATTGTTACACTGTGAAATTATATGGCTGTTACTTGATCAAAACAAATGATACTAAACACAAAATGAAAAGACACTTCAAGATGTACAATGATTTATTATCCTACGCATACTATTATAAATATATTGAACTATACCTACTATACAGAGCTATTAAACAGATTTAAAAGAGGAGAACGATTAAGGTCTAATTAATTATATATATTTGTATATACTATTTTCTAGGGACTCTAGTAAACTCATTTTGTTCGGATTATCCTCAAAATGTAAAATTTCTAGATTATCATTAAAGCTATGATTATCCTCCACTAAATGGCTCAGATTCTTTGTTCTTTATTTACGAATTTAGGGACAGAAACCCCATGAATGTTAGATATATTAACTCATTAAAATATAAATATGTAAATTTATGTAATAATTGTCAAAATAATAACTAAAATTGAAACTACAAAACTGTAAAAATAAATAAATACAAATGTTCAATATTTACTAACATTAGCTACATCAAGAAGAATTGTTATTCATAAATTCTGATAATAAGTCAGGGGGCTACCACCAATGTCAGAATAGTAAGGATTCGAAAAATTCATAGGCTGACCACACTTGAAAGTTAAATAATGAAGTCTAGGAGGGTTTTCAAGTCATATGATTTGGTAATCCAAATAAGGTCTCCAAAAAATTTAACAGTACGATAAAATAGGATGTACAAAAGCCTAGTAAAAAAATTTAAACGTTACAATCTAATAAAATTATTTGAGATTCTCTTATAATGAAATTAACTTGTTTATTGGCTTTAAATACAATATAATTCCGGTGGAATGGAAATCTTAACGTGGAGTTTAATTTATAAACAAACATATTAAGGGGCTTTTTTCCAAAAGTTATAACATATCATTTATCTAGGTTACATGTGAAGATATTAAAAGAGCACCAATTTAAAAGTGAAACAAGGTCATTTTGTAAAAGACTTCTGTCATGAATTGATTTCATTCTTCTGTAAATTTAAATTTCCTTATATATTTTGATAAATATTTGTAGTTTTGTGATTATCCTCTAATTGTAAAATTTCTAGATTGCCCTTGAAGTTATGATTGTCTCCAAGAGAACTAATATATACAGAAAACAAGAGGGACAATAAATGTAAATCCGGGGTTTACAAGATTAATTGCGGCAATTGTCATAAATAATAATAATATATTACAAACAAAAGAAGTTATACGATAACGGATAATAAATCAAATTATACAGGCCATTTAGTTGAAGATCAATCTAGAAATTTTACATTTAGAGTATAATCGCAATAAAATTTATTAGAGTTAGAGATTAAGCGTCCATCCCCAAGGAAGGTATAACTAAGGCACGGATAAGATGGTAATTACCAATGATACAAGTAACCGAATGGGGAGCGGAACTTTGCCTAGGACAGTGTATAGATAAAATTGTCTGGATCAAGATATCACCCAAAAAATGTTTATAAAAATCTTTGGATGCATGTCCAGGATAACGGAACTGTCGGGAGAGTCCGCTTTGATCTCTGGTTGTGTGTGTGCAGACAAGTTTATTGTTGAGACGTCTGTTCTTGATGTGCATATACACCAGGCCTAATAGATACAAATATATAGGTAGGATATTAAATAATAATTTAGTCCTTAATCATTCTCATATGTTTATAGTTCGGTATAATTACATAGGTATAATTCAATGTATATATAATAATGTAAGTAGGATAGTTATTTCAGTATATTGTGTAACTTGTAAAAAATATTCTATATCGAAACACGTGCCCTTAGTGAACAAAATAAATCAGTGTAAATCTTCTCGTTATAATTTTTCTCAATGTCTCATGTGTCGGTGACACATTTGTCAGATATTTGTCCGAATAATATGTAAGTGTGTAATTAAGATTATTATTATTAATTCCAAGGCCGTATTCGTCCCCCCCCCCAAATTGGGATTGGCGAGTTAATTTTAACAAGGTTACCACTTTTTTTCATAGAAATATATTTTATCCTATACATTTCTTATATACTGGAAAAAATACATGAATAGAAAAATAACTTTTGAGGTCCTAATCATTTCATACATCTTCCAAAAAAATGTAAGAGTTGTCAACCCCCCTTCCTCCTACGGCCTTGATTAATTCATCATGAATTTCAACTTTCATCAAGGAAGGGCCAAATCGACTCAACATTCAATTTCACTTTTATTACACTACTGCAGATAAAGATATCAAAAAAATGTTTGCAAGCAAATAACTTGTTTTCTAAATACCTAATAGCCTCATTTAGTTAAGTTTGTTTATATATTACATTAATTAAGAGACCAAAGTTGCGTCAGCAACATGTGCAGTGTTTACACTGTTACCAATAACATCGTGGAAATCAGTGTCGGCAGATGTGTAGAAATATTGCACCAGGGCCGTAACATTGGGTGCATTCAGGGAATTATAGCATTAAAGCGCTGAAGCGCCACAGCGCTTTGCTTCCACTGGATGAAAATTTTTGTTTCTAGTTATTTTCACTAGTTATGTTTACTTGTTGGCGACACTTTTGCGTAATATCAACACAGAATTTGACAGCTGATTTAGTTATAAAGCGGAGAATTTATATTCTTTACTGCTTGATTAAAGCGCTGCAGCGCTGTGGGTAAAGCAGACACTCTTTAGTACACCGCTTTAACAAAACGCTGCATCGCTACAATTCCCTGAATGGACCCATTATTGTACTGTCAGGTAAATTATTGTAGATTTTTTAATTATCGTAAATAGTTAAATAATTGTTATAGGTATTAATGATGATTCAATTTCTGATTAACTTAAAAAAAAGCTATTTACTAGACACAGTGTACATAAAGTATGGAATAAAATAATTTTCAACTAAACAAAAAATTTGCAGGTTTTAGTTTAATGTAATTTTACGTAATAGTGAAACATACAGATTAAACCATCTGTGAGTAGCGACATCATCGGCAATACTTTTATGGCGGCACTTCACTTGGTGTTAGCGTATTTTTGTTTTGTGTCGCTATATTCGTCCAAATATTTGATGTATTCGCAAATATTCCAAACGTGCCATCCACAAATATCGCAAAACATGCCAAATATGTTTGAGTACCAGTAAACGCTACAGTCATGTATGCGTCAAATACAATATATATTTATATTAGTAGTCATTAGTCAAACACCACTTGTCATTAAAAACAACACTCGCTGATCACGATCGAAGCGCCGCGGGCAACTATGTGAACCAAGTGTGGACGGTTAAAGAAACTATTTGGCTTATTTGAGTCCTTTGATGTGTATTGAAAACCGACAACTGGACGCTAAGGCATATTTGCTCTTAGCGGTACTCGACTTATTTGTTCAAATAAAGCAAAAATAACGAATAATCTCTCCACACATCGCCGTTTTCGGACAAATATAGAAAATACACGAATACGCTACACCAAGTGAGGTTCCAGCATTAAATGAATATCCCGTATATATTTTTTGGACTGTATATCACAACGCAATCCAAAAATGTTTATACTTATGTTCGTTTATAACTATTGTTAAAGGTAAAATAATTTTAAAATCAGTGCATCTATACCTTTTTAGAATCAATATTGTCAAAAAATATCAACAAAATATTAATTTTGTGACGGAAATCCAATATCTGGTGCAATCGGCATTCATCCGATATCTGGTACAATCGGGATTCCTCCGATAATTCGTACAGGCGGCATTTTGTGGGAATCCGAAATGTTCCTAGTCTGGCTTGCTTTGTTGTATTTCTCGAAGAATCTAGTCTAGTCCCGGCGGCTCTTTGACGTTCTGGAGAAGTCCGAGAAGAAATATTTAAAAAACGGAGAGCTGAGGAAGCATCCATTCTGTATTCGACAGCCGTATAGTAAAGATAAATTATAAATAATTCTGTGAATATAAATTGCGTTAAAGTAGTGGAAATAAATCAGAGTGAGTTGTTCTGTATCTTTGAATAAATCCAAGAACTGAACCCGAGTGTGAACATAAAAACATTACAATATAAATTGATTGTTGAGATTAGATGCGACCTCAAGAAGACGTATGTGCAATGTTTAATAATAATGACTTCTACTTTAATCCACAGTAAGCCAAACTGGAAAAAAATTTAGGGAGCTCGGTACCATAGAGGATCTACCTCAATTGAACAGTCCAGCAATTAACAAGTATACTAAATTACCCGTTTTATTCCTTATGGAAGAAAATCCAAATAAAATAGTTCCGCAAATTAGTTGTTATATGATGTTCCTTTCATGTTTTTAAAGTACTTTAGGATGCACATTGTACAAGAACTATCAGATAAAGACCCAGATCGCAGAATCGAATTTAGCGAAATATTTATGAATAAATGTAATAATGATGAAAATTTTGAAAAATATGCTTTTTTTCAGACGAATGCTCATTTTCATAAAATGGCGAAGTCAAGAAACAGAATTGTACATATTGGGCAAATGATAATCCCAAATGGAGAAGAGAAATTCACATGCAACATCCATAGAAAATTAATGTTTCGATAGGAATTGAACGAAATAAAATTATTGGACTCTATTTTTATAATAGACCTGTAGACTACTATTTTGATCAATTTTTTAACAGACTTGAGGAGGTTCTCAATTCGGTTGTATTTTGTTTTTAGACTTTTTGATTCCAAAGGAATTTATTCCATAGTGCAAACAATTCCAGAAATATTGATGAAACTATGTGGTATCAAGAAGATGGGAACCACTTCAATATGCAGCCAATGCTCGAATATATCTTAATCAAGTTTTTCCAAGTAAGTGGATCGGTAGACGAGAACCGATTGAGTGGCTACAAGATTTACAAGATCAGATAAGATAAGAAATAAATAACATTTCCCGAGAAACCATTAACAAAGTTCAGCAAGAAAAGTTTTGAACAATACCGATGTATGGGACTAGGTGAGAACTATGAATTCAAACAACTGCACACAGCAAATATGAGACGGAACATTCGGGTGGCAATTATAAAAATTATCTATAAGAAATATATTTTTTAAATTGACATTTTGTCCGTAATTTGATAAATTGCCCCAATGTTTATTTATTTGTCATCATATCATATTTTATTGCGTATAATATTTATAAAAATTCACAGGCTTTTCTGGAACAATTCAAGCAATTAGTAATTGATATCTTCAAGATTTCAGGATTTCAATCTTCAGAGATGTTTGAGTGTCTTCGAAAATTTAGAAATGCGATAAATTCATAGCAAAGTTTGATCTGTAAAGAAAATTTGTCATTTTACGAAAACATTTCTAAGGCAAGTGAAAACTATGAGTTATTGGATGTAATTAAAAAGAACACCGAATATAATATAAGATAAATTTGAAGTGCAATTTCCGAAACTTTTGACTGTTAAAAAAAACTAACAACTGACGTACTATATATTTTTCCTCAACTTGTGATTACTTGTGGATTGTCGTTATTGTATAAAATAAATTTCTCAGAAGGTAGTTACAGAAATAAACTAACAGTTGAGGTCAAAATAGGAAGCGCTTGCTTACAACAGCCGTTCTCAAACTTTTTTAACGATGGAAACCTTTAGGAAATATTTAAATGAGCTCTAAAATAATAGAAACTCTTTATTACTAGTCATATTTATTTAACAATAATACTTTCATTTAATGTAAAGTATACTTTTTTAAACTTTGATCAATTGTTTGATGACGGGCTTGATCACGGTCAGTTGAAGTTGCATAACCAGTTTGACATTTGGCCTGCTGCGATATTTTGTTTTTCTAGCTGCATAGTTGGAAAACTCAAGATTGCATAATTACGTTGTTAGGAACAGTAGAACATTCAGAGCTTTTGTAGCAAGTGGATATTCGTCACGAACCCGGCACCCATCATTATTCAAAGGCATCGTTTTAAACAATGATTCCGCGCTTGTGTCTTCTCCAATGATCCGGCTTTTATTTTGAAAGTGGCTCATATCCTGTCAGAGACACATTTGAGATAAGGTCTTTAATTATGCATTGGAATAAACTTAGCCTTTCATTTCTATACAAATTGTTTCACAATAGAATTGACTCACCTGCTCTTCTGTCAGTGATCCTCTTACATTCACCAAGGGTTAATTAAAAAATAACACCTATTTTTATCTGTTTGCTAATAAAATGTGATTATAAAACCACCATTATTCCTCATGTGTAGATATTATAACAGCATATCTAGTAACTGTGATATTAATTTTGACAATTTTGAAACAATCGCTGAAGCATATATATAACTAATGACAGGTCAACTCTGTTTCAGTTACTAAAAAAAAATATTTTGTCAATTGTCTTAGTCTCTATTTATTGTTTAATATTTGTTATTTGTACTCTTTTCTTTTTTTAATATTTAATTATCAGTAAATATTTTTCGTTATTTTATATTATTTGTCCTGTAAATGGATTTATACCTGTTGGGCAATAAAATAAACTAAACTAATGTTGAAAACTGTCGTTTGTTTACATTGTAACGACAAAGTTATTATGTTCAGTTTTTGAAACACATCTGCCATAAAAGCTAGTCTGACCCCACACCCTGCATCACACAAATGGTCTTTCAACTTAAAGGAACTGTCAATCAAAAAAGTTTGTAACTCCACTATAGCTTCAAATAGTCAAGTTATAGTTTTACGTCGAGACAATCATATTACTATGGGATAGTAATGGACGTGATTTCATGAAATTAATTACCTTTACTGCTTTTTATTGCTGATACTGTTCCTGATGTTTTACCTGTCATTGCCTTGCCCCCATCTATACAAATGTCGATGTACTAGCACGATGAACAGATCATATTCTTATATAGAACATACCACCAACATAAAGCGTTGCGAAAAAAACTTTGCTATCATGCAAACCTTAATGATCTGTTGTTAGATTACTTTTGCTTTCTATTCGAATAATTAAGTAGATTTTACTTTATTCTTTAACCTTATATTACACCTTTAGATTTCCTTTATCCTTATGGCCAGGTCTTGCGCAGCTCCCCTTACAGATTAAGAGATCCACTTTGAGAGTGTCTGGTGGTTTGTGGTTTACGAATCCGATGTGCAACATAAGGTTCGCCATCCATGGCCTAGGACACTGTCAAAAAGAAGGAGGCCAGTTCGAATACCTACTGTAATTTGTTGTGCCAATTTAGTGTTACTTTTGTTTTATTTTGTATTCAATTTATTAAAGTTCTTTCTTCGAAAATACCAATTATAATCTAAGTTAGTGTATCAACAACATTAATAACAGAACACAAGTTTGACATATTTTAGTCATCGCTTTGAAATTTTCAATCCCAAAAAATAAATAAAATATTTAGGTTATGCCATTTAAAAAAAATGCCCATGACATCGTTTCTCACATATACATTAAAATCAATTCAAAATTTTCCTGAATATTGTTTGTTTAGTTAAAAATGAAATTATTCTATAGTTTACGACACACAGTGTTTTTTTTTTTTTTTTTTTTTATCCGAAGAGGGGGGAAATACATTCCGTACTTAGCTAGCACGTGCTGGCCGTCGTGCGGGACTCCCGATGCAATGACTTCAAAGCAAGAGTAAATCGTTGCATTGAAACCAGTATACCGTATACCCGCTAAAACCCTAACCTCTTTCTCCTACAACCATGGTCCCCTGCGGCACTCTTAGTCAATACTACTTCGCAAGGGTGGTTCATTGCAGATGCTTACTGCTCTTACATTGAAAGCCTCTAAAGCCTACTCCTCGAACGTATTGCGGAGTTCTTTGAGGATAGTCTCCGCGTAATCTGATACCAAGTTCCAGGCTTGGGGGCCCTTCAGCATGGCTTCTACTAATTGTTCTGGAACGATATTAGTCTCCAGAATCCTCTCCACTTCAGCACGTTGATCCTGAAACCGGGGGCAGGAGAAGAACACGTGTTCCGCGTCCTCTATCACGTCCGTACAGTGTGGGCAGTTTGGGGAGTTTGCCCTCCTGAACCTGTGCAGGTATGCTCGAAAGCATCCATGTCCAGTCAGGAGTTGAGTGATGTAGAACCCAACCTCCCCATGCTGGCGACACACAGTGTGTAAATATTAATATGGGGGTATTATATTAAGTAAATATTATACTTCTATGGAGTATATGGATTTATAAAATTATTGTACTTTTAGGCATTATTATACACCCACATGTTTGACTATAGATTGTGCAAAGCACTGAATGATGGTAAAGTAAAAAAATTCTGGTTAGTTGGCCAACACTGGTGAGAACCGTTCGAGTTTTTGGTTAACCGCAGTTGTGAGTATTTTTATCTGAATAAATGAGAAGACAAACACATCAATATTACTCGAATAAGGTGAACGTAAATCAACGCTTTCCGTGTGAAGATACACTTATGTACAACAAATAAGTTTGAAAAAGGAGCCGGCTTCAAAAAAGCTAAAAATAATTTTTTCTGACAACTAGATACTATTTTTTTAACTATAGAATATATACCTTTTTAACTAATGTACGTATATTTTTTATGGAATTTAAAAAATATTTAATTATTGCAGAAAAATATTATTTTTTACTTTTAAGTAAAGTGACATTGTGTTTTTTTGAAGTCGTTTCTATTTTTAAACTAATTCATTGTATAATTTTTAAATAGTTTATCAAGTATTGGATAGTGACTCAATCTTGACATCCGTGCTTTTTATCGATAAGGATTTCCTTGTTTATCTTCAAACTTCATTTTCAAATACCAATGAAATTAATACATTACGACCTTGGAAACTGAACCCAACGCAGCAAAAATCGTGCAAATAGCTGTGACATCAAGTCAACTATATTATGACCAATAGAGGTAGGAAACAAATTATCCAGACCATTTTATGCAATGCTGCATATCACCCACTCTATTTAAAATCTGCATTAAAATATTTAACGCATATGAAATATACAGTGTACCTAAAGTAACCGATAAATTCATTTTCAACATAATCATGGATGTAAATGAAATATCCTGAAACAGGTCAATTTTTATATCGTCACACTTCTCAGTCTACTGTGAGTAAAATAGAACAATAATTCCGTGTTAAACATCTTCCCAAAACCTGGGACATCAAAATTAAATGACGAGGAAAACCAAAAGAAACCTACAAGAGAAGTAGCTGGTGATGTAAGTAAAACCATTTGAGAATTAAAAAAAAACAGAAAAACCTTCCATATAAAATTATACTAAATGACATTGACCCTGATCATAGACTAGAATTTTGTCACATGATCACGACTGGATGCCAAAGGAATTCGATGTTTCCCAAAATATTCTTTTCTCCTAAGAGGCAAAATTTAGCCTACACGGAACTCCCAACAAGCAAACTTGTCGGTATTGGAGTATACAAAATCCTCAATCAGTATCCCATTAAAGTGAACATTTGGGCTGGTATAATAAATAAAATAATTGGAATATATTTTTTGAGGGGCATTCACTGGGGTGAGTAACTTCAATTTTTTACAAAATGTTTTAATTTTAATACCTGAATTAACCTCGCAGATATTAATAGAAACATATATGGTTTCAACAAGATGGAGCTACACCTCATTATACAACACCAGTTCGAGTTTTTCCGTATCGGTGGAACGAGGCGAAATTGAATTGCCACCACATTTTGTGAGGCTATTTACAGTCAAAAATCTACAAGAGTAAACCAACTAATATTGATGATTTAAAAGTAAAAGGCAAGAAATTAATCAAATCAGGGCAAAGATGTTGCAAAACGTAGTCGAACAATTTCAAGAGTGTATTTTTTGTCA
Source organism: Octodonta nipae (assembly GCA_034190945.1). Classification (NCBI taxonomy): domain Eukaryota; kingdom Metazoa; phylum Arthropoda; class Insecta; order Coleoptera; family Chrysomelidae; genus Octodonta; species Octodonta nipae. The sequence continues at coordinate 69,866,377 of CM067216.1, read as the reverse complement.
AGAAAGTTTGAGCACATCACTAGACTATAATTATTGTAAATGTTGCTAATTACTTAGAACTTTATTTCTTCTCTTCGGCATCATTAATTCTATTAAAAATTAAACAATTGACAATTAATTTTTCTTCTTACTAACGTTAAAAAATCTGAAAGTCCTATATTACTGAATAGAAAATTTAAACATTTTTAGGGCTTTTCCTTACCTCTAGGGGGTTGAAGAAGCAGGTGAATAATTTTATAGAAAAAGTGTAGTTTCATATATAAAACTGACCTGTTTCAGGATTTTTAATTTACATTCATAATTGCGTAAGGAAGTTATCCGTTACCTTAGGACTTTACTGTAGATATATGAATCGCGTATGCAGGAGACAAAAAACAAAAAGATTGAGAATTGATATAAACCTGTAAAAACAAAATACCTCTGCCTAAGAGACGAAATAAGTAGTTTAAACATCGAAGGTACAGAAGACATACAACCGTGGGAACAGTATAAGATATTTAGGTGTAAAGTTCAGCACAAGCGGTACAGAGATTAGAACGAATTAAGAACAAGAATAACACCTGAACGGCATATTATGGAGCAAAAACATAACAAGATCATGAAAACTCAACATTTATAACCAAATGATGAAGATCCACTAAATATGGATCTAAAACATGGAGAAAAACAGAAAGAAATAATAAAAGAATTGAAGCTACAGAAATATATGCGTTGAGAAGATTCGCTAATCGCTATAATATCTATATCGAAAATACAAAACATAAACAAATTGATGTTCTAACTAAAAGAAGTCAAAAACTGATGTATGTATAACTTTAGCAATTTGCAAAATGTTAAAAAATGATGCCACATTCAGAAATGGGAGGGCAAAGGCAATCGGAGAAAGCGTTGGAGTGGCCATTTTATGTGTAAACAAGGGAGATATAGATATTTTTTACAATACAAATATTTTTTACAATAAAAAGATTAATTTTTGTCTGTGCCGTAGTGGTAATGCTAAAAGTAAATCTATATAAATTTTTTAACCATTTTAATTTCAGTTAATTTCCATTTTCATTTTTTCTTCTCTGTATAAGCAAATTTATTGTTTGTCACAGTATAGAGCAGGTAATAATACAATAAAATAGATGCTTTATATGTTAAATATGAATTCTACTGTGTACGAATAATGTGTTATCTCGTAGTGTTATAAAACGTCAATAAAATTCCTGTAAGTCATTTGTTAGCGTTTCTCACAAGAAAACAAGGCCAAATAAGTGCCAGAATCTTGCACGGCGAAATCAAACATCTATGTCTTGTATTTATAAATAAAACAACAAAACCCAACATACCGTTAATAATAAATAAACATAAACGCCAAACAAAATTATGAGTGTAATACCATATATTCCGGGTTTATCCCAAAAGACTACACGCTGTTTTCACTCATACAAAGCCATTTAATGCGGCCCCAAATTCTTAGAATTGAATATACAGTGTAATTGGTGCAATGACTACCAATACATATGGAGCCCATTTTATGAACCTGGCACTTTCATATACGACACAGATATATCTGTTTACAAATATTCCGGCTCCAACAGTGGCGGCCCGTCATCATTAAATTAAAGTGTTCACGTTATTCAGGATAAAAAATAATACAACTTTATAATCCAAAAATATAAATATATTCAAACTCAATACAAATGCACACAAAACATAAACTTTTAGGACTTAATTACCAAGATGTAACATTTAATATCAAAATTTAATTTATTCACACCAAATGTAGTTTTATTTGAATGATCTTATGTAAAAATTGTTTATGATCTTACACTCACCTCTAGGAAGATAATTCGGCAAACAAATATGATGTTTTCCTGCACATAAAACACTGAAATATTATTGTTTTTTACACTTACACAAGATAATCACTGATTTCTAACAAGATTCAACACCTAAAACACTTTAAATAATATGAAAATATACCTAGAGGCCTAGATTTACTCTTATTGAAAAGAAGTTTGGCATCGGTGGGCATTAGTTTACTATTTTCCGGCAAACATCTTTCAACACTTTTTAATATAAACAAGACAGGTTCATATATATTAGTGGTCATTGACTTAGTGATTGTGACCATACATACACGGGTGAGATTTCGAACCCTCTAAAAGTACTGAAAACAAAAACGACACCAATACATTTTCCCAAGACACGTGTATCAATCAAACTGGGCCATGTAATAAACAGGGCTGGTGTCATGAAGTACAATGGGACAACACCAAGATCTTCACGAAAGAAGTAAGTTTAAACAACAGGAATCTTTAGGAAGCTAGCTGCATAATGATTAATCGTACTGAAATCGAAGGACCGCCTTTAGAACTACATCGTTCTTGGAAACAATTTATTGCTAGACGACTATAATAGCGGAAGCCTCAGTATTAAGTGCTTGGAAAGCCAGGTACATTGTTACTGTCAAGTTTATTTGTCAAACACAGTATGCATCTTAGCAAATGTTTAACAAATAATGTATCAATAATGCTCAAATTGATTGATAACGACTCCAGCATAGGGATTCTATAAGCCGTTATGATCGAAACGCAATAAGCCGTGCAAATAACGAGTCCCAGCCACAAAACATTTAAGAACATTGCATTCTATCCTAACGTTATAATTAGAACGAGTTACAGAATACTGCTGAAGACTTAAGAGTTGAATTGTTTATTATTTTATAATTTTTCAGTAAATTTAAGAAATACATAACTATTATATCTATGAAACGATAATTTTTATGGGAATTTAATGGGGTAGAAATAAATACCTAATATTGTACATTAATGAATTTGGTTGCCATGAAATGAAACGTTACCTGAAAATTTCCTTTTTAGATAACAAAGTTAGAAAGTTCATGCGTGTCACATAATGTTGTTTTACATTTGTGATTTATGTTTTATCAAATCATCTCAGATGGCGAAATGTACATGGAGTGGAGGCGTTTTACTTGCTGTAGATAATAGTGTTACATCTGATAGTGCTGAAACTTGTGAATTTGTTGACAATTTTCCAGAAATTGATTTCCCTTATTTGGCAGTAGTCAATATTCCACTGTCCCTACCTCTAGCCGTATTTGAGAATTTTCTAGAATCCCTTGAGGTTTGTGAACTAGTAAACTATGCTAGGTTCATCATAATAAACTTCGTCGATAACAGTGAAATGACTCGAAAACACGTTCAATTAATAATTTATTATATTTTTCATATGCAAAACAATGTAAGAACACTTTCAATAAATATGGCAAGTTGTTAGACTTAATCATTTCTATATAAGATATTACTTGGATTAACGTAAATAATGTGTATTTTACAATAGTTATTGTTCAGACATTTATGTAACATCAAATGGAGTTCTCAAGGATCAAATTTATGACCGCTATTATTTTTATTATTTATAACGATTCAAGCAATGTTTTAGAATTTCTTCCCTAGAGGACTGCACAAAATTACAACAGCAAATCGATCTGCCGCAAGACTGTACCTGAATATATCCAAATGTAAGACCTAATATGCACGTAGTGCACATGTCGAATAGTATAATATTTTGGATTTTACAAGTTGTAACTTGTAGAATCATTTTGTTGAATTACGAAACGAAATTCTAGAAGTTACAAGTTGATTATGAAATAGGCCCCAGATAATTATTATTCTGTTTTTTTTTATCTTGTCTTTATTGTTATTAAATTAATTATTACGACACTACTATTATCAGAATTATATTGTTATATATTTTGGCATGTGGATACGTGCATGTTAATATTTCTACATTTATTTTTAATTAATATAATTTCATGTTTGTTCTTTAATTTATTATTATATTATGGTATTACTCATTGTAAATTTGCTCTGTAAATGGTTGAGCAATAAACGCTCTTATTATAATCACATCTGTCCAAAACTTCTAAAATCCGGACCCATAAGCACACATTTTTTGCACCTGTAAACTAGGGATGTTATGGAGCTCCGTAACCGTAACCGAAACTGTCGGATATCCGAAATACAATAACGAGTTGTGTGCAGTTGTTTATTAGTTATTTATCGGGTTGGAAGTTGGAACAAACCTTTCAGGTTTTCGACCGACCGAGCAAGTACACCGGTTGCATTACTTACACTGTTCAGATAGTATTTAATACTTCTGATGAATCCATGTTCTGTAATTATTTAAATAAAAAAGTGTTGCTCAATAGTATCTGTTGAAAATGCCTCCAAAATCTTTTTTAATTTGGACATTTTTCGATGAAGTTAATAGCGCTTTCGCAAAATGTAAACAGTGTTCTAAAACACAGTGATAATAAGAACTTATGTTCTTATAAAATCAGAATTAGTTAAAATAGATTTATCTTATATAGTCACTTCGATAAAACTAAGGAATAATATAGTATGAAGTAATATCCTTGTTTTTCTTTATTGTAATTTTGTTTATGCATAGAGTGTTATCTACTTAAAAATGAGTAGGTATTATAATGACTTTTAAGACATTTTTTTTCTGTTATTGTAGCTAGTAATAAGATCAAATCCATACCCTGCATTAATTTGGATTTTACTTTTACAATACCATAAAAATTTACTATTCGTAACTGAAACTATCTGAAACTATGGGATAATCCGAAATAATTTCATATCCGTAACCGTAACTGAAACCGATATAATATTATTCAAATATCCGTATCCATATCCAGATCCGAAATGTCATATCCATAACATCCCTAGTGTAAACCAAAGGTTTTTTATGGGATTCCGTACATTGTACATTCAATGAATGCTATGATCTTATGAAATCTTATATGGATGTAGGTGGGTGTTTTAAAAGGATTTTACCATGTTTTTTAAATATATTTTTTATTGCTTAAGTCTTTTATCTGCCTAAATTAACTATTTTCAATTAAAATAAAAATGTAATTTGTACTCTCTAAGCATTTTCAAATAAGTAGTTATTGACTATATTAAATTAAGTATATAATAACAAAACAGTTATTATATGCATTTACTTACAATAATGTAACAGCTTTTTAATTAGTAATATTGTTACAAAGTTCGTGGGTTTTAATAAACTTTTTACACTCATAATAAAGGTCTTTATTCGACCAAAATAATTCAAACTACATAAACTTATTTATCAACAACGAATACTAATACTGAACAGATGTTCTCTTGGATGCGGTCGATTCAACTCACCTCTGCCTGGGCATTTCAGATTCAGGAATGAATTCAAACTCATTTTTTATCATCACCGTATTTTCGGGAATCCCTTGTTGCTCTTTTATATTTAGTGGTTTTATATCGTTCCTTCACACGTTTAGTTTTTATTTAGGATACCGAAATTCTAAAAGATTTCTTATTTCGGCAGCGTAAAAATGAAATGTTATAACAATATCTTAAAAAAATTTAATACATATACAAATTATTCTAATTCTACCAAAACTCCCGAAATCAGTTTTTTCCGGCAATCCTTCCCAAATTAAAAATATATAAACTTAAAAAATATATAAACATGCTTTAATAACAAAAATATGTTATATTAATGAATAAAAGTAAGTTACCATTATCTCCGAAACTATTAAACCCAAAATTTGGAAAAAATGGAATACAGAAGATTACCTAAAGTTTACTGGAAAAATAAAACGAAAATCATCGAATTTTTGGGAACAAATTATACGATTAAATAAGAATATTCAACTACTGAGCCAAAAATTTTAAAAAACAAATTAGAGATTAAGGGCTTCACTAAAACTAACACTTAATGGTCTTGTGGAGATTTTCTGCATTGTACTCTTTATCATTTTGAGCAGCATTGTTCTGACAGCAGTCTGCAACAAGTCTACGAATGCCCCTTAATTTAAATTTTTACGTAAGATAAAATATTAAAAAATATATATTGCAATATACTTCGTGGGTTCAATTGAAAATTATAACAACTAATATGCACTGTCACTTTTCTAGAACTTTATTTACATCCAAACAGCTGATTCACAAATACAATAATAATCTCATATAAGCTAGTCGTCGCGGTATCACTGCCTGGCGATCGTGGCGTTCTTCTTTTATATCACCAGCGTAGAATTCTCCAGTAGAAATCAACATCGTTCCTTCCGCTGCCGAGCCTTTTCGAGAATCGTATTTTTTTATCTTGAAGCGTTTGTTGTCGTGCTGAAATGACACAGGGTCGGCTTTGGGTAAATTTCGTAACACTGCCCCCCCTTTAATTCTGATCGTCCCGATCAGAAACATCCCCTCCATGGTAGGGAGCGAGTCGATCTAAGTGAACCACCTTCAATTTAGCCTTGGGGTTTCGACGGATCCTGTAGACGACATCATTCAGCCTCTTGACCACTTCGTATGGACCATCCCAGGCGGGTGTAAGCTTTGGGGATTTACCCTTGCTCCGTTGGGGGTTGTACAGCCAGACTTTGTCCCTCTCCTGGAACCCGGCTGAATTGGCCTTGAGGTCGTATCGCGTCTTCATCCGGTCACTGGTGGCCAACATCTGCGTTCGGGCTAAGTCGTGTATTGCCAGCATGTTATGTCGGAGCTGGTCGGCATAATCGTCGATGTCTTGGGGAGGTTCTTCGGGGGAGCCAAATGCCAAGTCGCATGGTAATCGCAGCTCCTTTCCGAATAAGACCCTGGCTGGGGTCAGGCCTGTACTATTATGTACAGCAGAGCGATATGACAACAGGAATAGGGGAATATGCTCGTCCCAATCACGCTGGTTATTGCTGACGACCTTGGATAGGTGTTTTTCCAAGGTCCTGTTGAATCTTTCCACCATTCCGTCTGACTGTGGGTGTAATGGTGTTGTTCTCGTTTTCCTGATCCCCAACATCGTGCAGACCTTCTGGAATACATTCGATTCGAAGTTACGCCCCTGGTCTGAATGTAATTCCATCGGGACGCCAAACCTGCTGAATAGTTGTTCTACTAGCACCGTCGCTACCGTGGTTGCCTCTTGGTTGGGTATCGCATATGCCTCAGGCCATTTGCTGAAGTAATCCATTGCGACCAGAATGTATTTGTTCCCCCTCTCAGACTCGGGAAACGGACCGGCGACATCGATGGCAATTCTCTCAAATGGGACGCCCACATTGTACTGCTGCATTCTGCCCTTGGTCCGGGTCTTCGGGCCCTTACTGGCGGCACATGTGGCACATTTGCGGCACCAAGCTCTGACGTCTTCGAAGTAATTCACCCAGTAGTACCGCTGGCGAACTTTGTCTAGGGTTTTATTCATGCCCAGGTGGCCTCCGGTAATTCCATCATGTACTTCGGTCAGGATGGCTGGTACCTTTTTCTTCGGAACTACCAGTTGGGACTTGGTTTCTCGTCCATCAGCGCTTTCCCAAACTCGCTTGAGCATTCCATTGTCTACTCGTAGAGAGTCCCACTGAGCCCATAACGATTTCAGCACGCCGGAGTATCTAGCTACCTCGTCCCATCGTGGCCTGGGTGCCCCTCTCATTTTGAGTGACAAGATTGGTTCGATGTCTGGATCAGCCATTTGGTCCTGGATGCACTGTTCCGTTGTCCAGTCTTCATTGGCCTGCACTCGGATCTGCCTGATGGAGATACCCTCTCGCTGTTCCGTCTTCAGACAATGCTTGCATTCCGCTCTACAGGGTCTTCTGGATAGGGCATCGGCATTATTGTGCAACCGGCCGGCACGGTGTTCCACCTTGAAGTCGTATTGCTGTAATTTCTCCATCCATCTGGCCAGTTGTCCTTCCGGTGTCTTCATGTCCAGCAGCCATTTGAGTGCGGCATGATCTGTTCGGATTAAGAAATGGCGACCATACAGGTATTTGTGGAAATGGTCTACAGCCCTTATTATTGCAAGAAGTTCTTTTCTGGTGACGCAATAATTTCTTTCTGGCTTCGAGAATCCACGGCTGTAGTACTCGATCACCCTCTCTTCACCATCTTGCACCTGGGATAGGACGGCCCCCAAACCAGTGTTGCTGGCGTCGGTGTCTAAGATGAACTTGCCGGACTGTGTAGGAAAGGCTAGGATTGGACTGGAACATAGTGCTGCCTTCAGTCGTCTGAATGATGTTTCGCAATCCTGATTCCAACGGAACGTCTCCTTCTCTGTGGTCTGCCGATGTAGAGGAGCGGCAATGGTGGCAAATCCCTCAACAAAACGCAGGTAGTATGAACAGAGGCCCAAGAAGCTTCGGAGTTCATGCTTATCCCTCGGGACTGGCCAATCACGGATCGCTTCTATCTTGTCCTCGTTAGTGCGGATTCCTGACTCGGAAACGACATGGCCCAAAAACTCTACTTCTTTTTGGAACAAGGAACACTTCTTCGGATTGAGTCTGAGGTTGGCGTTATTAATTCTGGAGAATACTTCGCCCAGGTTCTTCAGATGGTCGTCGAATGTCTGGCCCATGACTAGAATGTCGTCGAGGTATACTAAGCACGTCCTCCATGTTAACCCGCTCAGTACATACTCCATTAGCCTCTCAAATGTAGCGGGTGCATTACATAACCCAAAGGGCATGACCGTGAACTGAAACAGCCCTTTACTGGTGGAGAACGCTGTCTTTTCTCTGTCGTTTGCGTGTAGACCAACCTGCCAATATCCACTTTTTAGGTCTAGTGTGGAAAACCAACGGGAGCCTGCTAGTGTGGTCAAAGTGTCATCGATTCGGGGTAGTGGATAGCTGTCTTTCTTCGTGACATCATTCAGCTTTCTGTAATCCACGCAAAATCGGGTGGTTCCATCTTTCTTTTTAACTAGCACGACGGGAGCAGACCATGGACTGATGGATGGCTCAATAACTCCATTTTGTAACATGGACTCGATGTTTTCCTCGACTGCCTGTTGTTGCCCCAATGGTAGTCGTCTAAGTGGTATTCTGATGGGTTGAGCCTTTCCGGTATCTATTCGATGCTGGATGATGTTGGTGCGACCGGTAGTTCCATTTTTACTGTTAAAAATTTGCCAGTGTTTTGTGATAAATTGCTTGGCTTTCCTCTGGTTCTCTGGTGTCAAGTGTGTCAAGTGGTCAGCAAACTGTTGTAGGAACTCTTTATCGGGCCCTGTCTCATTCACCGACGTCTGGTACTCTTCTTCGCAATTGATGATGGTCTCTACTGGCTCGAAACAAGCTATCTCTTGACCATTGGCAATTCTAATGTCGTTGTTGGACAAATTCAGGACTCTGATTGGTATATCTCGTCCGGTTTTAACTATAGCCCGCCCAACTAAGTAGTCATGAGCTGAGTGTACGGGCTCCACCATTCCAACGCAGCTCCCAGGATTGCTGTCTAGCTGCCCATGAATAATCTGTTCCGTTCGACCGGGAATTCTAGCTGAAGACTTTGCCACAATTTTTATGGGCGTGACTGATGTGTTGACGGGCCGTGTCAATACAAATTCCTCATTCAGGAACCGAAGAACATCATATCTCGGGTCGAACATAAATCCATGCTGGCTAATTAGGTCCATTCCCAGTATAAAATCGTCCTCAATATTCGCTACCAGGACCCTATGCCGGATCATGTTGTCCCCTATCTGTAGCACGACATCTGCCTCACCCTGTATTGACATGGACTCGCCGGTGACTGTTCTGAGCTGGATGTTATTGGTAACTGGCCGAATTTCTGATGCTCTTAAGACCCTGGACTTGGCAATGGACACAGCGGCGCCGGTATCGACGGTGAAGGTAACTGCTCGCCCGTTGATGGTGCCTCTGATGACTAGGCTGCCGCTATCTCGGCAAAATCCCCGGATGGATAACGTTTTGGGGGCTGGTGGAGGGACAGTCAGCATTCGCCCTCCTATGCTGACTGACTGACGGTCCCTGGACATGTGGCTGTTCTGTTGGTTACCCCTGGTCGGTGATCGTTCAGGTGGCCTCACTCGACAATTACGTTGGAAGTGCCCTGTCCGTCCGCAGCGGTAACATGCCCCTCTCGTGCCAGTTCTTTGTGACCTTTCTAGTATTTTGTTCAGACCAGCCAGCAGCGCTTCAAATGGTGAGTCTGACTCTTCCTGGTTGAAGGAAACTGCTCGGACCCTCGGCTTGGACATGTTCATGACGGCCTCTACTTCCAAAGCCCGAAGTAGAGCTTCACTACTTTTCTTGACGCCACTCAGTCTTAAATTTCTTTGTACTTCCACATCTCTGATGCCGTTTATGAAACTCTGTGTGGCCAACTGGTCTTTCGTTTCCTCTGGCAGGTCTGGGTAGGACAAGTGTACTAACCGTCTAATCTCTGCTTCGAATTCTTGAAGGCTTTCACCGGATTTTTGCGTTTTCCCACTGAGTTGGACTTGGTATACCTGGCTCAAGGATTGATTGTCGTATCTCTTGTCCAGAATCTCGATGATCTTGTCGAAATTGCCTTGTTCTTCGACTGGAATGCTTTGGAGGAGTTCTAGGGCCGGACCTCTTAACGAAATTACCAGAGAGGTAGATTTTTCTTGATTATCCCATCCATTAGCTGTAGCCACAGCCTCAAATTGCCGTTTATACATGGGCCAAGATGAACTGCCATCAAATGTGGGTGGTTTGCTAACGGAACCTTTGGTACTCACGGTGTGCTGGTATTTCCCTCTCTGCAAATCTTGTTGCAATTTTTTAATTGCTGTTTCCACTTTATCTTGTACTTCACTGTGTACTGCGTCTTTAATTGAACTGATTTCAGCTTTTACCTGGCTTTGGATAGTACTTATTTCAAATTTCACCTGGTTCTGGACGGAATCGATGTCATCTACTTTGATTTCAAGAGTCTCCACATTACTTTTTAGGCTCTTTATGTCGTCGTTTATTTCTTTTATGTCTGATTCAACTATTTGCATTCTTTCATTAACTGTTTCATTAACTTGCGATACTATTTGCATTAATTGTTCAAATTGCATTTGTCTTTTCTCTTCAATTATTTTAAATTCATTTTGTCGCTTTAATTCAGTTTGATCTTGTTTTTCTACAAATTTCGAGAATAATCCTTCAATTAAATTATGTTGTTTTTCTTCCATAGTGGAAACAAGATTTTGTTGTTTTTCTTCCATCGTGGAAACAAGATTTTGTTGTTTTTCATCGATATTAGTGACAAGATTTCCTAATTCAACTTTAAGTTTATCATCAAAAGATTTCACTAACCTTTGTTGAATTTCTTCTTGATGTTGTTTCTCCTTCTTGTCACGTTTTTCTAGAATCTGTGCTATTTTTTCGTCTAGTCCGTCCGTAACCTGTTTGATAATTTTTTTGGTAGTTTCGTCGGTTTTTTCCATACTACGGGTTTCCATAAATCAAATTACGATCTTAACTGCACTTAATCCTTCACTTCTAACACCAAATTGCAATATACTTCGTGGGTTCAATTGAAAATTATAACAACTAATATGCACTGTCACTTTTCTAGAACTTTATTTACATCCAAACAGCTGATTCACAAATACAATAATAATCTCATATAAGCTAGTCGTCGCGGTATCACTGCCTGGCGATCGTGGCGTTCTTCTTTTATATCACCAGCGTAGAATTCTCCAGTAGAAATCAACATCGTTCCTTCCGCTGCCGAGCCTTTTCGAGAATCGTATTTTTTTATCTTGAAGCGTTTGTTGTCGTGCTGAAATGACACAGGGTCGGCTTTGGGTAAATTTCGTAACACTATTAACCCACTTCCAAGTACAAATTAATTACCTACCTATCTAGTACATATTTGAAGTCTATGCCAAACAAACATAAAATCCTGCATTGTGTACTTAGCTACTACTTCAATCTTGATTGTTGCTTGGCATCGACTTCAAAAATATAGTAGATAGGTAATTAATTTATACAGAATGAGCACCTTTACATTTTATTTTTTGTTAAGGTACCTAATAACAGTGAATGTGCTATTTATTGTCTAGTGTTATGTTCCGTTAATTATTTCCAACTTTTTAGTTTTAATGTATTAAATTCAATTTTTCAGTTTTTTACTCGAGTAGTTTTTATTTATTATTTTATTGTGTATAACATTAATAGACCGGGACCAGGTAACGTTGAAAGCCCCAATATTACAGAGCTTGATTTTATTTTATTCAAAAACGAATTTCGACATTCAGTTATATGTAATATATACATAAATAATTATTGGAGAATTCAATCAGTTGAGGGAACTGTTGAAGGTTATCGACTAGAAACAATATATTGTCTTGCGTTCAATGAATTGAAAAATCTCGAAAAGTTAGCAGAGCTTGGAATGTATTCTCTCTTCGAGGTGTCATTCTTTTGTACGCAACACAATATATATTGTTTCCCTAATCAGAAACAATATCTATTATATATATTGTCTTGCGTACAAAAGAATAACACCTCTAAGAGAGATTCAATATCTCTGACAGGTGGAGTTAACCTGAAAATTTACAGCAGTTACATGGAACGGCTCCAGATTCGGAACCTCTATGTGCTAGTTTCCCCGAAAATCCTAGATGTCGGTCTTTACATCTCGCGTCTTCAGATTGGAATGTGTTGTCACTGAATTTTCTAGGCTGGGAGTCGGTGACGCTAAAAGTAGCGACTTTGCAAAATTGCCAGGTATACAAACGAAATGAGCTTGGTTCTCGTTGATATAAGGAGCCGAAAGTATGTTTAATAAAATTAATTATACTATACTTTACTACCTACATGCTTGTGATGTACACATAAAATTTTCAAATTCGCGATTAAAACTTTCAGTGCTAGAGTTCTCGTACCACTATATTGAAATTTAAAGATTTTTGAGAAAGGGTAAGTTACGTCACTTCGATGGTATATTTTATAAGAATATTGGAATTTCCGGCGATTTTCTGAAAAACTGCATTTTAAAAGGCTGACTATTTATAATGTAATTAATACTTAAATTGTTTTTTAATTTTAAAATGAATTTATTGCTTTCGAAAGGGTGTACCTCAACATAACTCTTCCCATTGGAAATAAATAACTTTAAAAATTAATTGATGGAACCACCACTCAAGAAGATAGTAAAACTGAAGGCATCCCTTTAGTTTACTTTAATATAGGTACTCATAAAATAAAATGTCATAGTAAACGTATTTAATTTCAATAACTTATTATAATCTAATAGAAAACGAGGTCAGAATCAGACCCTCGTTTGCTTGTTTAAATATACAGTTTCTGTTCTTAAGTATGAAGTTATCCGCCCCAGCCGCATAAAAAATAAAAATAAACTTTCGGGCTTATTAAAGTAGATTTCTATTTTAAATAGGTAGTTCTCTTCCTGCTAAAACTATTCTAACATAGAATATTAATTTTACTATTTTACCTTCAATATTTTGTCCTTTTCCACTGCATTCTTCCGAAACTTGTTTATTTTTAAGACTTCGTCTATACATTTCTTGCATACCTTCTGAGATATGAGGTCTTGGCGCAGAATCTGAAACAAAATAAATTTCTTAAAATTTTATATAGGCATACAGTGTTAAAGTAAAAGATAAATTCATTTTCTACGTAATGATGAATGTAAATGAAAAATTCAGAAACAGCTCTTTTTATATATAAACTAAACTTTCATAATATAATTATTCAGCTGCTCCTTCAACCTCTTCGGTTTGCTTACTCCAATACCGACAATTTTGCTTACTGACGGTTTCATGCAGCGCAAATGTAAAAAAACATCGGATTCTCTTGGCAGATTCAACAAGTATTTGAAATTTCTCTTTAAAACCATTTATTCATGTCATTCATTATTATTACCAAACGTAAATTTCCAACATTTAGTATATGCTTTACTTTATTTTTCAAGTTCACAAATTTCTGAGAATTTCCATATCTTTCTTCTCCTACTTTTTATTAAATAAAGTATGTCTATTTAAATATTTTTCTAAATGTTTTTCTTTTATATGAATATTAATTTATCTTTAAATCACTACTAATTTTAGTAAACTGATATTATCTTCTTTGTGTCAAAAGATGTGCCAACTTTTATTAAAGTAAACTTGGTTCTTATTACATGATTACTGTAAATCCTGACAACCTAATAACCTAGTTTTCATTTTCTTCATTTTGAAATTGACATGTGATTCATTAAATATGAATAATTTGCTAAGCATAGAAAGTCTTAAGTAATAGATAAAAATAGAATTTCATTATTTATTAAACAACATTCAAGGTGTTAATAATGTGTCATTTTCAAAATATAAACAGAAACTAATTAGCGCAAACATTATCAAATGTTTAATACACAAATGCTGATTATGAACATTTATTTAAATATTAATTTATACTTATTCAGCAAATATTAGTAAAGTGGGAAAAATATATTTAATTCATGTTTCTAAAAATGTTTTAGAGGTCATTATTTTGAGATCAATCATGGAAATCAAAAACTATTATTCTTCCTCATTGTGTTGAATATATACGTATAAGCTTCACTATAATTCCGTCATAAAGCTGACAACGAATCTTTATGCGAATGAATTATAGACAAGAAAAAAATCATTTGGAAATGTATTTTAATTATTATTATAAATAAATCGAAAACTTGGATGTAATATTTTTATATCTCCTAACAAGTTTTATAAAACAGTGCCTTTAAAACTACATAAACGTGAAAAATATACATTATAATATCAAATTTATTTTCATTATCTGAACGAACTACTTGATAAAATCCTGATTTGGTAGACCTTTAATGAAACGATCCATTGTTCCATATTATCGAACTGTTCCAAAAAATTGGAATCCTCATCGTCGGTACAAGCGTATCATTTGGAACATCTCACTTCTCAGATCTCAGTTGCTCATTCAATCATTTCAGTCTTAGCATCAGTCAAAGTGAACTACTCCAGAGTATTTCAGAACAGCAATAGGGAGACTTAAACAAACTAATTTTAGTTTAAGGCGAACTTACCAAGTTCCACAAAACAGCACAAAATTCTGAGGAATGTCGAAGACGCATCTGAGGTTTTTAGAGAGCAGTAAAGTCTACGACATAGTTAGTCTGCGGCGAACCTGACCATCCGCAGACAGCAATCTAATACTAACCATCCACTTATCCTCAAAATGGTAACAAAATGGGTAAAGACAGTTAGGTGAAGCCAGTACCCGCTAAAATCCTAGCTGCAGGCATTTAAGTTAACTAAGTTTTGGCATGGATTAGTTCAGAAACTAGCGAACGGCTAAAGTTGATACTAGTTCCTATTGAACATATACCTGTCAATGAACCAGTGTCTTTAGCTGCAATATTCGGTACGGTCGTACAGCTCATAATTCCTTCTGGGTCTTAATTCTGGAGGTATATTGACCTAAGGACATCGTCAGCAAGAAACCTGGGTAGGAGAGTCTTCCTTAAAATACACCCTCCCAAACAAATTATTGATGGTGCATGTCAACTATTTAAAAGTGTCTATCTAGATGGATTGGCAAATCCTATCATCACTTTGCGCTACTGACCGACACGAGTTAATGAGATCGACGATGGGATGAATTCGCTGATTATTTACATATGGAATTTGGCACCGAATCGGATAGAGCGCCAATCTAGATGGGCGTAGAAAATTTGCATCAAGGGCTGGATTGGAGAAGATGCAAGACTGAACTTAAGGAGGTATTGTACATACAATTTAATATCCAGGAAACAAAATTTGGTAGTTGAATTTTAGGTTTTGGACGGCACAAAGACTGTTATTATAAATATTGTGTTGTTTTTAATTAACTTTCACTATAAACACTCCTTGCGTTTTACTTTTGAATTCAGGTCTAAACTTAAATTTTGTTATTCGTTAAAACTCACACCCTCCATTTACTAACCTAATCATTAGGGCAATACTTGTATTCTCTTTAACCATTAGGACACTTAATCATACTGTTTAAATTTTGCATCTACGACTACCCTGTACTTACTACAGGAATCATTATAGCAATAATTATACTCATTTTAGTCATTGCGACACTTTCTGTACCTCTTTAGGAATTATGACACTACCCAAACTGTTTAAATTTCACATCTCTGCCTATTAGAACACATAGTTCTTGTGCTGCGTGCAAATCTTGCATCCTCGTCTCCAACTATTAAAATACAAACTACGTCTGCAGAAGAAGAAAACAGTAACTTATAGCACTGACTCCTGAAGGCTCATGCCCCATTAACTTGTTAGTCTTACTAACTGGTTCCATAGTAAAATTTCCATACTACTTATGGCAGACACTACTTTGTCATTAACTGTTGAAACTGATTTAAATATTACAAAATTGCGAGAATTTGAGCGATTGTATAGCTAATTTTGCTTAAGTACGTTCTGCCTGCATTCTACAATAACTTTTCTTACAGATTACAAGAAATTTTAAGGCCGCTATCCAATGGTCTCGTATGTGTTTGGTTGTTAGAGAGTGTCTATATATTTTGGCCAGACATATCCATATTTCCCAACCATTGTAATATAATAGTTATTGCGTGCTATTTTGCAATTTTCGTTTTCTTACCGCTGATTCCACAGCCCACAAAGTACTGCTGGTGTTTCGGTTATTAGTGTTGTCTTAAAACTTTTTCAATTGCAGATTTTACAGCTTTTTCATTGAAATATTTCTAAATTTGTGTTCCACCCGTCGGTTGCAGTTTATGTTTTTTTGGGGTTGGTTTTTTTTTCCATAGGTAAGTGTTGTGTTTATTGGTAGCGTGTTATTTATTTGTGAAACCCGAATCCGTTTAATAGTTTTTGAGTGTATTGCGAACAGACAGGCAGACGCCGTGGAAGAACTTTTATAATATAATCATGATTTGTTAACTGCTTCCCACCCAGACAACATTTGCAATTACGCCGATGAGTAGCGCAACAAATAAAATCCCGACATTTTAGTATTTTTTTGTGCTAGCATTAGCGTCTCGTATTTTTTTAAAATTAATTTCGATCAATTGCCCGGACAAACCACATCCCTATGTTATTAAAAATGCATATAAACACTCGTAACTAAAATGTATAGGTACGTGTGGCGCTCCTGAGTGATATGTGCTAGTGAAGCGAGCGATCGATTGGAATCGTAATGCAGTTCTTTCACATCTTACATTGCGAAATGATTAACACGATTAATTAAGATATTTATGGTGTCCCCGTTTATAAACAAGTTGAAGTGAAAGAAATGTTGCATACAGCAAAGTCTATATAAAGTATAGCTGAAAGTTTTGAAGCGATATTAAAAAATAAATATAATGGGATTTATTTGTCCCGGGTAAGAAAAGAGAAATTTCGATTTTTTTAAAATCTTTAAAACCGTTTGTCTCTTGAAGCAAAGGAAAAAAGTAGGAAGAACTTGAAAAATATGCATTTGCCAAAAAGAATTATGTTATTTCTTAAATAACAACAAACTAGGAGATGGCACAAATAACCTTCAATAAATAATTTATTTTAATAATTATCAATTTTATTAGTTATAGGGATCTAACATTTCCTGCAGTATTCGTAATTGTTTGTAATGTTGGCGATATACAGGCTAACCGACAGCCGTCCCTCATTGTTTCTTGCTGCGACCAGGGGGTGGGAACTGAAATACACAACATTGTACCACAGTTCGACGAGTCATCTAGACTTCTTCCCGAATACTAAATCTGACGATTGCTCGTATCACATCCAGATGGCGAAATAGTCGACTTAATTATCAATTGTTTGAAGTTGTTGTCGGCCATTGTTAGAGTCCATTTTGTTGTGATTGTCGAAGCAAGAACATATGAAAGCATCGTGCATCAAACAAAATTTTTGCCTTGTTATAATATTGGAGCATTTCTTTTCAGATTTCTGTGTAATTAAAATAGTGTTGATAAAGAGGAATATCCTATCTGGCGAGTATTTCTATATATTTATTTATTTATTCACTAAAAATTAACAATTTTGTAATTTTGTAATCTAATTATATATATATATCATTCATATCTTTCTTTGGAGTTCTTTATCAGTTTTCAGGTTTATCAAACACATATTTTTCGGATTCGTTCGAGATTGGTATACAGGAACTAGCATTTATATAATGGCATCGCAGCAAAAATGTTGTGTTCCTAAATGTCCCAATGAAACGTCTAAAAGGTAATGAATTGTGGTATTTAGAAGGTAAATTATTAATTATATATTTTTAGACATTATATTACAACCACCCCCAAGTACCAGGAAATATGGCTTAGAAGAATAAATAGTGAAAAACTCTGTATTGAAAATGCCCGGCATACTGTTATTTGTGAAGATCATTTTGAGAAGCACTGCATTGGACCCAATGGCAAGTTATTACTCTTAATAACTCTGTGCACTACCAACATTAAATTTACCTGGTATGTTCATATTTCTCATATATATGTACTTGTATTTCATATATTATTGCATTTTAGGTTATGAGAGAACTGTTGGAGACTCATTTGCATGGTTTTCACCAGAAAAAGATCCTGTGACCCCACCAAAAACAAGAAGTAAAGAATGCAGCAGTACTGCTTCAAATCAAGCATCTGACAGCCCTGAACTGTCTGTGAAAATTCCAGAAAAAGTTTATGGTGGGAGGAAGAGGCTTTTCAGTGAATCTTTGGAAGATCACCATGCAGGGGAATCTACCAGTGCAGATTGTCAAATAATAGAAGGATTTAAAGGTAAGCATTTGAATATTGGCTTTCGAATTCTTCATAATTTCTTGATATACTTTGCAGCACACAAAACAGTAGGGGTGAGAAAGAGGGTTGAACAATCAGAATAGAAGAATTTGAGGAGAGAACTAGCCAAATGGAAGAGAACAGCAAGGAGAGCCACTAATCTGAACAACAAACAGCGGTTACAGCACTTGGGGAAGAAAAAATGTGAACTAAGGTATTTGAAAAATGTAAACAGTACAACTATAAATTTCTTTTTAAGTCAAATGAGAAATCAACGGTTAAAGCCAAAGGGCAGACGCTTTTCATTAGATGATAAAATATTTGCTCTATCAATTTATAAACAAAGTGCCAAGAGTTATAGGTTTTTGTCAAAAGTATTTAGTTTACCATCTTCTAAGACTCTAAGTAATCTTATAAATAGAATTCCATTTAATTGTGGTTATAATGAACAAATTTTTCAAAATTTAAAAAGAATTGTTTCTAAGCAACAAGAAAAAGAGAAATATTGTATATTAATGTTTGATGAAATTTCTTTAAGTAGTGGTCTCAATTATAATTATTCAAAAGATTGTATAGAAGGAATTGTAGATTTTGGTAGTGGTGATCGCCGCATACACTTTGCCGATCATGCATTAGTTTTTATGTTACAAGGTATTTATAAAAAGTGGAAGCAACCTATTTGTTATTATTTTTGTGAAAGTACTACATCAACAATAGATTTAGTTAGAATTTTAAAGGAAATAATAATACATATTCGTTTGATTGGTTTGGAGCTGGTAGCCACAGTATGTGACCAAGGTGCAACAAACCACGCGGCAGTAAATTACCTACTTAGAGATACAAATGCTTATTGTTTGAGAAATAATATTGAAAACAAATTTCACGGTTATTTGGTTGATGGAAAAGAAATTATTCATTTTTTTGATTGTCCACATTTATTAAAAGGTGTAAGAAATGCATTATTGACAAAAGATTTACATTTCACTGAAAATGGAGAAAATAAAATTGCCTCTTGGTCACATATAGTGGATACGTATCGAAAGGATGCACAAATGGGTAAGTTTAGCCAGTTTCCAAAATTAACAGATGAACATGTTCTACCTCATAGAATTAAAAAAATGAAAGTTAAAAATTGCACGCAAGTATTTAGTAGAACTGTAGCTTCAGCAATGAAAGTTAGGGCAGTAATGAGCAAAGAGGTTGCACCATCATCTCAGTTGTATATTGATCCATTGGCATCACAAACAGCAGACTGTCTCTTACTTTTTGATGAGCTTTTTGATAGCATTAATGGTAGTTTATTGAAGCCTCCTCCTGGTAAGCAATTGAGGGGTGTAGTGACTAAAAACTCAACTCATGTTGCAACTTGGCAACATTATATTCCAATTCTAAAGTCAATGTTCTTTGCAGTTCCGAATTCATCTCATAAAACGATTACACCCTCTTTACAAAATTTTACTTTCACACTTCACAGTTTTATAAAAATATGGAAAATTTTACAAGATAAAGGATTCAAATATATAAGTCCTCGATGTTTTAATCAGGACCCAATAGAAAATTTCTTTTCCCTTATTAGAAGCCATGGTCACAGAAACACTAATCCTACATGTTCATGTTTTGTCTCTTCATTTAAGTCATTATTACTTAATAATTTTATGTCGTTACATTCACCCCAATCCAATTGTGAACCAGATCAATCATGTGGTGCACTAGACACATTAAAACAATTTTTGACTCATCAAACAACTGCACCACAAATAGAAGAATATGATACAATACCACCTGTATATCCTTCATATGACAGGTCAGTTTCTGATGTTAATGGTGATCTTGCTATATCATATGTATTAGGATATATTTGTAGAAGTATATTTTCTAAAGTTGATTGCAAAAATTGTAAAAGTATTTTATTATCAAGTGGAGATATTGCCCAAAATGTTTTAATTAAGCAAAGACAATTTCAAAAATCTTCTTTGGTATACCCTTCAGAACGTTTTATTGAAGTTTTTAATTCCCTTACAAATGAAATTTATAGTTTGCTACCAAAATTCTTAACAGCTTTTAATATGAGAGATAAGATCAAAAGAGAAATTGATTGTTCACAGTTTGAATCTTTATTTTGTCATGAACATTTCTCCTTCATTGATTTATTTGTGAACAAAACAATTACTCTTACAATTTTTCGGTATGTCAAAACAGTGAATAGAATTTTATCAGGGAAAGATCATCGATATAAAGATGCTGATGTCATAATGAAATTAGCTTTTGATAAGTACAGTAAAACACGACCTAAATATTTATAATACTCTACATTTTTGTCTCTTATTTTAAAAGCTGTTTTACATTTTAATTGTTGAAATTTACAATAGTCTTTTTGAAGTATTATGTTTTAAATTATGTTTAGGTGATGTTAATAATAATCTGTGTATTTTATAAAGTATGGTGTATATAATTTTACATTTTTATTTATGATTTGTGTATTGTATATTGTCATGATTTTCAAAGGTATTCATTTAAGTAAACCTAAAAAAGTAGAGTACTCTAATCTATGATGGATGTATTCTGTATATTTGACTTTTTTAAATGTAATGTTTCATTTTCAAAGCATGTTACTTATTTTGGGAGTATTATGTATTTTATTATATTTTGTTAACATTTATTAATATGGGTATTGTATAGTCCCTACTTTTTTCCTCTAAAGTAAACAAAAAAAGGTAGCAATCCAAAATATACAGTGTACATATTTGTTTTTTCAACTTTTTTTAATAAGTACTATTTCCTTAGTATTTTTGGGAGTTTTATGTATTTCAATATATTTATATTTCATTATAAATATATTTATATTATTTATCTTCAATTGTATTGTTTCATACTTCTTTAAAGAATGCAAAAGAGGTAGAAAATTCAAATATACAGAGTATTCTATATAGAACCAGTCATTGCACATTGTTTTCAAACTCGGTTGAATGTACATTTTCTTGATTTTAGGTTGTTCAAATTGATAAGATTGTGTTTATTGCAGATGTTTTATTGATGACGTTTCAGCCATGTTTTTGGCTTTTTTCAATTCTATTCTAAAACAGAATATTGATAGATTTAAGAATGTATGAAATTATAATTTTAACTCCCCTGTGGGTAAGTTAATTATAATTTTATAAGTTCTTAAATGTATCAATAGTATTATCTGTTTTAGAATAAATTTGAAAAAAGCCAAAAACATGGCCGAAACGTATTATTTGTGAACAATATGTTGTGGTTGTACTTGATTTTGTAAATAAAAACAAAAAAAATATATTGGGATTTTTATTTCGCTGATGCCGACATCTATAGTATATTCATAAAAGGATAGGAACTAGCAGAGAAATACACCCGATAGATAGTGTGCAGGTTCCTTTTTTATCGGCAATTGTTTAAATGCAGATGTCTGTAACTCAAATTCACATTTTAATTTACCCGGAAGAATCATAGATGGCTAAATCCGCCATTTTGCGAACACAATTTTCACCACAGAGTTTCCTATCTATTCTCTATTGTATGATCTGTGGCTGCGACAACAAAATATGATCAACCACAACCACTGACGAGTGTAATGTACTGACAATGTAAAAAATACAAAATAAACACAAGTTCGAATACAGTTTCGGTTAATAACACTGTTCACTATAGAATACATTACTTACACTAGTTTATACGCTATATAGAATTTCATCATAATGTATTACATCATTTGTAATTGCACACAGTGGAGCTTAAAACGGGAAACTATTTAAAAAATCTCTATTACGCCTCCTTAAAAAGAAATTTATTATAAACAAATAAATTAATAATGGCGTACACAACAAAAATGAAAATTGCCGTAGGACATCCGGTTGGAAGGAGTGACCAACAAGAAAAGACTCAAACCAAAACGCTGCTGCGAAGTTTAAACCGCTTTCACTCATAACTTACGGAACTGTACCCCAGGTGAGTACAACAGTCCAAGACACGGACCCGGTCTACCTCGACGAATCTGGAAGAGGCAAAATTTCGATTACACTAGAGTAGGCTTGGGTCGTTCGTGAATAAGTCGTTCAAAACGAACGACTCTTCTACATGTGCCACGAATGAGCGGCACAGTTAAGTCAAATAGCTCGTTCAGTTCGCCATTAATAGTCATTCGGCTCGAGCGAGTCGAGAGTCATAGGATGTGCTAAACGTTCAACGTTCAATCACGAACTAGACTCGTTGATTCGTTCATCGTTCAATCTTTCGACCGGCACAGTCACCTCGGCTCGGAGCAGTGAAGAGAAAAGAGCCGTCAGCCGTCTGGTTCATAAGATGAAAGGTATTTTAAAATTTGGTCGGAAGGTTTTATTTTCAACGAATCGATGAATGGGTATTTTAAATTTTTATTATGACAGGCACCAAGGCACAGGATTGTTATTGTTTTGCAGTGTTTTTGTTATATAAATTTCTATTTGGGTTATAAGTAAGCATAATAATTTTATTTGTTTTTAATGTTTAGAGTTTTTTTCTTATTTTTGTTACCAAATAATACAAAAATAAAAATTTTGTATTTACATAAATTAATGATCTTTAAATTATGACTGAGCAAAACTTTAATATTAGTTTGAGCAGTAAACTAGACAGGTAGAGACATTATATAAATCCGCCTAAGGCTAAACGGCTGTGTTTTAGGAGATCGTTCAATTGAACGACTCATTGTGAACGACTCGTTTTGGAGAGCTGAACGAAATGAGCCGGCTCACTAAAAAGAGTCATAAAACCCAACGCTACACTAGAGTAGTAAAATATTACTCCCGAGCACTATCAAACTTAGCTAGAATTGGGAGACAATTAAGAAAAATAGCGAAAGAAATTAAATCAGGTAACTTCTTATACCACCCCCAAACATCAAATGCAAGAACTAACGGAGTAGGATTCTTCACCCATTACACGAACCAACACAATCACTAGAACTTCCCTTATATCTGACAGTGTCGCTGGTTTAACATGTAACTTTAGAAAAATATTATATTTAAATAATATACACTTAAGCAGCAAGTTATTCAGACTACGATATGAAACAACTATATAACGAAATCAAAATTGCGCTAAATATTAATTTCAAATAGCCACTTCAACTATAGTAGAAAAGATAGAGCGGGATTTTGCTCGTCATCCTGAAAATGGACAAAATGTATCGTATTAAGTTCAATTCCTGAACTACATCTCGTTTCTAGGCAGGAGCCAGTGGAAGTGATAACCGAGGATAGTTACAGGCTGTGAAAATGGTATTTTTTTTTGGTCATGCTCATCATCGAATAAACATTCCAAAATTGACTGCATACAAGATTGTGATATATTTAAGCAAATTCTCTAGAGGCGTCTGCCTAGTGCGTTACCATCAAGCTGGCGGACAGGAGTAAACTTGTCAAAAATAGGGGTGAACTTCGTCATTAAGTAAAAAGAACGCCATTTGCAACATTTTTTTGCTTACACAAAGGACATCATAATTTAAAATGACAAATATATTTTCATGACGTTATTAATATGGTCTGTATTACGTCATACACAATTTTTTTAAATGCGAAGCCACATTTTTTATTAAGGATTTGGAAAGAGCGGAAAATTTCATGTCCGAAAATGACTTTAACCATGACCTTGACCTTGATCTTCCGGGTGATTCCAAGATCAAAGTTTTTTTGAAAAATCAACCAATCATAGCTAATTTCAAAATTCACAATCCAAGATGGCGGATCAATTTTTTTTAAAAAAGTCAACCAATTGATGCACAACCAATTAACGGTAATCGATGTTTTTTAATCCTGATCTGAAAGATGACTGATTTAAAGAGGGTATTCCAAATTAAAAACAAATTTGACGTTGAAATTGGCCACTACTTGTTTTGAAAATTTCCACAAACTGATTTCATATTCGTAATCATCGACTTCGAAATCCCCCGCATACCAAATTGGAAGTAGGTTGGTTGATTTTTTTCAAATTGCCAATTTTCAAAATCTGATTACTAATCTGAAATCAGATTTTCGCAATCCAAGAGGGCGGACCAGTTTTCCAAACAAAAACTGATTTCAGATTCGGAATCAGCGTCGTCGAGAACCCCCCGTACACCTAATTTGGCTATAATATGTTGATTTTTCAAACAAACTTTGATCTTGGAATGACCTTGAAGGTCAAGTTCAAGGTCATGGTCAAAGTCATATTCGGACCTGAAATTTTCCGCTCTTTCCAAATCAGTAATGAAAAATGTTGCTTCGCATTTAAAAAAATTGTGTATGACGTCATACAGACCACATTAATGACGTCATGAAAAATATATTTATGTCATTTAGCTGTACGTTCTTTTGGATTATGATTTCTTTGTGTAAGCAAAAAAATGGTGCAAATGGCGTTCTTTTTATTTAATAACGAAGTTCACCCCTATGTTTGACAAGTTTACCCCTGCCCGCCAGCTTGATGATAACGCTCTAGGCAGACGCCTCCCGGGAATTTGCTTAAATACATCACAATCTTGTATGCAGCCAATTTTGGAAGATTTACTCGATGATGAGTATGACCAAAAAAAAACACCTCCTGTAACTATCATCGGTTATCACTTCCACTGGCGCCTGCCTAGAAACGTGATGTAGTTCAGGAATTGAACTTACACGATACATTCTCTCCATGTTCTCATTTTCTCGATGACGAGCAAAAACCGGCTCTATCTCTTAGACTAATACTTAATGGGCGACTTTAATACCAAAGTGGGAAAGAGACATCAAGAGGTATCCTTGGTAAGTTGCACAATATGCACACTATTAGTCTACGAGTCAGTAAACAGCTGACGAAAAATATTTTAGGAAAGCCTTACATTTTCTCAGTGAGCAGTTGTACTTACTGTACATGAAATGGGGGTTAGTTAAACCCAGTCGCGGTAGGTTCAGCGTCGCTCAGATGTGAAAAGTGTCTTAAATTGGTGAACTGAAATAAGTATTTTAGGACCGTTGCCGTTTTGGTATGTTAAAATAAATTATTATACGTATTCAAAAACAACATGGCAGATGATTCCCATGGTTCTGACGTTGTGGCAGAAGATTTAAAAATGTAGAAAAAATTGAAAGTTTTTTTTTTTTAATTTTAAAATTTATATATGTAATTCTTGTTATTAGAACGACACATTTTTCAAGGCTGAAGGATCTGCCCGTTGCTTTAACCTGCCAGACAGCAAAACACTTTCTCCCGCGCCAGTATACCTGTGTGTAGTAGATACGGAATAGAAAGATATTCGTTCACTCTTTCTTTTTTATAATATGTTACTGTCGTATTCTTTCTCTTTCAAGTTTTTTCCGCCTCATGGTCATTATTGAAACTCGTATACGGTCTACGTTTGCGTAAAGCTGTTGCGCTTAACAATAGCACATAGGCACAACCGACTGTTGTTACTCAGTTTATTGTATGTATGTATGTAGTGAACCCATAAACTTGCAGAATATTGCCAAATAATATCTTATTTTATTGATTTACTTAGTTCATCATTAGAGGATTATGTTAGCTAAAATACAATGTGTATTCAGTGCCGCGGATAAAACGGACAGTGTTTTTATTTACTGATGATACGATGCAAAAATGTCGGAATATTCTGCGCTTACGAAAACATCATACGCTCAAATACAAAGACGTGGTTTTATGATTCGGGCTCTCACAGCCAATGTTACAAGGCATTTACGGAGAAATTACGAAATGAAATGGACTGTAACAACAGAAGCTTCTCTAACAACATCTGAACCCAGTGCCTCATCAACGGAACCACTATCAACATCGGCCGAGAGGTTCAGTGTTGTTCATGCTACTGTACAAAATTCCTGTTTAACATATGTTGATTTATCTTTAATGGATGGAGATACTCATGAAGAGGTTAATGATACACAACGAGACGAAATTCCAGTGTATGAAATTTCGGTATAAATTAAATTCCTGTGAATGAAGACGAGGATTCAAAAGATGTTGACACTGAAGAGATTAATACATGTCATTTATAACAATAAAAATAATGTCATTTATATATTCATTATATCTTTATTATACTCTACCATTCAATAGAGGTTTGTAATGGCCGATTTTCCCCATAATCCTAGTAATTATAATCCTTTTTATAATTCATCTTATCTTTTATGTTTAGATTAGTTCACAGAATAGTCAGTCTTTTTCATATATTAAAAGGAAATTCTATATATTTGTACTCGCGCCAGAGTAAGTATCTTGTTGTCTGCCAAGTCAAAGCAACAGACATATCGTTCTGCCTTGAAAAGTTAATGCTCCCAATACGATCAAGAATAAGATTGGCCCATGGATAACCAAGAAAAATCTACCTCTCTGGTATTTTTAAGGGTTAAGAGGCCCGGCATTAGAGCTTCTCCAAAGCATTCCAGTCGATGAACAAGCTAATTTCGATAAGATCATCGCAGTCCTCGACCGAAATACGACAATCAATCGATGACCCAGGTATACCAAGTGCAACTCAGTGGGACACCGCAAAAATCCGGCGGAAGTCTACAAGAATTCGATACAGAGATTAGACGATTAGAACACCTGTCCTGCCCAGTCCTACCAGAGGAAACTAACCACCTGTCCAAGGACCGTCAGCCACTCAGCATAAGGGGGCGAATGCTGACTAACCCTCCACCAGCCCCCAAAACATTATCCATTGAGGATTTTGTCGAGATAGCAATAGCGTAGTCATCAGGGGTACCGTCAATGGCCGCGCAATCACCATTACCATTGAGACCTGCGCCGCTGTGCCCATTGCTAAGCCCAGGGTTTTGAGGTCATCAGAATTCAGGCCAGTTAACAACAACATCCAGCTCAGAACACTCAAGGGCGAGTCCATGTCAATACAGGGTGGGGCAGATGTCGTGATAGGGGACAACATAATCCGGCATAGGGTCCTAGTAGTGGAGATTCACGACGATTTTATACTGGGTACGGACCTAATCAGTCAGCATGTTCGACCCGAGATATGACGTTTTTCGGTTCCTAAATGATGAATTTGTATTGACACGGCCAGTCAACAGCTCAGCGACCTTGATAAAAATTGTAGCAAAATCCTCAGCCAGAATTCCCGGTCGAACAAAACAGATTATTCATGGGCAACTAGAAAGCAATCCTGGGAGCTGCGTTGGAATGGTGGAGCTCGTACATTCAGCTCATGACTACTTAGTTGGACAGACTATAGTTAAAAGCGGATGTGATATACCAATTAGAGTTCTGACTATGTCCATTAACGACATCAGAATTGCCAGTAGAAACCATCATGAATTGTGGAGAAGTGTACCAGATATCGGGAAGGAGAAAGGGCCCAGTAAAGAGTTTCGATAACAGTTTGCCGACCATTTGAAAAACCTTACACCATAGGAAAACAAGAAAGCCAAACAATTTATCGCAAATCACTGGCAAATTCTCAACAGTCAAGATGGAACCACCGGTCGGACAAACGTCATCCAGAACCGAATAGATACCGGGCAGGCTCAATCTATCAGAATACCACCTAGGCGACAACCATTGGAGCAGTCGAGGAAAACATCGAGTCCATGTTACAAAATGGAATTATTGAGTCATCCATCAGCCCAGGGTCTGCGCTGACTACAGAAAATTTGAACGATGTTACGAAGAAAGTCAGCTATCCACTCCCCCGAATTGATGACACTCTGACCACACTAGCAGGCTCCCGTTAGTTCTCCACACTAGACCTACAGAGTGGATATTAGCAGATTGCTCTAAATGAAAACAACAGTTCACTAGTAAAGGGCTGTTTCAGTTCACGGTCATGTCCTTTGGATTATGTAATGCTCCCGCTACATTTGAATGGCTAATGGAATATGTATTGAGCGGGTTGCCATGGAGAACGTGCTTAGTATTCCTCGACGACATTCCGGTCATGAGTCATACATTTGAAGACCATCTGAAAAACCTGGGCGAAGTATTTTCCAGAATTAAGAATCCCAACCTGAGACTCAACCTGAAGAAGTGTTCCATGTTCCAAAAAGAAGGAGAGTTTTTGGGCCACGTCGTTTCTGAGTCAGGAATCCGCACAAACAAAGACAAGATAGAAGTCATTCGTGAATGGTCAGTCCCAAGAGACAAGCATGAACTCCGAAGCTTCTTAGATGTCTGTTCATACTATACGCGATTTGTTGAGGGATTTGCCACCACTGCCGCACCTCTACATCGGCAGACCACTGAAAAAGAGACTTTTCATTGGAATCATGACTGTGAGACATCGTTCCGATGACTGAAGGCGGCGATGACTGTTCCAGCCCAAACCTAGCGTTTCCTACACATTCCGGCAAGTTCACCATAGGCATCGACGCCAGGAACACAGGTTTGGGGGCGGACCTATCCCAGGTGTAACATAGTGAAGAGAGGGTGACCGGGTACTACAGCCGTGGATTCTCGAAAAGAACATCTTACAATAATACGGGCTGTAGACCATTTTCACAAAAAAATTGTATGGTCGTCATTTCTTTATCAGAACAGATCTCAAATGGCTGCTGGACATGAAGACACCGGAAGGACAACTGGCCAGGTGAATGGAACAATTACATCAATACGATTTTAAGGGTGGACATAGTGACGGCCGTTTGCATAATAATGCTGATACTCTGTCAAGAAGACCCTATAGAGTAGAATGCGGGTATTGTCTAAAGACGGAACAGCGGGAGGGTATCTCCATCCGAAAGATCCGAGTGTATGCAATGAAGACTGGACAACAGAACAATGCATCCATTACCAAATGGCTGATCCAGACATCGAACCAATCCTGTCACTTAAAAAGAGAGGGGCACCCAGGCGACGATGGGACGAGGTAGCTAGGTATTCCGTTATCCTGAAATCGTTATGGGCCCAATGCGACTCTCTAAGAGTAGAGAATGGAATGCTAAAGAGAATTTGGGAAAGCACTGACGGCCGAGAAACAAGTCCCAACTGGTAGTCCACTTTTTCTTTGGGACTACCATTCTGACTGAAGTACATAATGGGATTACCGGAGTTTATCTGGGCATGTATAAAACCTTGGATATAATTCGCCAACGGTACTACTTAAATTACTTCGAAGACGTCAGAGCTTTATGCCGGAAATGTGACACCTGTGCAGCCAGACCAAAAGCTGAATGCAATAGTCCCGTTTGAGAGAACTGCCATCGATGTTGCCGGTCCATTTCCCGAGTCTGACAGGGGGAACAAATACATTTTGGTCGCAATGGATTACCTCAGCAAATGGCCTGAGGCATATGCGATACCCAATCCAGAGGCAACCACGGTAGCGACGGTGCTGTCAGAATAGCTATTCAGCAGGTTTGGCGTCCCGTTGGAACTACATTCAGACCAAGGGCGTAACTTCGAATCGAATGTATTCCCGAAGGTCTGTACGATATTGGGAATCAGGAAAACGAGACGGAATGGTGGAAAGATTCAACAGGACCTTGGAACAACACCCATCCAAGGTCGTCAGCAATAACCAGCGTGATTGGGATGAACATATTCCCGTTGGCCTATCGCTCAGCCATACATAACAGCCAGGATACTCTTCGGATAAGAGCTGAGATTACCCTGCGATCTGGCCTTTGGTTCCCCTGATGAACCATCCCAAAAAATCAACGATTATGCCGACCAACTCCGACATAACATGCTGGTAATACACGAACTAGCCCGAACGCAGATGTTGGCCACCAGCGACTGGATGAAGACACGAAATGACTTCAATCCCAATTCAGTCGGGTTCCAAGAGAGGGACAAGGTCTGGCTATACAAGACCCAGAGGAGCAAGGGTAAACCTCCAAAGCCTACACCCGCCTGTGATGGTCTATACGAGGTGGTCAAGAGGATCAATGACGTTGCATACCTTATCCGTCGAAACCCAAGAGTTAAGTTGAAGGTGGTTCATTTGGATCGACTCGCTCCCTACCATGTAGAGAATGTTTCTGATCGGGACGATCAGAATTAAAGGTTGTACAAAGGAATGACACCTCGAAGAGAGTATTCAATATCTCTGACATGTGAAGTAACCTGAAAATTTTATCGTGACATTCTGTCCTAGGAGTTAAGAGAAAACAGCAATTACACGGAATGGCTCCAGATTCGGAACCTCTGTGTGCTAATTCTCTCGAAAATCCTAGATGTCGGTCTTACAACTCGCGTCTTCAAATTTAACGAAATGTATCAAATACATAAAGAAGTGTTCGAGAGGACATTCAATTGTAGGAAGCGCAACTGATGAAGGTTCCCTGACCAGAAACAATGTATATTATTTGTATATAATATATATTATATTTGTATATAATATATATTATATTTATATATAATATATATTGTCTTGCGTACAAAGGAATAACACCTCGAAGAGAGTATACATTTTAAATGTTCATAGCTTATAAAATAAAAAATAAATTAATATTAAATATAATATTTTAAAACTTTGCTGTTATTCAGATATTTTACAATTACGAATTCAATTTCTAAGAAAATCCAAGAAACCAACTCATAAGTAACTATGAAGATGCAGTATAAATAATTACAATACATAATTACTTATATAGTAGTATACCTTAAACTGCAATATACTTTAAGATTCCGTATAATTTCATAAATTTAAATTAAACACACAAAGTTAGCGATAACTATTTCTGTATTATATCAAAAATATAAAGAAATCCAATGCACCTTCTGTTAATTAAGGTTAAATAATACCTTTATCTGTTGACAATTTTTGAAAGTGTATTGAATTGAAATTTTGAAAATAATACATTAATAATTTTCACATTTAATTGAAAAGGTACCTAGCGGCTAACCATGTTATGAAATGTCAAATTGAAATCAAATTCGCTCCTATGACAGTGGTTGTTTATATTAGAATTATTGCCATGATGTCAGATCTATTTCTCTTAAATCGCACTAGTTGTATTCATTTCATGGGCTTTGCAATCTTAGTTAAATTGTATGAAACTTCAAGATAGAAACAATATAAATTAAAAGTATAATGTTAAAATAATAAAATATTATCGGAAACACAGGGCAGTTTCACACAAAACACAAATCTAATTTTAGTTGACAAACCATATTTAGAAAGTACTTGCAAATAGCCAATAATTATATTATATAATATAAATTTTTGTGGGTGAGATCTCACGAGTATGATAATGTAGAATAACTTTAGGAACTGAAAAAAAATTGTAAATTTTTAGTTTAATGTAGTTTGTTTTTCACATTCGATACAATCCATTTTACAATTTTCTCTCCAAGCAATCTGGTGGCACTGTTACTATTATCTGTTTGGCATTGACAGTGTGCACGTAAATTATAATTTTTATTTTATTTTATTAAATGAATGAACCAATATTATAAATAAATTTAAGCATTCTGCACTGAAGGTCGTCTGTAGCTATTAATCAAAATAAAAATAAAGAAAATCGGTTGAGGGACAGAGGAGAAAATGGTACCGAACCGCTTTGTCTTTGCTTATTTATATATAGATTTGGAAACAATTCGATACAATGGCATGTAAAAGAATCTATTTTAACCTTCAAATCTTTCGGTTAGACAAATGTAAGTACTTGCCTAATAAATAATCTTCAACGTTATTTATTAACTTCAACAGCAAAAACCGCACCAAACTGCATGATTTAATCCTTCTTTTGTAAAAATCTAAAGGGATCTTCGTCTTCGGATTTCTTTAGAACAACAAGGAGTTTATAAGATTCCATCTGCCGACTTAAGCCAGACATGATGAGCACCACAATTCCACAAGAAAGCAAGAAAAAACAACATCGCTTGCAGAACACGCCACCATGAAGTCAAAACCGAACAAATTTTGAGAATACCAAATTCTAACAAAAACCGTACCGACCTGGCCCCGCCCTATAACAACTTAACCGAGACTGACAGCGGGAAGGGGAGCGTGTGCACTGAGTGGAAAGGGTCAATGACAAGCTCACAGAACCAACCGATAACCGCCGAACGGCAACTATATAAGAGTGGTACTGTATATCTTAATATTCGAGTAACCAGAAGCTTGAGCAGACGGATACGATAATTATGCAAATCGACCTGATTGAAGATGTGACTCTGCTGAAAGGTAGTCATTTTACCATCCATCCCGGGAGGGAGCAGTTATCAACGACGCGGCTGGATGGATATATCGAATGAAGAAATTATTTTAACTCCAAATAACATTTATTTAGTTTATTTCACACAATTTAACAACAAAACTAAATACTCCTGTCACCATCTTCACTTGAGTTCGTAACCAAACCTTTTTTTTCGAATATACATGATAAATTTGTCATTTTTTCATCACGGATCTCGTTGTTTTCATCAACTTTAGAAAATGTGTTCACTTTTTGAGTCGTCAGCAGTTATTTGAAGAGATTTTTCGCTTTGGTGGCGTAGTGTAAAAATGGAACGTTGTAACACTCCTTTAATTCCGATCGAAGTGGTACTCTCCATGATTGGCACTTTCATTTTGGACGCCGGAATGCGATAGACCACATCGCTGAATCTCTTCACTTGTATAAACAAGGCATTAGCCTGTCGCATTTCGTACACCAGGTTGTGACGTCTCCAAAATACTTTACTTGGTAAAATAGTTGTCGTATGTTGTCTAAAGTCTTATTCATGCCCAGTTTACCACCAGTATTGTCATTATGTAATTCGTTCTATAGAGCGAGTACCTTTTTTCTTGGAACTATCAGTTGAGGCTTAGTTTATCTGCCTTTAGTTTTTTCCCAAATCCTCGTCGAAAGTTCAATTTTCTACATTCTATCACTATGTCCAAATGGCTAGCTAGCTATTTCGTCCCATCCAGGGATTGTTGTTATATGTGGGTAAGTCATTTGAAGCTGTATACACTGTTCTGGTGTTCAGTTTTGATTCACCTACCCTCAAAAGGGTCAAATGGAGCCACTCTCGTGCGTTCGACCTTGATACATATTTTCTAATTTCTCCATACAACTGAACGTTCAAAGTCTTGGTATCATGAGAAATCAGGCCAATTTATAACAACATCTAGAGGGTCCATGTTGCTGCAGATCGAGTCAGAAATAGAATTACAGAATCCGGTATAGGGTCTTAGTAACGTATTTTGACGATGAATTTATAAGTATGCACCAAGATGGGTTCAAGTTTGATCCAAGATAAGACTTTTTCGCTTCTTAAATGAGGAATTTGTACTGACACAACCCGCCTGCATAACTCCCTTTTAAAAATGCATAGAAATCCTCAACACTAGAACCCAGTTGAACTAAATGAAACCCAGGGGTTGCATTTACGTTACAACTAATAGAAGCCATCCTGAATTTTGAAGAAACTTACAAGACAACAAGTAAACCAGTCCCAGTAAAGAATTTATAAGACATTTCATAGATCACTGGACACACCTTGCACCAAATTATAAGTGCGATAATCATTATTTTCCCCTAACCGATTTCAGTTCCAAATTTGTACACGTTACAAATACTTGTTCCAGTTACACAAACTGGCGCCACCTACAGGATTCAGTTGTGAATCTAAACCTTAGAGACCCACACAAACATCACAAAAAAATTCTTCAAAATTGTTCCAGTCGTTTAGGAGTTTTTCCTATATCCCATCACATCGCACACCTACCGGGTCCAATTCTAAATTCCAGGAATACACAAAAACCCACAATAATCAAAACAGTTTAGAAGTAAAAAAAGCTAGAATCGGATTTCAGCGCCACCTACATGGGCCAATTGTGAATAAAAAACGCCCAAGGATACACACAACCATACAAAAAATGCATCAAAATCGGCCCAACTGTTTAGAATTTTTTTTTATTAACAAAAAAAGTTTCATCAATATCGGATCAGCCCTACAGGAGTTCAACAAAAGATTTCCTCAACCCGAACTAAACGCCACCTAGCGGGTCTAATTATGTACATAAAACATCGTGTTTTATTTTCTATACATTATCAAGCTCACATTATTAATACACTCAATCGATCGACAATAAATATACAAATATTTCTCAAAAATTTAAATATAAGCCGTTTGGCAATATTGCAGCTCGTCAGTTGAATCAATATGGTACATTTGGAATTACATACTAGTCTATTGTGCTGGTATTCCGAAACTGTTAGGTACATTTAAGACCACAGCGCAACCTATTAGACCAGGATTTCGATTTTTCCTTTCTTGGTACTAAACCAACGTATATTTTAAATGTAAATTATTTGGGATCATATTTACTAGGTTGATTTGGTTAAAGTAAACAAAATTCAATGCATGGGAAAATATTGCCATCTATGGGACGGCAGCAGATATTTAAATCATTTATAAAATATAAGTTAAATATAGCGCGCCACTTATTCGGTCCTAGCACACCTGTAACTCATCATCACGACAAACACTTGTTCATAATATTTATCTGTCTACTGAGTTTTGAGACAGGAAGTTTATTTATCAAACTAACAGCCAGTTGGCGCCATCTATGGGTCTACAGGTCGAATACAAATGTATTGTATGGAAATTACGTAAAGAAGTTACTCAATCACAAGAAATCAAATATTTTATATTTAAACATTAATAACTGGACCCCAGCGATACTTATTTTGTTCAGATTTTGTGATTTACTTTTTTGTAACTAAACCAAATATTTAAATATGAATCATTTGGGTTAACAAATATAAAATTTGTTAATAACTTGATCTTAGCATAATTTTAAACTATCCTCTCGACATAAAAAAAATATTGTGTGAATATGACCTGAATCAGTACAGTCGGTCAGAAATTACACGATAACTCAAGGGAGCACCAAAGAGAGGGGGGCAGACACACACACAGATAGAGGGTGAGAAGTGATAATATTATTTCATTTCCAAAGAATAAACCAACAATGGAAATGTTGTGGAACCTTTGGTGTGTCACAAATGTAATTACACAGTTTTGCACCCTAACACCAAACCTTTATTTTAAACACTCAACGCCGTTTCAGCAACTCTAAGTTGTCATCTTCAAGGAAGTTTGGTTTACTCCTTGAAGATGACAACTTAGAGTTGTTGAAACGGCGTTGAGTGTTTAAAATAAAGGTTTGGTGTTAGGGTGCAAAACTGTGTTTTTACAATAAATCAACAAATAAAGAAAAAAATAAAATAGAATTCAAAGCAAATGCCCCATCCTTCCCCTGTTTTATAATGTATTTTGTCAATGTTCCCTTATATGAAAAAGGCGAGTTCTCGCTTCACTGCTTATAAATATTTTGATATCTACAAATATACATAAGATGATTGTTAAAAGAACATGGCGTGAGTCAAAATCGTTAACTGTACCCAACCCTTAAATATGTGTAAATTTTCTTCAATTTAAGGGATTTTCCTATTTTGAAAATCATTGCATCTATTAACATAACTACATTCTGTAAAACAACTGCTAAAAATACTGAAATTTAATCAAAGATCCCCTACCCACTACCTGAACAGTGACGTCATTCTATATGCTATTTCGTCACAGCGCATGTCGATTACCATTGAGTATCAGTTATTCGTCGGGTTGGAACAAGTTTTATATATAAGTATTAACAGAGGATTCGTTTGTGCTAGTGCCCGATTCACTTATTACAGGTATGTCCGCAAGTATGTCTAATTATTGGTTTATTTTTTCTCATAAGCAATTTGGTTCATAACATATTTTAATAAATCTCATGCTAAATTGTTTCTCTATGCGATGGAATACAGTTATATATTTGAAATAGGGGTTGCTGACGGTAAAAGATACTTGAGAGCCCGAGAAAGGTCGGTACATGCTCCGCACATCAGTACGCCACTGATTTACGGACATTTTTAAATAGGTAACCGTATTCCAACACATCGAGTCAAAAATTCCGAGAAAGGTCGGCAAATGCTCCGCACATTAGTACGCCACTGATTTACTGAGATTTTTAAATAAGCATCCCTATTCCAATCCAACACATGGAATAAAAAATTAACTTCAATTTGTTATTTTCGTCATTAAGTCATTAAAATACCTACATTTTGGAGGAGATTCTAAAACAGGTAAACATGGGAAATTACGCGGTACTAAAACACTGTTAAACTTAAATTAACCTTAATATTGTTAGGAGAATATTATTTTTTAGAAATTTATTAAATGCAACGATTTTCTAAATAAAATTGCATGATACTGACAAAGGAAAATTTAAACGGGAAAAAATAGTTTTTTAGGTTAGGTTAGATCACAGTCGATACTGTAAAGTTAGCCATTTTGTAATGTGATGTCATTTGGAATTTACTTCAGTGACTCACTATTTTGAATTAAACATAACCTTGTCTACTGAGTAAACATATTAGTTTTTAATGAACATTATCCTTTAAAAGAATATGTTTCCCAATGAATTACTTATATCTCAAATTTTAGTGTGCTAGAAAGTAACAATAGTGCATGCAATGATGCATACTTTCTTTATAGAACAGAACATTATACGTTTTGAATGCTTATTAAATGTATTTATTTGATAATTTGATACTATTCATGTGATAAGTCTCAGAACAGAAAAATTACTTACCTCGACAGATGTAGTTACAAAAATTATATTTTTTAAACCTCTTTTCGCATAATCATCACTAAATATCCATAAAAGATCTGTCGTACTAAAACACAATCGACACAGCCCTGTTATTTCATCAATACACATTTTAACAATTAAATTTTCACAGCAAATTCACGTTCAACATTATTTTATTCTCAACCGAGGCCGCTTGCACAGTGAATTCGTAAATCAGGCTGTGTTGTATAAAACGAGCAAGAAGGTCGTGGTTGTCGCAACCTCGATCCTCGATCTCATTGGTTCATTTCATGATAGCGGCAGGAAGGGTCGACGTAAGGGGAACTATATTTACTAGTTTTCATTCGAGACTGGTGTATATCGAGGCGACGTTGATTTTGGTAGCAAAATCGACAACCACGGGAATGTGGGTTTTATGTATTTTCCATTGACTGACCCAAATAGAAATTATTTTAATATATAAACAGTGGCGTAATTCAGGGGGCTCAGGACCCGAGCCCCAGAAACATATATTACTTTCTAGTAAAATCACATTTCTCTAACTTTTAAGATATTATTTCTGATATAAGTTATAAGGCATGTAAATGTGTATTTTATACAGAGACTCGGATATTTAAAATTTAAAGGAAAGACTTTCTAGGTATATTATATTTTTTAAACAAACATTTGTAAAAAATACTCTAGGGTTTTTATAATTCAAATTATGAATACACCATTTAATTTCTGTAGGCACCAAATTTCATAACAAAATCTCAAATAATAAGGAAGATACAAATCGATATATACTTTTTACATTTTTACTGTAATAAATTCGTAAATTCAAATTTTTATAACCTTTAAATCACTCTGCTTGTCATTGTTAGTTTCGCTGTTGTCCATACCTTCCAGGTTTCTTATAACTGAAGTAATTTATATATATTTTTTTGTTTTGTAGATTATACCTCCCGGTATGATTGTCGATTATGTTTTTTGCACTATGAGTAAACCTTATGTTTAATATTATTAAAAATTTTAAGTTTAATACCTTGGCATATAATGCACATATGGTTTCATTTTATACTTTGAGTGTATGCAATGTCAAGTTTGAGATTTTCGCTTAAATTTACCTATAAACTACGAGGAGCCCTCCATACTCCTCTATCTTTTTAAATTTTAAGGTTAATAGTTCTTGAAATTATGGCGAGAATAGGTATATACTTACTCTTTATTATTTAAAAAAAAATAGAAACTTATATTGTGAGCACTCTCATTTGATATACATCAGGAACATAATACGATTAATTTTTTAAAAATTATTCTGATTTCATTTAATTTCAAAATTTCCCTCAATGTTAATATGATTTTCTACTTGGGAAACCTGGAAACTAAGTGAGACCTGAGTTATTTCGACTATGTTTCTTAATATCATTTAAATCAATATTTTAAATTGAAGAAAAATTCTATATATATAGTTATTTTTATTTTTCATTTAATTTTTAGGGTTCCGTATATACAATATACGATACCCTTATAATATCACTCCGGATTTCTGCCTCTGTCACATGACAGCAATTTTCTCCTAAAGTACTGAACGGAAGAGGTTGAAATTTGGTATCACTGTATAGTTTGGTGACCCGATCAGGAGTACATATCGTAAATGAAGAAATTTTGATTTTAGGGCTACTTCTGGGGGTGGAGAACTAAAAAAATCAACCGTTCCCCCCTTGATCTCCTAAACTACTGAGCCTAAAATTTTGAAAAAAATAGGAAATATAGATCGTTGGG
Organism: Octodonta nipae; assembly: GCA_034190945.1. NCBI lineage: Eukaryota > Metazoa > Arthropoda > Insecta > Coleoptera > Chrysomelidae > Octodonta > Octodonta nipae. The sequence goes on along the minus strand of CM067216.1, from coordinate 69,827,485 downwards.
CGAATTTTACAGGAAAAATATGGAGAAACCATTAATATTAATTTTAGGGGGCAAATTATAGAATTAAATGAAAATTTAAAAATAAAAAAAATTTAAACGCATCATATAATATATCAAATAAAAGTTCTCATTCTGAGGAACACAAATATATTTTTTTCATATTTAAAAAAATAATTAAAAATATATTAACGAAAATATACCAAAATTTACCTATCCCCCCCTTATCTCCGAAACTATAAAAAGTAAAGTTTTGAAAAATAAGGAGAAACCTCTACTTTTAATTTTGGGGGGCAAATTACAGAATTAAATGGAAAATATTAAATTTAAAATTGATTCTACTCCATCATGTTATATATCAAATGAAAGGGCTCATTATGACGAAAACAAATATATTTTTCCATATTTTAAAAATAAATTAATTAAAAGATATTAACAAAAATATAAAAAAATACCCATTCCCCCCCCCTTTATCTCCGAAACCATAAACTGTAAAATTTTGAAGAAAAATATAGGTATAGCGCCTCACCTGAACTTTACTGGAAAAATAAGGATAAACCCGTAATATTTATTTTGGGGGGCAAATTATACAATTAAATGGAAAATAAATAATTATAATTGTTTCTAACGGATCAAGTAATATATCAAATCAAAGGGCTCATTATGATTAAGTAATATATTTTTTATTTTTTTTATAAATATTTTAAAATTAATTTAAAAAAATATATTTAAAAAATTATCCATTCCCCCTTTATTCCCCAAACTATAAGACCTAATTTTTTTTGTTTACAGGAAAAATACAGAGAAATCCCTAATATTAATATCGGGAGCCAAATTATAGAATTAAACGGAAAATAAAACAATATTTTTTAACATGCAATACATCAAATGAAAGGGTTTATTATGAGGAATACAAATATATATTTTTCATATTTTCTAAATTAATTGTTTACAAGATATTAACATAAAGATATAAAAAATTCTCATTTCTCGCTTTATTTTCGAAACCACACTACCTAAAATGTTGAAAATAATTAGGGGTACTGGTGCTCACTTGAAATTCATAAGAAAAATTATAAGAAAACCCCATAGTAATTTTTAGGGACAAATTGTACAATTATGTGAAAAATAAAAATTCAATTTTCAAACGCATCATATAAAAGGCTGATTATGTGAATTACAAATATATGATATTTTTAAATCATTTGTTTAAAATATATTAACAAAAATATTAAACATCGACTTAATTCCCACTTTAGAAACTACACTATTTAAATTTTGAAATATATATTTTATTTGTATTTTTAAATAATTTGAATAATAGATTTAATAATTTATAATTTAAAACTTGACCTATTTTGCCCTATATCTTCCAATCTACTGAGCCTTAAAATTCAGGCAGTAGATTATAAAAGGCTTCCCTGAAAGTTTATTAGTAAAATAAAACTCTAATGTTAATTTTTGGGGGCCAAATTAGAAAATTAAATACATATGTATTCTTATAAAAATCAAGCGAATCTGGAAGCAGATAAAATAAAAAGGCTATGTGTGGAAAATGAAAGTGTATATTTTTTATAAATTTAAAACGATTCCTTTAAAAGATATTAGGGTAAATATAAGAAAATGCACTCATTCCCTGCTTGTCTGAAACTGGAATATTAGAATCTTGACCAAATTATTTAATTTGCTTTGAAAATTAACATTAGGATTTTTTTTAAAGTTTTTGTAAATTTTCTAATTATTCCTATGTTGTTTTTTTTAGTAGTTTCACAGACAAAGGGGAGGTTTAACTCAATTTTTGTATGTGCCCCTACAAATTTTAAAATCTATCAAAAACATATTTCTATCTCATATAATGAGCCCTTAATTTTTTCTTTAAATGTCTATTGTAGTATTAGGATGCTTAGGTTTTCTTGTAAACTTTTAGTAAGCCTCATTATAACCAAAATTTTTCAAAATTTTGGGCTCAGTAGTTTTGGAGGTATGGACGATTTTCTTAAAATTTCTCCCCTAAAGTACCCCCCTAAATCAGAAGACGTTTATTTACGCTATATACTTCTGATTGGGTCACCAAACTATACATTGATACCAAATTTCAACTTTTTTGCTTCCAGTAGTTTCGGAGTCGGGTGGACACAACAAGATTGTTTGTATAAGGATTTCAGTTCATCAAATATACGAAACCCTAAAATGATCACTTCAAAATTATAAGAAAGTTGGAGGGGTGACCTCAGTTGAAATCGGTCAGACTGTACATCAAAAATCGATTTTTTTCAACTTTTTCTTCAGGGGAGGATCCAGAAACCAGCATCAGAGGGGGCGTTCTCGTGCGTTAGAGGGGGATTTCTCGTACGAAACTAACCTAAGTAACGGTGAACTTCTCTATGACTTTGGAAATATTGTATTCCCTAACCTATTATTTTCAAAATAGTTGCTCTTCTATTTAAACTATTTTATTTTAACCACCAGGATATTAGGTACATTTTTCTCGATTTAGTGTTGAAATCACTGATTATGAAACTCTCGGAGGAGGCAATGGCCCCATTGCCTGCTCCCTCTGGATCCGCCCTTGGGTTTCGTATTATACCTGCTGCTAACGTTTAGAAGATGTAAACTTTGTTAAGGAATACCCCACATTTATTAAGAATATGTTTCATTGTTAAATTATTAGATTATTTTTTCATTATCATATTCAGTTGCCAATGTCCAGAATATTAATTGGCCACATGATCAAGAATTCTGAATCTAGAAACCCCACCTCCCATCCTCCGTTTATTATGGAAACTATTGAACCAAAATATTTGACAAAAATTAGTAATATAGGCTTTCACTCGAACTTTACAGGAAAAATTAAGCGAAATTCGTAATACTAATTTTGGGTACAAATTATAAGGTAAAATGAAAACTTATATATATATTTTTTCCAAGTGCATCTTGTAATATATCAAATGAGAAGAATACAAATGTATTTTTTCACAATATTAAAATAATTTGTTTAAAAGGTATTAACGAAACAAAAATCGACCAATTCCCTTCTACTTCTGGAACTACTGAGCTTACTTACAATTTTGTTTTTATATTAATTTTCGTGGAAAAATTATAAAATTAAATAAAAAAAACCTTTTTATAAATAAAATAAAACCATCAATAAACCTGAATAATCCGATTAGACAAATTACCACCCAAATCCATAACCCCCTTAATTGCAATATTATTGAGCATGGGTTATGGCAATTTAATAATGAAAATGAAATTTAAAACAGGAATTTCTTCATTTACTTAGTACCCATTGAGAAAGCTAAATATAAATTTGGAGTTTTTTTTAGCAGACTCTTGACACTATTTAACTGAACATTTCACTTACCTAGTGACAATTGGGGAGTAGGCAGATTGAGGCCCCGAGTTCGATCTAGACTCTGAAACTCTTTTGTCTCTTGATAATGGCTCCAAAGCTGGAGTCGATACGTCGAGCATTTAATAAATTCATATATATATATATATATATATATATATATATATATATAGCGGTAACAAGTACTATAAACTGATTAACAAAGATCCGACCTCTACAGCTCAACAAAAAGCCTCTCGCCTTATATCTGATCTTAAGAATAGCAGGCATATAGATGACATCTTATGCAAAAAATATTCAGTATATAACGCAGTTTGTTCGAGATTTTATGCATTACCAAAAATCCACAAACCAATTCTTTCATTAAGACCAATAGTTTCCTCAATTGATGCTCCCAATTCTGGGATTGCTTCCCTATTAGTTGATGTCTTATCAACGGCTTATAATAAAAACAATCCATTTTATATTTAATGACCCGCAAATTATAACTTAGTAAGCTTAGTTGTTATCTCGCTTTTCACCAACATTCCTGTAGATTTGGCTGTAAATAGTATTGATAAACATTGGACCACCATTTCGAAACACACTAACATTAACAAAAATTATTTTATCAAACTCAGAAAATTCGTTTTTGATACAACTGTATTTTCTTTTCAAAATAAATATTTCAAACAGATTTTTGGGTCTCCAATGGGGTCCAAACTATCACCATAATTTCTCAATATGTAATGGATGATTTAGTCAATGACTGCTTACCCAAATTAAATTTTAACATACCTTTTTTAAAAAATTATGTAGATGACATAATTTGCTGCATCCCACCAAATGCTAAAGATTATATATTACAAACATTCAATAATTATAACTGTCATCTATAATTCACTTTAGAAGAAGAATATATTAATTGCAGTATTCCATTTTTAGATACAAAAATAATAATGGGCTCTGATAATTACCTGAAAATAGACTGGTACCGAAAACCATTAAGTTCCGGTAGATATCTAAACTACCAATCAAATCATCCCATTAAGATGAAAATCAATTTGATTACTGGGATGAAAAGAAGGATATGTCAAATCAGCCATCCTTCTCTAAGGGAAAAGAACTTACATATCTTGTACCAACTATTCATAGAAAATTCATACCCTTCTGGTTTTCTAAAAAGGTTAATCTTTAATTCTCCACGGGATGTAAATAGGGGTACACCACAGCAGGCGGCTTCTAGTAATAACACTCTTATCAACCCCAATAATACCGCATTAATACATGTATCAATTCCATATATTCAACAAATATCACCAAAAATTGCAAAAATTATCAACACCAACAACAACAATATGCTAGTGTCTTATAAATCAGTTAAAACTGTTGCTAACATTTTTACTAAAATAAAGGACAAAATACCGAATGAAAAGAAATCAAATGTAGTGTACTCTGTTAATGTCTAGCTATGTTGGGCAAACATCTAGAAGCCTCAACAGCAGAATAGTCCAATATGATATCGTTCAATTCAAAGCAAAGTATAATGTCAAATTAACACTATTTAGAATCAAGTGGAAACGATGATTAAAAATATCTAACACGCCTTGTAATAAAGATATCAGAACATCGTAAGTATCAACGCATCCTTTATAAATTCACTCACTTTTAATGGTAATTCAACTGGGCCTATATACAAATAAGCTGAAGCTCAAGCGAGGGTTGCAATTAACGGTAGGGATAGCTAATACAAGTCTACCTTTCTAGGAATTTCTTTAAGAGCTCCAGTCTCAGAACTTCTTCAGTGCATTCCACTGGGTGAACAGGATAACTTCGAAAAGAAAATGTCGGTATTAGACAAGAGATAACTTAACTTAATAATCATTGAGTCAAGTGTAAAAGGTGCAACTGCAGTTTTATAAGTTAATAAGAAGAAAGAAATATAAAGAACTAGCCGTTACCCGCGGTTTCACCCGCGTACGGAATGTTCAAGCCTTCGCAAAAAGAAATAACTTATGAAACATATGGGTTATCCTATATAAAAAAATTTCTAACTTGTTTGAACCAATCCCGAATATATTTTACCCAAACTGCAAGTACTTAACTATTTTATTCGACATTTTTTGAATCACCTTGAATAACTGTAACTCTAGTTCACCCTATATTGCAACCATCCTGTATATGCTGCTGTTTTATAATTTGTTGAACACCTGACTATAACTTTTCTCTACCCTATATTTCAGCTGTGCAACTGCTTATGGTGTACCTTGTATAACAATTATTTCTGATATTTTTTAAAAGTAAAATTTCTCTTTACTCTATATATTAATCAAAATTTATATGAGCTTTTTCTAACATTGTATTACACACTCTGAAACTTTAATCTAGCTTCTCCCCATATTTCAGATATTCCATCGAGTAGAATGCAACTGTTTATGGTCTACCCTATATAATATTTTTTTAAACTTTTTTGATCCATCCTAATGGAAATAATGTGGAACCCGTCGTGAATCACAAATATAAAAACACAGTTTTGCACCCTAACACCAAACTATTATTTAAACCCTTATCCAAACTGCGACTGCTTATTGGCCACCCTATATAACAATTTTATTGAAAAAAAATTAACCGCTTTGTATAACTAACTCTACTTCCATCTATATTAAAATCGTCCTGTATACACCGCTGCCAATTTGTCAAACACCCTGTATAACCATAATTTTGCTCTACAAAATATTTCAACCACCCTGTATGTGCATCTGCTGAGGGGCAACCAAATATAAAATTTTTAAATACTTCTAATCACATTGTATGAACTATAATTTTACTCCGATCCATGTTTCAGATATTGGAGATATGCAACAGCTCATGTTCTATTCTACAAAAAAAATTATCCAACCTGTTTGACTATAAATCTACTCCATCCGTTATTTCAATAACCTTGTATTTGCAACTACTTATCGGCCACCCAGTATAACATTTTTTCTATCACCCTGTATAACTATAAATCCATCAATGCCAAATATATTTCACCAAAACCGCAACTGCATATGGGGCACCGAAAATAACAATTTTGTTCAACATGTTTTTGAATCATCTGTATGAATTACAACTACCCTGTATACGCTACTGCTTATTGGTCAACCAATATAACATTTTTTAAATAATTATTATAACACTTCTTCATCCTATACTTCAACTATTCTATCTTTGCAACTTATTATGAACTACGGTATTTCACATTTTTTCCTTATATTTTTTCAAGATATATTAAAATATAATTTCTCTTCACACTTCATTTAAACCACCCTTCATTTACAACTTTTTCTAACCTTGTTTGAATGACACTGTATAACTATAATTTTACTGCACACCATACTTCAGGTACTCTATATATGCAAGTGCTATATAACAAAATTTTTGTAGCATTTTTTACCCACCCTGTATAATTCTAACTGTAAGCCATCCTATATTCCAACAGCATTTTATATGCACCTACATATTTGCCACCAAATATAACATTTTCGTACGACCTTGTATCCTTAGAACCCTACCCCATCCAATATTCCAACCCTCCGGTAAATGGAACAGCTTGTACATCATACTACTTTAAAATATTTTTAAACCCACCTGTATAGTATAGCTGTAAATAATTACAGCTATATTTACACTCCGCTACATATTTCAACCATCCAATATATGTAACTACTTGTGAATATAAAACAAGTTTTAACCACAACATAAACTATAATTCCACTCCATCTCATATTTCAAACACCCTGTATAAACAACTGCTTCTAACATTTCTTTAACCCCTTTATATAACTATAGTATCTTATGAACATATTTCAAAGATCCTAACTGCTTACCTAAGACATTTTTTTAAGTTTTTTTGTTCACTGTATAAATATTCTACCCTTTTTCAACCACTTGGTATATGGAACTGTTTATGGTCCACTTCATATAACTTTTTTGACAACCCCGTATAACTAATTCCACTCCCCCTTATTTCCATGACATCGTATATATCCAGCTGCTTATAGGACACTAAATATAACTTTTTTTAGATATTTTAAATTTATGTAATTCTACTCCGCTCTAAGTTTCCTATATACAGAACATCCTGTAAAATTACGCTTGATATGTGTTGATTTTTGTTAAATCGAAACATGTTACATTTGCACAATCCGAATTTTGAATAAAAGCTAAGCTGATGCCAGTATCTAATATTTTGTGCGTGCGGTGGAACCAATTGAGTAATTGAAATACCCAACATGGTAGAAGTTTTTTCGCTATATTTACCGTTTCTGTCAATTTAGAGAGATAAAATGTCTACCAGATTTTAAGTCAAACTTCGCCACAAAAAAAGATTCAGCAAAAAAAGTTAAGTAGTTCTTACGTGATGCCCGAACAAACAAACAAACTAACAAACAAACAAACAAACAGACAAACTTACAATTTTATAATAGTATAGATAGATAATAATGAAGTTCTGCAACGTGCTTTGGAAGTAGATGATATCATGAAAATATCCACACCAATGGTACAAGCAGTTTCCGTTAGTTCTCAAAGAATCATAGCCGATCTTTCAGAAAGTACTATCCGGAATAAACAAAATACTTGAGATGAGATGCAAACGAGAAACCAGGGGCGTATGTTCAATAAGTTTTATCAATTCTGTGTGTACCGACAAATTCAATAATTTACTCCACCATTTAAAAAAGAAAACGTAGTTTCATGGGAAACGTGATTTAAAAAATCATCGACTTTTTAATCACTCACTTCTTATTAGACCAAGGAAAACAAATTGTATTTTCTAAAAATTTATTTTTTTCAAAAATTAGTATGTATTCCCTTGCTACAAGTAATAGCGCACATAAAATTATAGCGTACTATTTGAGAAGAAATTGGATGACGTCATCACTTTGATAAATATCGTTATATACTCCGTGGGTTCAATTTAAAAACTAACTTGCACTCTCACTTTCTAGAAACTTTTATTTACATCAAATATTCAACAGCTGATTCGAATATCACAATAACAATTCTACATAAGCTCTTCGCTGCACTAACTGCCGCGATTATGGGTCGCTCCTTTTAAAATCAGCATCGAAAACTCTCGTACATTTCATTATCAATTCTACAGCTGCCGAGCGATTTCGAGATCATTTTTTTTGTCCTAAAAGGGATCGATGTCGTACTGGAATGAAACAGGGCCGGCTTAGGTAAATTTCGTAACAATATACTTTTTTCTGTTTTTGAAATCTCAACAAAAGTGTGACAAATATTGTGCAGAACGTTATTATAATACCAATAATGGCTAAGTAAGTAGAACTATATACCATTTAACAAAGGGAGTAATATTTAAAAAATGTACATTTACAACGAGAGACGGAGAGATAAATTAGAGAAACGACACTTATAATGTAAAACAAACTTCACTGTCGCATTAAATTTAGCCGTTAATATTTCAGATTTAAGAAGCAACAAATTATAATTGAAGAATAAATAATATTTATGTTATTATTTGTTATAAAATAAGATAAATTGGGTAGAATCCAAAACACAAATTCACAGGCCATATGCATGCTACGATTCTCGTCTTCGAATTTTAGAAACATCAATTCATGGTACCAGAGACATGTTGTATTGTTCTATTTAGTGCCTAGGTGGTCACGGCAGAAAGATCAAAATTGAACACCCTCATAAAATATAAGACAAACACATTACCCTACTATTCGTTTAAAATGTGTCCAGTTAAGGCACTTTCTACCAGATGGGTTTCTGTCGGACCTTTTGTTTAACTGAAGAAGATTGTTATAATTTTTTCCCATTTTGTAAAAGTATATTTTTCCGTACTTCAGGCACTGTAATGATATCGTAGAATGAAAATTATGCAGCAAATTTTATTTTCTATTAAATCTTAAAATACATACGAATAATGAAACGATGTATCAGTAGAAAAGGAATATACTTAAACTAACTGATAATTTTTTGAATATATTGCTATGTACTTGGGAGTATCTTTTATTTTAAATTGCATTCTATTCAACTTGTAACCAAACTAGCATTTAACCTCGAATAACAATACATTGTAACTTTCTGTATTCAACTCATTTACCACTGTACAATCCAAATCTATTTATAAACTTAACTAGCCGTTACCCGCGGGTTCACTCGCATATTCAATGTACAATTCCTTGCAGAAAGGAATAGCTTATGAAACATATGAGTAGTATATAATTCTTTATAACTTTGTTGAACCACCCTACATAACTATAAATCAACAATTGCCGAATATATTTCACCTAAAGAGCAAGTGCTTATGGGTCACCTTATACAACAATTTTATTCAACATTCGTTTAGTCACCTTGTATAATTCTTCTTCAACTTGTATTTACTGTTGCGTATTGGTGACCCAATATAAATTATTTGTCTGTAATTTTATGAACCACCCTGTTTATTTATACAAAATACTTCAACCATCTTGAATATGGAACTACTTATAAAATATTTTTTCTAACACTTAACTATAACTTTACTCAATCGTATATTTCCACTTTTCTATTTGTGCAACTCCTTATAGGCTACCCTACTTCATTTTTCCTGAAACAGAGTGTAAAGTATAATTTCTCTACACCTTATATTTAAACCATCCTATATGTGCAGCTTTGTCTAACATTGTTTAAATCACACTGTATAACTATAATTTTGCTTCGCCCCATATTTCAGGTATTCCTTATATACCACTGCTGTTGCAATGTTCTACCCTATATAACAACATTTGTATACCGTTTGATCCACTCTGTATAATTATAATTCTTCTCCACCCTATATTTCAATCACCTTGTATATTCAGCTACTCACCTGATATATGCTACTATTTGTGGCCCATAAAATATATCTTTTGAATCACGTAGTATAACTAATTCTACTCCACCCTTATTTCAACCATATTGTATATATGCATCTGATTATGGGCTACCCAATATAACTTTTTTTAAGATTTCTTAAACCCATTTAACTCTACTCCGCTCTCTAAGTATCAGCTAACCTACATATGCAACACCCTGTAAAATTACGCTTGATATATCAGATGATTATTTTTTAAATCGGATTGTGTTACATTGGCATATTCCGAATTTTGAATAAAAGCTAAACCAATGCAAGTATCTAATATTTGGTGCGCGCGGTGGAACCAATAGAGTAATTGAGTTTTACCCAAAATAACATCGGTTTATTTTTTTTCACATATATTCCGCAAAATCAGTTCAATAGTTCTTACGTGATGCACAAACAAACAAACATACAAATAACATAGGTATTCTGTATTTAGTTAAGGTCGAAACAGAACGGACGTAATAGGTTTGTTCGTATCTTAAATCTTAGAAATTCAAGCCCATCAACAATGACAAGAAAGAAAACTCTCTTAAAAATGAACACTATAAACCCCGAAGTTCACTCTCAGCAAACTTCCCCACGAGAATTTAATAAGAATCTGAAATCCCTAACAAAAATCACATTTGTCACTTCTAACTGGCAAATCAACTAAACCTAAAACTAATTGTTGGGTTTCATCAGCTGTTTAATTTGACGCAAATTAGACGGATCAATTATATTAATTCAACTTCTATTAAAAGATTTATGCATAGTTCAACAATTACTGAAATCTTTACTAAAAGAGCTCTGATTTTTCGTCAAATAATTTCACTGAAAAAATGAATGGGATTAAAATTACTATAAACTTTACTTTTAACAAAACAGTCCTAAATAAATTATTATTCTCACTACTCACAAAATTAGTGGAGAAATGAGGCCATTTAGCATTTCTCCTCACTATTCGTTTCCTGAGCAGCCACTAAAATGTTTGATAGTGAAGTCCTTAGAACCACACTTAAAACAAAATTTACATATTTTGGTAACAAACAATTATTAAATGTGTGTTTAGCTTTACCACAACTCTAACAACTACTATGGGTTTATTTTGGCCACATAGAATTTATGGCATTGCTTTTATTAAAAACTGAACTTTTGCGGGGGGCGTCAATAATGTCCACTGCCCCACGTTGGGCGCCAATCATATGTAGCCTTAAAATGGTAATAATAATAATTAACACTCAAATATATCCCAAACAATGACTTACCTTGATGAGCTCACAGTAGCGCCCGACAGCTCTTCGTAGGGAACATTTAGGGAAATGGGTAACTCATTAAAAAAAGCAAATTTATTGAAGGGTGCCTAACAGTTTTAATAACCTCAAATTGGAAACATACCTTTTAGCTAACAAAACCAAAATGAGGTTAAGTTCCTGAACCCCCAGAGGCTTTATTTAGAGAATTATTCTCCCTAACATGAACTCATTTAGGGTAATATGTCTTCATCTAAATTTGTAATCATTTCAATGTCACTGCATTCAATATTTTCATTTATACAATTTTGAAGCAATTGTCAATCGATCGTATAGGTTTGAAACTCACTACACGAAAACAAATGTGAATTAAATGAAAATAATAATATATATAGTACAAAAATATAACCACCAAAAATTTTTAAATATCTCTAGTGAATTAAATTTCGAAACAAACCTATTTAAATCTCCTAACAAAATTGATTACATCTAAGTTATACTAAAAAATGTTATTTGTCATATTGTACTAAAAAGATATTAAAATGACTGAACAACTACTATTTCATGGTAAAAGATATTTTATGACATGTTTCTATAAGTTTACAGGTAAAACCTGTCAACAAATTCCTTTTTTATTACTCATGCGGGGAAAGTAGTATCTTTTTGCTTTCTTTTGGAGTCGAAAAGACGCTAATTTCCCACTTCACAATTACCACACGAGTTTTGAGCAAATTTAATGTCGATTTGAGTGCGATAAGTAAACTTCTCGTACCCAATTTTTTATCTGCACACGCAAATTCACAAGCAAGCTTATAAAATTAAAATAAACAGCAAGAAAAAAAAGACAGTCTCGAAGTGTCAATATTAAAAAAGTGAGGTTGGCATTTAAATAAATTATTTTGTACCCGCAATTTAATAAGTTTAAATAAAAATTAAAAGAAAAACAAACATGAATAATAATCCTGACTGGATTCCGGAAACTGATGAAAGTGATAATGATGAATCTATATCGCCAGACATTTTTGAAACACCAAATGATGAGTCTATACCGCCTCAAATTCTTAAAAAAGCAAATGAAGTGATTAATAATCTGACTCCTGCAACATCACGAATTAAATATGAATCAGCATTCAAACACTTTATGCACTGGCGAGCAGCACAACGAATTACAAGTCTCTCTGAAGAGGTATTTTTGACTTATTTTAGTGAGCTTTCCGAAACTCTTTTGCCGTCAACTTTATGGGCGAAATATTCAATGTTGCGAAGCATGGTGGACATAAAGCATAATTTCAATATTCATAATTATTCAAGATTAATCAGTTTTTTAAAGCAGAACGGTAAAGGTTTTAAGAGTAAGAAAGCCCAGACATTGAGTGCTGAACAAATTGAACAATTTCTACGTGAAGCTCCTGATCGCGAATTCTTGGCTACAAAGGTTATTAAATTAATTAAATACTTAAATGTAATCTACGGATCAACCTTAATTGGAATTTTTTAATTATAGGTTGCTTTAATTTTTGGAGTGCAAGGTGCATGTAGGCGAAAAGAATTGTGTGACGTACTGCTGGATCATATAGAAGATAAAGGTGACATGCTCTTGGTACGGATTCCGGATACTAAAACTGGGAAACCTAGATCATTTGTAGTAACAAATGAATTTTACGATACTTATAAAAAATATGTATATAAAAGTTATAATTTTGATTAATTTGTTTCGTTTCATTGTTAAAAATAAATTTATTTAATTTCTTTTAACTTTTTCATTATTTTTTTTGAGGGGGGGGGGCTCCGCACTAGTTGCACAATATACTATATCCTGTACAAATGAAATTCGTAAATTCTCATACTATAGGTAAATTCAAAAAATATCTGTACTGAACCGTTACTCTTAAACTTTTTTTTTCATCTGAAACCTAAAGCCGTTTAGTTCATCCAAATTACTAACGTCATAAAAAACGGAAACGAAAAATTCAGAACCATTCCCAACATACACTGGTATTCATAACGCTATATGGTTGCGTATCCATAGTATCACTTTACTGTACATAACGAAAAAATGGAGGAACGGTGAAACGGCATAACGAAAGAATGGAAAAACGGAAAACACCATTCTGAAAAATATATCTTGAAACTTTCTTCATTTTTGAACATCCAAACGATGAAAAGAAAAGTCTTCCGGAACTATATATTACGACTGATATTAATCTAGTTGGCTTCTCAAAACGCTCTTAAATTTTTACATTTGCGTACACATGGTAAAACTATAAACTCGTAATAAATGATTCGATGTATTCACTTCATCAGCGGGCAATATAAGAAGAAATTCTCTATCTAACAGAGATCGTTAACATATCGTTACGATCAGCATGTTGTTCATTGTCTGCTTCTACCCACGAATTGTAATAGCCTGTTACTGTCTCTATTGCCCTCGCTTTCTAGCCTTGCTACGATTTTGTGCATTACAAGCTATCTTCAGATGATCCATACTCTAAGAGAAGGTTACAGAACGATATGTTATAACCAAATAAACTGCATTCATTGAAGACGAAGAATTAAATATAAAACCTGGATCTTTCATTTTAACCTATTGAATCTAACATTTGTAAACAAATAACTTTTGAACGATTACAAATCGATTATAAATTAAGTAATTCGCCTTAAGAACGGACATAAAGTACGAAATGTTTGACGGTATCATTGGTTTTAATTTAAACACTTTTCAGAAAAATGAATATAAACTTTGTTGTCCTAAATATTCAAACAGTAAATAGGCTAACAGAAATTAACATGTCAGTTCTATAGCAATTTCCTGGGTATCGCCGACATGTAGAATATTACCAAGACAACGTGATACAGGGTACTCAGGAGATACAAGAATGTAAATTGATTGAGTAAACCCACAAAAAACGCCTCCAGCCTTAAAACTCTTGCACATTTGCTTATATATATCCTTTTATAAAATAAATGAAAAAGGTCCGTACTAATTATCTTGTTGATATAATCAGCTTCAATTTTTACGAGCCACTCTATATAAGCTAAATAATCACACTGGATGTATGTTTCTAAGACTACTACTTTTGTATAGACCACGTGGACCACTTTTCTAACCTGATATCCGTTTCAGTATCATTTGAAAGCCGTTTTACGTTAGAAAATTAAGGAACTAAAGATACAACGAAGAGCCCATCTTGCTTGACCCTTTGAAGTTTGTACGGTTCTTATGCTGCACGCAATAAGAGCTAATTGGAACTGTACTGTACAGTTTGATGTGCCTATCGTTCCGATGAGGATCATTTTGTCCACGATCGATCTAAATGAACCACCTTCATCTTGGCCCTCGGATTCTGACGAATGCGATAAACAACATGGTTGATTCTCTTAAGCACTTCGTCTGACCCATCCTCAGACTAGTATCGACAAAACGTCTCATCGGAAATAAAACGAATTCCCTTGAAGCTTCGAGAACACATGAAGGAAGTTTCCCGATGGCTCGTTGACATTCTAGACACTTCCGAGAATATATATAAATACGGAGAGCGGACAGAAGCTTTCATTCAGTATTCGACAGTCGTATAGCTAAGTAGAGATAAATTGTAAATAGTTCTGTGAATATAAATTGTGTTAAAGTAGTGGAAATAAACTAGAGTGAGTTGGACTGTGTACTTATATAAATCCAAGAACTGAACTGACCCCGAGTGTGAAAATAAAAACACTACATTTAGATATTTTGCAATAAACGATTCGGTCACATTTTCTTGGTGCGCAAATTCCGTTGTTGTTGGCGTTCTGTTTAGGTCTGCCATATCTAGGTAAATCTTTCCTGCATAACCGATCACTATTAAAATTTCTGTGCGTTCTCTCTCTCTCTCTTTCTCTCTCTCTCTCTCTCTGATGAACGAGCCATCTTGATATGTAACTTTAAATAATGTCAAATAAATAACAATACAGGATAAACATCAAATGTTAAAAACTCAAAGCTACTAATCCAAAATAATAGACATAATATAATTTGTATGTAATTATTAATCAAGAAATTACTTTCTGTTGGTACAAGAAATTGATGAACAAAAACTTAAAATTACTTAAGTAATTTCGAAAAGATTGTTGAGGAGGTCTTGAATTATTTTGTCTATTCGCAAATTTTTTTTCCTGTAACAGATAAGTATTTAAAAAATTGTATATGTAGAACAAAGTGTAGTAAGGCAATTTCGGCCCGATTACTGGTTGTCTGTACAGAGATTCTTCCTCACAGTCTGAGAGAAAGAGATGTCTCAACCAGCCTTATCTGTGTATCGTTTCAACTCCGAGTCTGGAGTCGTTGTCAATCTTTCGAGGCCTAAAAAATTTTTCGCTTTGATTTTGAATTTATTGTTTGTCAAAAAATTTGACACTGACAATCGTTTTTTATGAATCCTTTAAACAATTAAAGATGCGGTTATAGTCTGTGCGTTTCTTTGAATTTGTTTTCTAATATAATGATGTTATTTTTAAGGCTTACCTTCAATTTCCGATGGTGTTGTATTCTATTTCTAACTAAAGCATTACCTGTTTTCAACTGAATTCTAATACTACCTCTGTCTGTGAATGGCATTTTTGGTAACAACCCCTTTGGAATTATTCCCTCATTTCGGCATTTTATTAGGAACGTTAAGCTGTTCTGTGATCGTGCTAGTTTCTTATTCAGGTTTTCTAATTTTCTAAAATTTGTTGTTGAAATTGGCCCATACCTCATTCGTAAGTAATTTCGAAAAGATGAGGAGGTCTTGAATTATTTTGTCTATTCATGGGTTTTCTCTCCTCCAATTTTTTTTTTCCTGTAACTTTAAAAAATTGTATATGTAGAACAAAGTGTAGTAAGGCAATTTCGTAAAATTGCCCGGATTAACAGAGATTCTTCCTCACAGTTTTTCTGAGAGAAAGAGATGTCTATAAAATGATCAACCAGTATTCCATTGTAATGTGTAATACTTAATGGAGACGTTTCAACTCCGAAGTCGTTGTCAATCGTTTAGTGTTGTTTTCGAGGCTTTTTTCTAAAAAATTTTTCGCTTTGATTTTGAAATTGTCATCAAATTTTTTGACAAACAATAAATTCAAAATCAAAGCGAAAAATTTTTTAGAAAAAAGCCTCGAAAACAACACTAAACGATTGACAACGATCCAGACTCGGAGTTGAAACGTCTCCATACACAGATAAGTATTACACAATATACAATACATTACTTAATACATACTGGTTGATCATTTTATAGACATTACTTCTCTGTACAGACAACCAGTAATCCGGGCAATTTTACGAAATTGTACACAGATAATTACAGGAAAAAAAAATTTGGAGGAGAGAAAACATGAATAACAAAATAATTAAAATTACTTACTTCTTATTTGATCAAGAAATTCTTAAAATAAATTAAAACAAGCTACTTAGAAAATAGGTACTCAAAAATTATAATGTAACTCAGGGGGTGGTTGCATTATAATAAGATGTGGTTTGTAAAAAAATGTTCTCTAATGGCACAACGGAATTCCCGTACTATTTGAAAAAAAATTCGATGACTTAATTAATCACTTTACAAATACACTACATTTTTAACGTGTTATAAGAATCACAAAAAATGAGTCGCTTGACAATTTTGGCATTAAAAATAAAAGAAAATTGTCCGACAAATGAACGTTGTGCAGAACTTTTGCTAAAAACCAAATTTTTAGGCATATTTATGATTAGGAAAATGTATATCTACCAGGTTGCCTATCAACATGTGGCCGCTAGTATTTTTAATTAAATGATTATTAATTGATTTTTTGCAAAAGATTTCACTGACTTGTTTTTTCAATAAAATTTCGTCCACTTCACGGCAATATATATATATATATATATATATATATATATATATATGTATATATATATACTCTGAAAAATCACTGTTGGCGTTGCGCACTTGGCCATACCTCTTCGCAGCCAGGTATACAGAGGTATGATTTTGTTACAATTATACACTAATAACATACATTTATTATTTATGCATGAATTAAAGCTATTTTTTCTGTTTATTATGATATACGATTGCCTAATTAAATCTGACCGCAAATAAGGGTTGCCGGCTGTTAAAGGTGGTAAATATTAAAGGCAGAGTAAAAGAGAGCTAGCCCCTAACATCACCAGTCACCCAAGGTTGCGCGCATTACGTCACGTTGGAGTCAAAACATTCATTACAAGATACCCTTATATTATCCCCGACTTGACCATACAATGTATGGCATCACACTCCCTCTAAGGCACTCTATGAGTGCCTTTAGGGGAAAATTCACTAAACCCCAGATATCCTAGATATCAAAAGGGTTTAGCTCTGTGGGAGCCCTTGCCAGGTTTTCAGGCCCGTGGTTGGAGTCGTGACGGCAGTTTCCCATGAATTTCCTGACCGTCCGGGCTGTCCCTAACAAGACGGCTTTTTGCATTTGTTTGTAAAGATGTTCGTCCAGACCGAGGTATTTTACATTGTTTAATAGATGTTTTGGGACTAGTCCTGTTGTTGACATAACAATTGGTACAGTTCGTGTGTTGTTCATGTTCCACTGAGTCTTTATTTGAAATTCCAAATCTCTCTTTATCTACCAAAACTATATCTGGTGAGCAACAGACCGATCGGTCAGTATCGTGCGGTCCCAGTACAGCTTGTAGTTGTTATTTTCTAAAACAGATTCTGGTTTATATTTATAGTATGGTAATCTTACCGACTGTGATAATTCATGTTTCAGTGCTAGTTCCTGGTGAAGTATTTTTGCCACAGCATCGTGTCGTTCTTTGTATTCAGTTGCAGCGAACGCTTGACAACCTCCTGTGACATGCTGGATAGATTCAGATGTTTGGCAACCGTACCTGCATCTATCGATGTTAATGGAAGGGTCTTTAACGATGTACTTTAGGTAGTTCTTAGTTGGAATTACTTGATCTTGGATTGCCAATATAAAGCCTTCCGTTTCAGGGAACATATGACCAGAGATCAACCAGTAGTTCGACGCTGCACTGTCGACATAATCTTGGTTGATGTCATTTATATGTCTTTCATGAAGGGACTTCTCTTTCCATTTCAGCAGTTTCTGATCTGTGGTCTGGTGGTGTAATTGGACATGTTGTTGTGTCAGTCGCAGTGGTGTTGAGTCATCAACCTGGCACATGACTCTGTGTAGATCAGAAAATTCTGCGAGTTTCGGGAAATGACTACGCAAAATAGAAATTTGTTGATCTAATAGTTTACTTAGATCTGTCAATCATCTTCCTCCTTCATACCGTGGCAAAGTTGTACGTTCGACAGAGCTCTTTGGATGGTGATTTTGAGCTTTTGTTAGTAAAACTCGAACTTTTCGTTGTAATTGTTCAATGTCAGTCTTGCACCAATTAACTATACCGAAAGAGTAACTGAGCAGTGAACACGCATAGGTGTTAATAGCCTGAAACAGATTTTTACTGTTTAGTTTGGTTTTCAACAGTCGTCTTACCCTTTTATAAAACTCTGCTGTTAGGTCCTTTTTCATAGTCATGTGATCAATACGTTGAGCCTGCTTTATTCCCAGGTATTTATAAGTATGACCTTCCCCCATAGATTCAATTGAGGTGCCATCTACCATTTCGAAGTGCCCCTGCTGTATTTTGCCTTTAACTATATTAATAATTCGGCATTTGTCTAGGTCAAATTTCATATGGATGTCACTAGAGAACCCTTTTACTATTTTAAGCATACCATGCAGCTGTTGTTTTGTAGCTGCCATCAACTTTAAGTCATCCATGTATAACAAATGGTTTATCTTTAATGCTTGTACGTTGTTGTGTTTGAGACTGAACCCAAAATTAGTTGAGTTCAGTTTGTTTGAGAGAGGGTTCATGGCAAGGCAGAACCACAGCGGGCTAAGAGAGTCTCCCTGGAATATACCCCTTCTGATTGGAATAGGGTCAGTTTGTATCGAACAGTTGGCTTCATTCAGTGAGATTTTGGTTTGCCAGGTGGCCATGGCATGTTCTAAAAAGTTAATAATACAATTATTCACTTTATAGAGTTTCAGCACCTTAATGAGCCAATCATGTGGAACTGAATCAAAGGCCTTTTTGTAGTCCACATATGCCATGTAGAGATTTCGTCGTTTGGCGTGGGCTTGATTGCAGACAACGGAATCAATTATCAGTTGTTCTTTGCAACCCATCGAATTTTTCGCGCATCCCTTTTGTTGTTGAGTAATTATGTTGTTCAGTTCACAATGTTTGAAAATGCGATGATTAATGCACGATGTTATGAGTTTGTATAAGGTTGGAAGGCAAGTGATCGGTCGGTACTTTGCTGGGTCATGTGCACATAGGTTGTCCTTTGGTAAGAGGTATGTAGCACCATGCGTAAGGAAACTAGGCATCTTGTGTGGGTGGGCAATTACGTCATTTATAAGGGCTGTTAGTGTTTCGTGGGATGCGTACAGTTTCTTTATCCAGTAATTTTGTACACCATCTGGTCCTGGTGCTTTCCAGTTATGGAGGTTCTTCATTATGTTGGATGTATCTTCCGTTGTAAATGGTTGATGTTGCATGGCCTCAGAGTTCTGAGATGCAGCCTCCTCCTCATTAATCCAGCGGGCTCTGGAGTTATAGGAGATTGTTGTGGAAAGCTGTGTTTCCAGAATTCCCCGATGTCTGTTTTACTGGGGTAACTAGGGGCTTCTTTATTATTGTTGTTGTTAAGTTTTCTATAAAACCCTTTTTCTGATTGTCGGAAGAGTGTGTTGTCTAGTTTCCGTTGGTTACTGGTTCTGTACCTTCTCAATCGACTTGTGTAGACGGAGAGCTTTTGTCGTAGACTGTCCAGACACTGCTGAGTTGTGATGTTTTCTCCATCCCACTGGGAGTGTATTCGGTTATTGTCCATGATAGTCTTGACAAGCCTTTCTATTCTGTTGTTCCTGACTCCTCGTTGGTACTCGGTTTCCAACGTCCTTCCGAAGAGAATTGATTTTCCCTTCAAGTCTTCTTTGCCAAGGTGGTATTCGAGGGGTTTGTCTAAATTGGGGAGGGTCTTGCATTGGTCTTACTGCGACCCCAATTATTCTGCAGATGGAAGTTGCAGCACAGTAGATGATTGTGTGTAGCGACTCTAACGTATTAGCACCTAAAACATAGGTTGGCAAGATAAATTTGTTCATAGCCTGCAAGACGATACCTAGTTTCTTAGATGAACTTAGTTTGGGAAGAGCTGGTCTAGTCAGTGGATCTGTTCCATTATACTCTCTAAGAGCTCCTTCCATTTCTGCTTGGATCTTCTCAAGCAGGTCAGCGTTGGTTGGCTGTTCTTGCTGTAGTTCTTGAGTCTCGTCCGCTCTTTGTGCCAAAGGTGTTTCAGGCTCTGGATCGATTGTATTTCGACCAAATAGTTCGCGCTCCACTTCGCTCTTTATTGTGTCCAGTTGTTCAGGCGAAATAAGGCCATTCCTCAAGATGACACGATATTGATCTGCGACTCTCTGTTCAGTAACTTGAAGCTCTGGGTACTCACGACAGAACTCTTGATAGAGTATTTGGCGATATCCAGTCTTGTCCTGGCCAAGGTTCGTGATTCTGTAAAACGTGCGCATTATAAATTCATTCATGGCGCCAGTCCATTTCATGCGCTGTCTTTTCAGTCTCGCTTGAGTGAGCGCTGGCTGTTGATCCTGCGCAACACTTTCTGCGGGTGGAGTTCTCGTTCTCGTTTGACTCCGTTGGTGATGGTCACGTTGTTGTTGTGACTGTATTGGTGAGTGTTGTTGTGGTTCTTCTGGTTCTTGGGCTGTAGCTCTTTGGACGGCAGGGACCCGCCTCCTCAGCACTCTGCCACCGACGTCCCGCATGCTGCCATGTCCAGCGCCGGCTCCAGACATGCCCTGGCGATCCCCAGGCAGCGGCTCTTTTCCGAGGCATCTACTCCTTAGCTCCATTTTCATGGGTGGTGTCACCAATTGACCCTGGTGACCCAGGTAACTCGGATCCGTGGGTGTTGTGGAGAAGGAAGGAAAGCTAGGTAGTAGGTCAGCGGACAGCTGCCCCTTTAGTAGCCTCATACGACAGGCGGTGGATACCGTGGTGCTATTCTAACCCGGCCACCACACGATTATTATTAGTTTTATTAATATTACTAAGAAAAATGCAAACCGAAATACTAAAGGTACGAACATTGAATATATTGGATTTCCAAAAAATGAGGATTTAGCGAAACAATGGATAAATGCTTGTTGTTGAAAAGATAAAATTAATTCAAAATTAATAAATTAATTCAACATTCAATCATTAACTGTTACACATGTTCGATAATATATCCAATATCCAATTCAGTTGTATTACAAAAATAGATCTCTGAAACTAATTACTGATACGAAAACGCTACTCTCTTATATGTGTTTAGCTTTAAGAATTTTAAATTTTGACTCCAACGTGACGTCATACAGACTGCTGGATGCGCATCGGCATACCGTTATAAGTGTATCGTGCGATTGCCAGCTGTACGACGGTTTAAAGCCATTGCGCATGCGTCGGATACTAGTATTCTCAACCACCGGTTCAAACAATAGTAGGTAGGACTTAATATTATAAATACTTCAAAATACAATTTAAAAAATTACAAAAAACAAATTTAAAAATTATAAAAAAATACAAATTTAAAACATACCAAAAATAAAAATTTAAAAATTCCAATAATATATTTTTTAAGTTCGATTGAAATTTTACTTATGGTTTGTTTTTTGAAAAAATCTTCGATTCATGATACTTATATTGTTTCTTATGATGGAACAATAACATTAGCGAACACTTTTTGAATTATGTGTTATCAAAGTCCAGTACATTGCATTTTTTGTCACACAGGAACACGCCTTTCCTCATCAATTTTATTTCACTCCAAAACAGCGTGGTTTTTAACTTAGATTTGCTAGAACTATGAAACACATAAAAAACATTCATGGTGTCCTTATTGGGTAGTAAATTAATATGATTGCCATGATTTTATGTTGGCGCATCGCTCAATTGGTATGTTTTCGCCCGCAGTTTCAATTTGGTGATGTTACGGGCTAGCTCTCTTTCACTTTACCTTTAATATTTACCATCTTTAACAGCCGGCAACCCTTATTTGCGGCCAGATTTAATTTGGCAACCGTATATCATAATAAACAGAAAAAAATTAGCTTTAATTTGATATATACATAATAAATGTACGTTATGAATGTATAAATGTAACAAAATCATACCTCTGTACACCTGGCTGCGAAGACGGTCAAGTGCCAAGTCTTTCTTTATATATGTTGCCGTGAACTGGATGATATTTTATTGAAAAAACAAGTCAGTGAAATTTTTTACGAAAAGTCAATTAATAATAATTTATTTAAAAATACTAGCGGCCTCATTTTGATAGGCAACCTGGTAGATATATATTCTCCTAATCATAAATAGGCGTAAAAGTGTGGTTTTTAGCAAACACTCGATGGGTACACTAATTCTGTAGCCGGATCTTAGACTAATACTAACGAATACTAACGATAACGATACTGTACATAAAACTATAAATAAATACTAACACCGCCTCTGCACTGATGCCAGATGGCGATTGTGGTGGAACGTTAAACACTAGTAAGCTACTACGAGGGTCGACGTAAGGGGATATATCAGTACCTGCCATTGCTGCCATAGCAAGAGCATATTAATTCGGTTTTGTCTTCACCGACTAACGAGCTTTAGTGCAGTCTCATTTCGCTAAATGTTATCGATTCACGTTCACCATTCACATTGGAATGAAATTTCTGCATTCGTGCAGTAAAAAATGTTTAAATGTTCCGATACGAAATTGTGGGGATATTAAAGAATCTATATTTCAGACACAACTCATCTTAATATATAAAAAATCCGTGTCACTGTGTATGTTCCGAATAAACTCAAAAACGAGTCAACCGATATTCATGAAAGTTGGCATATATATGTAATTTGGTCCAACTTAGATGATAGGATAGTTATTATTTAAATTAATGGTCTTAATAATTAATAATAAACTGATCAACGTTGGTTGGTGTTATTAATCGTACGTTCCATAAGTCAGGAACAGATGGCGCCTTCAGCGAATTTCTTTACCGAGAACTTTGCACTTTGCACCTCATAGATGGCGCCACACTTGAATGTGATATATTTTCTTAGACTACACACTATAGATGTCTTATTTTGCGTTAAATTTTGTGCGTTTTGTGTTAAATTTGTCTTTCAAATCTGTCTTAAATCACTCAGCCACAGCAACGCGTGGCCGGGTCTGCTAGTTGGTAAATGGTAAAGACTGAGTTATTTGTGACAAAATTACTAGGTGTTGAATGACTTAGCGTAGCTAGTAGATACAATGTTTAAAAATTGTGTATACTGATACAGTAATTTTTGTAAATTTGCAACTAACAACTCGACCTTTCATACAAAATTTGTTCCAATATGTATACCTAGAATGTTGAACGAAATCTGTTGTATTTAGCATCTAGAGTTTGCTTACATTTTAAAAAATCGTAATGATTTAAATCAAAACGTTTTTAATACTAAATTTACAGTTTTACAAAAAACCTATATAGATATATAGGGTGTAAATATATTTTAGGTAGATATGGTACACACACCAAATCAAACAAAAAATGCTGTTCCGTTTAATTTTTACGCTACTATAGGGAAGCTTTCTCGAAATTTATCACTTATAATAAAAACTACATCTCAGAAATAAAGAACTACTGACAAAAAACATTTCTCTAAAAGCACGACTATTGTTAAAAAGTAGAGAAAATTCTAGTACATTCAAGATTACTACACAAACGTGAGAGATCTATAAATATGGGACGATAAATGGCGAGTTTAGTAGTGATTCAGCTGATATTTGAGTGACTAAAACTATTTTTTGGTGTCAAAGGATTTGAAACCAATCCTCAAATGGCTGTTGGACGTGAAGCCACCGGGGGGATAACTAAACAGGCGGATGGAGAAATTACAGCAATACGATTTCAATGTTAAACACCGCTCGATGAGCAATTCCCCTATTCCTGTTGGCATATCACTCAGCCTCCAGTACAGCACAGGACTGACTCCAGGCAGAGTATTTTTCGGAGAGGAGTTAGACCAAGGTGTGTTTTGGCCTTTGGCTCATCAGACGAACCGCCGAACGATGTCAATAACAACGTAGATACGATCACAAGGGAAAACCAGTCCGTTCCAACAATGAGATAAACTTTAGTAATACAACCCCCAGAGGGGCAAACAGTCACCAGCTTGGAATGAACCATACGAAGTAGTGCAGAGGATAAACGATGTTGTCTATCGCATTCGCCGGAATCCGAGGACTAAGATGAAGGTGGTTCATTGGCATCTACTGACGCCCTGCCATGAAGTAAGAAAAACTACTTCTCCGAAATAAACAATTAGTGGCAAAAACTATTTCCCGGGACGCACAATTGATGATAAAAGAGGCGAATATTCCAATACACTTAAGAAAGCTAAAAACGAAACATTCTAGAGCAAATTTGAGGGGTATGAATAGGAGACCACTATCGGCGAGTTTCTTACTTAATCAGCTGATATTCGAGTGATTTAAACTTTGCGAAGTGTACAGAGCCTAAGAAAAGTAGTAGTGAAATATTTATTGTGAATTTGTGAGGAAATAAAAGTATTTAAGTGACAATTAATTGTTTCCAAGCTACAGAAAATGTTTATAAATCCTTTGGAATTTAGGGCTAAACAACCAGGCCAAATACATCGTAAGTAAAATATTGTCCAGCCTTTATAAATGTGTCTAGTCGTAGGCTTTCACGGATGGAACAATATGAAGAAATATTTATCCGGGCATACTTCCGTTCGTTATTTTCGTTCATGTTGAATCTTGCAGACGTTTTGCCAAGGTCTTACTGGCCCATTCTCAATGCGTTGTCACGGTGAACTGAGAGGTAATCTACCTGTGCTTTATATTTATATGCCTTCGTCGGAAGTCGTACCGAGTCTGATTGTATTTTGTGTAGCTAATTCTGTTTTACTTCGTTGTTGAATAAATGTTTTCCATGTACCGGGGAGTTGCAGGGCGTCGTCTCTTTTGTTTAGTGGTCCACTTTGTCGTATGAAAACTGACATAAATGAAGTTTAATATATGTACTAAACAGTTACGGTCAGGACATAACATTTTATCAACATTCATATGGTAGTTATTGCCTGATGCTCATTCGGGCAAACAGATAGACAGGCAGACAAAAGTTGACATAGTCCTTTATACGTCCGTGACTTTTACAGCACTACAGATATAAACATTGTATTACTATAATTTCAATATTAAAACACATAAAGACTAATAATTTGATTATCCAAATAAATATCAATGAAGTTTTTATGGATAAGTGTAGTTTTCTTAGAAGTTGAATTATAACGAGGAAGGAACGAGAACAACTGAAATTGTCGGAATGTGACGAGTCAAGGAAATGTTCCGACTAGATCTGGACCTGTTTTGGTCGGATCGACACAGTCAGTTTTTGTAGGCAGTGTATACAGATTGAAGCGCCTGTAGCACTATACAGGGTGTAAATATTCAAGAGAAAACATCCCTAGCAGTACACAGGCTATTAGGATGTAAGTATACACGATGTCAATATATTTGCACGGAAAGATGTCAGTTTAACTCGGTTTTCTGTTTCAATAGCAATTAGAAGCGATTGATTAATTTTTGATGAACTAGTCATGTCATCCTTTGGCGACAGTGATTGGGCGGGGTCGGTATAGAGAGTGTTAGTAAACAGATAGTAAATAGTGTGTAAGTCTACATGGTGTAATAAAATAGAATGTAAGTATTCAGGGTATTAGTACATATAGTGTAAGAATACACGGTATACGTATACACATTAGAGATAGGCAAGCCCACTATTTTTAAACAATCATAGCTATTGTTATTGCTATTTGCATCTAACAGCTAAAAATAACATATAAAAGTTATATTTTTTATTGTAAAAATTGCAGTCGCCATCTCTTGGAAATAAACTAAAATATGCTAAATTCATATTGTTGGCTACTAATAAGGTCTTCCCATTTAGTACGATATACGATATATTTGTAAATATTCCTTATTTCTGTTATGGCTTTGAGATGTTAAAAAGGGTAGTACAGAACCAATAATTGAAGTACAGTAAACAGTTTGCTGATGTTTTACTTTTTATCGATCGCCCCCCATCGACCCTCCCTGGGTCCGCCCCTGGGCGTGATGGACATATTATATATTTCTTTCTGGCGTTATTCCCAATTATCCAAATTTATGGGATTTTGTGAGTGAAGAGATTATTTGTCACTGTTGTAAGTCAGTGCCTTCCCAGAGGCTTTTCTCAACTACTCGAAAACTCATAACATATCATAGAAATCGTTTATCTACTATAAAGTACAAAGAAATAAGTTTTTGCAAACTACATGTAATATCATACTTAACATTATTTTTTAAACAAAGAATGGTACACATTTTATATTCAGACCCTGATCGATATAAAGAATACCTATTCTTATTTCTTATGTCAATATTCGTGTTCTGTTAATATAGTTTTCAGCTTAATTCAATTCTATTATGTATATCGATGACTAAGGTGCAAAACCTCTTAAGTCCAAATTTCATATCTTGTATTTAATTCACCAATAATTTATAAATATTAGTATCTATTAAACTGCAAATACTCACAAGACTATATATAGTAATACTTTACTAACTGTATTATAGTATAAATTATCCATAGTACCAAAAACTGGAACGCTTTATTACAGAAAGGTTCCGTTTTTTGTCTCTCCTTAATAATTAGAAAATTCGAATTAAAAGGTTTGTCATCGATAGATGATTTATGTATTACTAATAAATACAGAGGATAAATGTAAAGGACTAATTCACTGTAATATATTAATTTTTTAGAAACAATTAAATATATATTTTTTCAAGAACAAACACAATTACAATAATAATAATATATACCCAAATTCTCGCATTTATTTATAATTAAATTGATTTTAGCAGTGGCAACGATGTACGAAAGTTTATCGGAACGACAACCGTATCTTATGTTATTTGCAACATCAAATATATACAGTGTGGAATAAATTCGATAACGAATAAAGGAGGGCGTGTTGGGAAAAACGCTTGAACACGTCGATTTGTATTTTTAAATGCGCATTTTTTCAACAAAAAAAAATATACAGGGTGTGTCATATGACAGTGGCCAATACCAACTTTCTTATTTGAATTGCAAGTCCCTGTATATTGTTTATTTTTTAGATTCTCCAGAAATTTCTAGACATAATTCATGTACAGTGTCCTACACCTATCTTCAACTATATCGGAAATATTAAATGTTTTCAGATTTATTACAAAAAATAACATTAAACAAAGAAAATTATCTTATTTCACAAATTTGCCACATTATACTAAAAACCTAATAAGTATTACTGATTATTTCTTAATAATATAAAAAAAAAATGTAAGAAATGTTCAAAAAGGTTCGCCGGGAACGTCTTGGCAACAAGCTAATCTGGTATAGAAATGTACGTTACTCAACATCTCAGACGTGAATGATGTAATCGCAAGCGTGATTTGTCTTTTTAGGTAATCTATTTGTGAGTTTTTTTTTTGAATACAGTACTTTTGAACATATCCCCACAAAAAGTAGTCCAATGGCGTCAAATCAGGATATCGTGCTGGCCATTCTATCGATCCGCGCCTCCCAATCCACCGATTTGGAAAAAATTCAGGTACTTCCGGACATATAAGTTTGTCAAAGTTGCCACGACATTATTTTGGAGCAGTTCTAAATATTTATCTCCATTCAATTGCCATCAATCAAAAAGGGACCTACGATATGATTTCGAACAATTCCTGCCCAAACATTAACTTTTTCGGGATATAATGTATGTTTCTCTGTCATCCAGTAAGGATTCTCATTAGACCAATAGCGGCAATTTTAACTATTAACATGACCGTGAAGTGTAAATGTGCTCTCATCAGAAAACAAAACATCTTCTAATTGGATCACATTATTATCGAACCTTACCATTATTTGTTCATAGAAATACGTTCTCCATGAGCTCCTGAGTCGGCATCATTTTATGAGGATGCATTTTACTTTCCTTTCAAAAAATGTGTGTCTAACGTGGGGCTGCTTTTCGATCAGAATAATGTGGGTTTTCTTGAAACTCAAGCATTGGCGGCTACATTTTTTATCTGTCTCACATGACCACGCTCGCAAACTGCTTTTCTATTTTGCTAATTGTTCCTTGGGATACAGGCGGCAAATTTGGAAAATTTTCGTGAAATTTTGTGCATTTCTGTTAAATTAACCATTTTTCAGATATTATTACGTACAGTTAACGAAATACAACAGATGCTATGAGTTTTGACGAAAATAAACAAAACTGTTTTTTTTTCAAATTTTTTTGCTTACTATCTCAATATCAAGAGCTAAATGGGAATTAAGTATTGAGTGTAATGTAGCGAATTTTATAAATAAAATCATTTTCTTTTTTTAATGTTAATTTTTGTAATAAATCTGAAAACGCTTAATATTTCCGATACAGTTGAAGATAGGTGTAGAACATTGTACATGATTTATGTCTAGAATTTTATGGAGAATCCAAAAAATAAATAATATACAGGGACTTGCATTTAAAATAAGAAAGTCACATGACACACCCTATATAATTTTTTTTGTTGAAGAAATGCGCATTTAAAAATACAATCGACTTTTCCAAGCGTTTTTCCTAACACACCCTCCTTTATTCGTTATCGAATTTATTCCATTTGGCTGTTCCACACTGTATATACTGTCGGTATATTTGGATGGAAAGTTACACAATGAAGTCTGTAAACCAGGTTTTTTGTTTCAATAAGTATCAGAGGCTAATTTTCAGTAATTGGTTATGGTAAAATTTTGACAATTTTGTTTGGGAGAGCACTATACAGGGTGTAACATAATGCAGTGGAAATATTTTTGTAGATGATAGGACTGATAAATAAAAAAAACGCCTTATATAAGACATGCCAAAAAGTTTATGAGAAAAAAATGTTCAAAGTTGTAAACTAAAACAAGTAGGTACTTATGAGGTTTTTAAACCAATTATTTGCAAAAGAGCAACAAATTTATGGACTGCACGGAACAATAAAAAAATACTCCTCCATTCCTAATAAAAAATGCACGTAAGCTATATTTATTTAATAATTTCCAACAGAGTTAATGAAACAGAAAACGTGATAATATTGTTTAAACTGTTTTCGTTCGAATTGTAGTAAAAGTAAACATTGTGATGTGGTGAGTTGCAAAAACATAGCAAAACTTATTTTTAATGTAATATTTTGATTTGGTTTAGAGAAGAAAATTTGTTTCATTTCAATATCAAATAGACGAATTTTCTGTAAATATGTTTTATTTGTGAAGTGATATTATGTTTATGTGATGGAATTATTCACAAATTGCTTCAATTTGTGTATGTGTATTGTATGTGTAAATCCGTACACGTACAGGGTTGCCAGATATATTGAAATTTTAAAAGACTTAATAATCGAATATGTTATTAACTATATAAGATAGATATATTATTCTTAAGACTTTTTATTTCAAACTGACCAGTACTATCGCCTGCCAAAATATCTGCACTGCATCATGTTACACCCTGTATAGGGTGTTAGTAAGCAGAGTAAAAGTTCACAGTGTATAAGTAAAGCGAGTATAAGTATACAGAATGTTCATATACTGGGTATACACATACGTATATGTAAGGTCCGTTATAAATCAAATAATAGATATTGTCAAACATTTTAGTTTCTTTGCCATTGACAACGGGGTGTGACCCCGAAACCTTTGGAAACATAATTATCTTGTAATTATAATAGACCAAAGATTTAAATTCAAAGATATAAAAGTATTTTGCTACCACAAATTAATAAAGCAGTTGGATCTTGGTAATAATAAATTCTACGAATACGAAAACCAAATTGTAGTGTTGGATTTCATCAACTTTATAAAACTAACTTAAGTTACAAAATGTATTTATTTATTACATCTCTTTTCTTTAGACTAACAAATCATAAAATAATAAACAACTAATCTATTAATTTTTTGTTTAGAATGTCAAAAATCACATTTTTCTTATTATAAATAGATTTTTATTATTTTAAGTATTTTGTATAATCTAAATAGTCACTAATTTCTTCATTGAAATTATATATATTTATTTATTGGTAATAAAAAGAAGGCTCATTATATCACTATCTCATTTATTTATAAGTTTTTGCTGAACTAGAATTTACAAAATAAAACTCGAGGTGGCGCAGCGATCTCGCAGCAAAACTACTATATATACCAGCGGTTAATGAAAATAAATTACTTGTTAAATGTATTGGATCACAATCTAGATAATTCTTTAAATTCTTGGATATCCATTTTCAAATTTTATAACGAAATATTCTGTCATCTAATGTTTACACATAAAAAAAATTTCATAAAATTGCAAATAATTAACGCAATCGCTGCTTCCTGACAGGTGTGGTATGACAACACTATGACCGCATAAGCGACCGCAAGGGTCGACATAAGGGGAACTATTCGACTGACGGAAATACCAAATGCTATTCGCTCGGTAAATAAAGTTGCTTGTTTTGATACTCCGTGACGCCAAAGTAAATGTTGTTTCTTTGGTACGAAACGAAATTTATGCATTCGAGTTATAAATTGTTGGTTATTTTCACTTTGGAATGACCTTGTTAAATTTTCAGGATTTAATTTATCAAGCACCGCTCGCTAATTACAAAGCAATACTATATATGGAATTAATTTTCGCAATATTTTAATTTAACCAGTATTATTTCAGTACATATACAGTGTGATCAGACAATTGTTATTGTTAATATACTCACTGACAAAGAAATCACAACACCCAGGAGGAGATATTTAATATTGTTTTGGTAAAATATACCTGCTATAGTAACGAGTAAATGATGAAAATTT
The DNA here is from genome assembly GCA_034190945.1 of Octodonta nipae. Taxonomy (NCBI): domain Eukaryota; kingdom Metazoa; phylum Arthropoda; class Insecta; order Coleoptera; family Chrysomelidae; genus Octodonta; species Octodonta nipae. The sequence goes on along the minus strand of CM067216.1, from coordinate 69,796,005 downwards.
GAATAAAAAATTTGTTCACCGCGGTTATCTGGGTGATTCTTAGATAACTGTGATTTTTTATGTCTAGTACTTTATTTATTATTCAATATGATAAATTTGATGGTATTTTACCGTCGACGTTGTATATTAAAGCTTAAGTATTCATGGAACATGAATAACTTTCAGAAATATACCCAAAATGTCTGTACCGTGGCATGTCTGATTTTCGTTTGTCAAACTAAATGCAAAAATTTCCATAAAGTCGTCTTATAATCTAAAGTTTAGCTTTTATAACTAAAATCTATTGTATAATTCAATAAATTATGCTGCCATTATAGGTACCCCAATATTGATTGGTAGAAAAGAAAAATAGATTTAACTAATGTTAAACTTTGTTTTATTCTCAGACATTGTTGCGAAAGTTACCTAAGCCGGCCCTGTTTTCATTTCAATACGACATTGATCGCTGGAAGAACAAAAAAATTAATCTCGAAATAGCTCGGCAACTGTAGAATTGATAATGGATTGTATGAGAGTTTTCGATGCTGATTTTAAAAGGAGCAGCCCATCATCGCAGCATTTAGTTCAGCGAAGAGCTTATGTTGAATTATTATTGTGATATTCGAATCAGCTGTTGTGTATATTTGATGTAAATAAAAGTTCTAGAAAGTGGTAGTGAATATTAGATTTTAAATTTAAATTTTTTTACCCACGGAGTTTATAACACTATTATAAAAATTGTTATTTGAACTACTCTTAATAAATTTTAAATATTGTCTCTGCGTGATTATCAAAGTACTATAATTTATCATTTGTTAAATTATTTTAAGAATTTAAAGAGATTTATTAGGTAAGTATTTTGAATATTTCATTTTGGCGTCAGTGCCGTTGCCGCGAAATTTCTAATTTTTGTTCTAGTTTCTTTTCTATTCAAGTTGTAATATAACTACGTTACAGGTTTAATTTTGAGCATAATAAAAGACCAATAGCACCCAGAACACAAATTTTAAAGCATTTAAAAAAATGATTTATAAAAATCAGTGATCTAAAAATCAGCCATCTATACACTTCCCAACACGTCTTGGCATTGAATTAATAAGGTGGTCTATTTCTTTTTGAGGAATGCTACCTGTATTTCATGTCTTAGACCTCCAAAATCCGTAGCGGCTGGGGTAATTTTTCGAGCCTTCTACACGTTATATCCCAAACATGTTCTATGGGCGAAAGATCGGGGTATCTGGACGACCATGGCAACAGATTCACATGGTTCTATCAAAAAAGTTTAAACAAACGCGCACAACATGCGGCCGAGCATTATCTTGTTGAAATATGGGATCCATGAGCCGATTAAGATAAGGGAGTGCATACGGCTTCACTACTTCTTGAAGATTGCGCTGTCGTGGTGCCTCGAACAAAGACTGAAGGTGAACTATTTCCATGTGCAATAGCACCCCTTACTGTACTGTGTATATGTCGCTCAACATTGAAATTGAACTTGACGTCTTTCTCCTCGACATCGTCTAACACTTCTTCGGCCATCATGTCCAACCCACCCAAGCATAATCAGGGAAGACCTCCTGATGTCATTCAACATTCCAATGTTGTCGTACTCTGCACCACTGTAGTCGTTGCCGCCGATGCTCAGCGGTCAGATGTAGCAAAAGATGCGGTCGATAATGTTGCAGTCCAGAACCTTACAAGGCGGTAAACCGTTCGGACCCTTACAAGATGGCGTTGTTCTCCTAACCACTCATCAGCCAAATTTCAAGTTGTTGAAACTCGGTCTCTAACGGCCAGAAGGCTTAGACGTCGAAGTTGAACTTCATTTGTGCCCATTCGACGTCCGGTGCCTACCCCTGTTGAAAAAATCCCATAGGATCCAAAAAAAAGTGTATGGGAATCTAGTGTGCTTTTGTCGCTGTCATTCCACATTGATACCCATAAGTTTCCAACAGAAACAAAAGACCATTAATTTATTGGAATGTATTTGCCAGTCCAATATAGCGAGTTTTCTTTATTGGAATTAATGGGATTTTAGTGTACCCCGTAATCGTTTGGATTTCTGTATGCACGTAACCTATGGGTTCGTATCTGTTTCTGTTTAGAATTACGGTGCTTATGCGTATTCCCTAAGATAAACAAAAGACCGCTAATTTATCGGAATCTATCTGCCAGTCCAATATAGCGAGTTTTCTTTGTTGGAATTAATGGGATTTTAATGTACCACGTAATCGTATGGATTTCTGTATGCACGTAACCTTTGAGATCGTATCTGTTTGTATTGTAGTCTGTTTAGAATTACGGTGCTTATGCGTATTTCCAAACAGAATAAAAAATGTTTAGAATGGTTTGTCTATAATCAGTATACTTAATGTTTTCTGCTTGTAATAGCTATATTGAAAATTTAAAATTTAACGTTAGAAACTTATATATATATATATATATATATATATATATATATATATATATGTAAAACCCCTGGTGTTTGGGACACCAAAATTTTATTACAGGAAAAGCTTCTAAATCGATATAGTTCAATTGTTATATAAACAATTTTTTCTATTAAAAAGTAACTTTCGGTTAAGGAAGGCATTGTTTGAGCCCTCATTGAACTAACGTAGAGTTTGAGGACAGTCCCCAAAACATGCATTTTGCAAACTGGCAGTAGACGAAATGATAATTTGAGGACTGTCCCTAAAATATGCATTCTCTTAGTATAGTTTGGGGACTCATCAAAGTAATGACGATTTCGGGTGCTAATGAATTACTTTCAATCCGATTAAAATTTGCTTGCTCAACATGAAGCAAATATAAAAACAAATTTATTATTTCGTATTACATTACTGTTTTGTTTAAATTGTCGCTGTATAGACTAATTCTTGTTATTAAGCGTTATCGAGGTGAAAAGCTCTGCAATGATACGACTAAATAGGAATGTGAGTCTTATAGTATCTATATGCCTAAAGGGTTTAAGTTAATAGTATAATAATAAAAATTTACTGTTTATTTTCAAGGGCATAATGATAATGAATTGTCAATATCTATTCAGTTGTATTTTACAGCCTCAAGACCTCACTAAATATAATTTTGGTGCTTATAGCGTCATCGACAATTTTATGCTTAAGCCGTTTCTTAGGAACATTTCCAATTTTAACTTCAGACAGAACCGAAGGTTGTCACTCATCTATTTAATAAAATACCACAGCTATCAAAAAGAAAAAAATATAGAGTTTCATTTTCTTCTTGCTTTCAATATCCTCATAAGAAATATTCAGGGGTCGTTAGGCCTAGAGACATGACCATGCAAACTAAAAAAATCTTGGAGTTATTTTTCCTTTGAAATTTGCAGACGAACCATTCAACATTTATTTTACTATAACATGGTGATTCGTTGGGTTGCTACCATATTTGCCATCCTCATATCACCAAGAAAATGAAACATTCAGGTCTTTAGAAATTTGAATCCATCTAAAGAGGAAAGGCCCTACTAGATTACATTTGTAACCTTCAATCTATTTAAAAATAAGATTGATTACGAGATTACACAGTAAAATAAAAGTAAAATTAAAAATTGAAATAACACCCCTACGCAAGAACCCCTAAAAAATAAAGAAATATGTATTAATGTGCCTCATTATGTACCCGTATTAATATAGCGAAGTAAATAAGTATAATTAGTTAAATTGTACATATGAACTGCAGTAATTCGGTATTGTTCCACTTTTATACGAGGCTCTTTAAACCCTGCTCTTAGGAGAGGATGAGGTTTAGTGAGAGATTGAAAAAGTGGATTACTCAGTGAATTTCAGTATGACTTATGTATACTAAATAATACCTAAAACGCACTATTGGGGTGTTATTCAAAAATTTGTGTGACTTCTAGACACTGTTAAATATCGGAGTTGTCTGAAGCCATAGCAGGATTTACTTGGAGGATAACTCTTGGCCACTCTTTATACTACCAAGAGCCAGAATGACTATGATCAACTCTGTTTATCGTGTTATCGTCAGTCCAATTTTGAAAAGGTTAACTAACCACGGATAATCTGATTTTTCAATGGAACCCAATAATTCGTTTAATTTCCTTTCATCCGATATTTTTATATATTTCTAACAGTTCCTTAAGAGCTCGAGAAATCATGATAATTTTTGATTATTGTGTGTTTTCTTATTATTCATGAAATACTTTTGGTCATGAAAGCCGTAGAGTTTAAATTCGCATGTTAACTAAAGTGGAAATTCACAACCTTTTCAAAGATATCAGATGTGTGTAGTAATATTTCCCATCAGATGGCATGCATAATTAGAATACTAAAAACTAGTTGCCCAAATATTGCAAATACATTTCAAAACGCTAATAACATTAAATAATTTGATAAAATTTTAAATATAATATTTTTAATCATTAGATGACAGGTACTCTTTTTTTTGTAAAATGTTTTGCGATTTGGGACTGGAAACTCCAAAAATCCTAAATTTAATTACTGAAAACACGACACATAATAAGGGACACATTTTTTGTAACAAAAGTAATATAAAATCCTTCACCATGACTATTTATTTAACTGATGTTAAGAACTAATTATTGGGTTTATATTACCATTTTATGCAGTTACTCAATTGGCTGTTTCTCATAATATATTTTTTTCCATTTTTGATACAAACAACAAGAAAAAAAAATCATCATACAGTTTTTTTATAACACAAAAATTAGTCTTAAAAAATATCACGTTTGTACTCATAATTAAAACATAAGTTGAAATAATTATAATGAAAATCCCATAGAAGAATAATCCTTTTGAGTAGGTAAATGATCTTGCGACTTTCAGCTTACAAATAAACTAAGTTTAAAATAACAAACTAATTTACAGACTTTAGGATAACAATGAAACACAACAACTTAAAAAAAGAAAGGAAAGAAAAAATTGAGTAATTAACATGTTTTACTATAAAGACGATTTTATTAACATGTTAAAAATTGTACATTTTTTTATCCACTGTTTGGATTTCTTTTTAAATAATGAAAGGGAATTTAACCCTTTAATCTTATCAGACAGAAAGTTGAATATTTTAGGACCATAGGACTTTGGGTACTATGAAAATATTATTTAAATGCTGAACTAAATCATCTCATTATACATGGCAAAGACAATTTTTACATACAACCAAGCAAAATTGATTGATTTACTTTTTGACTTTTTTCACCTAAAACTGTCAAATATTAGGTAATCTTTAAAAAAAGACATTGTTTTGAATAATTTTCATTAAATCTCTTAAACTAAGCTATGGCTTAGTTTATAAAATAAATATGTTTTAAGTAAATTTTAACATTATGTATTTTAACCGTGACAGATCTTGCACTCCATCATTCACCCAAATTTCTTAAAATAGGGATACAACCTTTCCTTTTACATATTAATATATAGATTAAATATATGATTTAAGTAACAAATTCAATTGATAATGCAACAAATGTTAAATTACCTTATATGTTTGCAACTTTTTTATTAGGTAATTATTTTTTGATACTATCTTCTGAACATTATGCAATCCATCGAACGCAAGACAATATATTGCTTCAGGTCGAGAAACTTCATCAGTTGCGCTTCCCTCAACATATTAAAATCTCGAATAATTATTATTATTTATTATAATTATTATTTTTTCATACATATATAACCAAGCTTAACTATTTAACGCACAATTATTAGGAGTTTTAGAGAAAACTAAAAAGAAAAAAAGTCGTGCCATGTGTAATGCTTTTACCCTTTGATTCATATGATATATGTTAACTAAAACCCACAAAGCTATTATGTGATAATATGTTATTTCTAGTCGATAGTCTTCAAATGTTACGCTACCCTCGGCGATTAAAATCTCGAATAATTATTTTTGTATTGCATTTAAGGCTGAATTTAACTTTTTAACTCAAATTAAAAATAGTCGTTTAAGGGAAAACTAGTCAACAGTGATTCTAAATTGAGAGCCGTGCTGTATTTAAAACTCCATTACCCTTTCCTAGGATAGCAAGCACAAGAAACAAATAACAAATAGATTAACTGTTAATCTGTTGGCTAGTTTTTCCTGAAGCTCCAGGATGTCGATTTTTATTTTCCGTTAACATGTAAAGTTCGGGTATATGTGCGAAATACATAAATAATTATTCGATCTATCAATCACATGAAAGTTCTTGACTAGAAACAATATATTGTCTTGCCTTCAATTGATTAAAAACTCTCGAAAAGATAGATCATAATTTCTAAATGAATATATTCAGTTTTCCTTAATAAAATCTAAAAAAGACATTCTGTTTTGTATTTAAATTAAAATGCTCTCTAGCATAAATCAGATTTTTAATTTTCTGTTTTAGAAAACTAAATAAATTATTGTTTTCTTGTAATACGTTATGAAATATATTTGAACAAAACTAAATGGGTGTCCGCATCATAAATTCATACTATTAATAATTACATTTCTTTGGTTATTATAGTTTAATATAACAATATATAGTGGTAATTTCTTATGTAGAAAAAAATATTTTATGACTGCTTCGAATCTCTGAAATGCATTAACTATCCTTCAAAGTGACAAATTTCATTGTCGTATAGATAAGTTTAGGTATATTTTTTTACACTTTATTGCCCATACCGCCTTCGTAATAATATTTATTCTTCTGGTCTATTCTAAATTCTAACAATTGTTTTGGTTTGTTAGTTCACCGAATCTTTAAACTGTTGGTGTATAAATAAAAAATGGGCCAATATTTCGGTCGTGTATTTGATCTCTGCTTCGTTATACCGACATTTCCGTGAAAGGCGATTATTCGAAAATCGTCTACGGGCCACTGTGATAAAAAGCATTCGGCATTCCAGCCCATAATAAATACGAAATTTTTAACATTAGATATTATGAAGTTGTATTGTAAATGTTTGAATTTGAATGTTTGAAATTTAATAAATATTAGATTAATATGATACGTCCCTTTCTAATGGAATTGTGTTAGACAATTCATGGCAAATTATGAATTTCTTTGTGTTTTTTAATTGTTATTTTAGTCCTACAATTAAAATACAAATAATTACAGAACATTTCAAAATTGTATGAAAATAAACTAAAAATGGGAATATCAAAACTTTGATATATTATGCATAGTGTTAATGAAATTGAAGGATATTTGTAATTTTACATTATTAATTAAAAGCAGTTGAATGGGAAATCTTCTTTTCTTTTTGGGGATTATGAGCAACGATTTGTTTATTTAATTCCGCCATATTGGCTATTGACTCTGAAATTGAATTGAAAGATTGTGTACCTAATTAAATTTTGTATTGTGACTAAAGTAAATTGTCAATAAAAACAGTTGTTGTGATCATTTATTATATTACGACTTTTTATGTTAATGTTTATGTTGGATCTTTTTTTTGAGCTTGGAACAGTGATATGTATTAGATATTTTACAGTTCAGATATACTTTAAATTTAGAAGTAAGCATCAGAACCACATCAAAACTCTTTTTTTAAAGAGCGCTTTGTGTTGTCCATATGGAGTTTATCAAAATTTTCTGTTCAATACAGTATTGACTCAATTTTTGCATAGTTTGTCCACTGTTAGTAATTAAGTCAAAATTGAGTGTCTTGTAGAGAATATTGATGCTTTAAAATCATTACCTAACATTGTCACTAACAAATGTAAAAACACAGATTTGCACCCTAACATCAAACCTTTGTTTAAACACTGATCGCTTGCCTGTCATCATCAAGGAGTAAACCAACCGTTGAGTGTTCAAATAAATGTTTGGTGTTAGGGTGTAAAACCGTGTTTTTACATTTGTGACACAGTAAAGGTTCCACAGCATTTCCATTTTCACTAACAGTTTACTAACTGGATTGAGTGATTATATACAAAAATGGCACCGATCAGTATACTGTATCAATAATATCTTGCGTTCAGTGGAATGAAAAATGTCGAATAGTTAGTATCGTCATTTCTTTGACAAGTTTTAGTAAACCTCTACAATTTTTTTCGTGTGATTTATATCCTAGGAATCACAGGGAATCGGCGTTATACACAGTATGACTCCCGATTTGGATACTCTGTCATATCAATTTTCCTAAAACTCCTGGGTGTAGAAATTCATTTAGCGATAAAATAAATAAATTAAGTTATATGTACTATATACATAAATAAGTATTTGAAAATTCAATCAGTTGAGGGGAGCGCAACTGATGAAAGTTCTCGATTAGAAACAATATATTGTCTTGCGTTCAATGAATTGAACAATCTCGAAAATTTCGTCTTATATCAATAATCGTCATAGGGCTATTTGTAAAAGTTTTATTTACAAGTGCAATTTGTTCAATTGAGAGAGCGAATTTTGAAACAACTTTTTAGTTTAATTATGTACCACTGCGTACCACAATTGAGTTGGGTATTCCACGATAAAAAATATATTAAACAAAATTATTTGCTATCTCTGTAATTGTAAGGGAAGTTACCATGCATGTTAGTGCAAAAGCTTAAAATAATAGTTAGAAAATTTGTACTTACTAGTTTTTTGATAGTGGACGTATCTAGATCTATCCTTCCGAAAATATTTTCTATTGTGAACATTCATATTCATAGAGTGCCGTATTGGGACTGCTGATATATTCAACATAATTTCGAATGGAGTTAAGGTTCAATAATATCTAATGTCGCATGAATTTGTTACGTGACGAATTTCATTTTATTTAACTCATAAACTAATGAGAAATATTAGACATTTTAGGATATTGGATAAAGGTATAATATTGTATGTAAGGGTTTACAAAGTTTGTCCGAAATTGATCATTTCTTATTTAAAATAATTTTTGGAAACTTAGTCTATGGCTGAGTTGAAAAGTAAAAAACAGAATGAAATATTATTTTAAACTGTCTATATCTTGCAGTATATTCGAAAAGGCCGATATCCATTAAAATATATTTTAGCTTCTTCCGAGGTGTCTTTATTTTTGAGAGAAATATTTTCTTGGGTGGAAGGAATATTTTCATAGTTGTTATCACCAATATCAGACGATATCCGAATTCTTTCTTCTTCGTTTTCGCTTACTCTTTTCTCCTCAAGGGTCCTTTTAGGTACATGTTCTATAAAAAATCTTAATGTGGTCAGTAGTTTGTTTATTATTAAAAATAACTTCCTGCTTACATAAAAATTTGGAAATCAAAGCATAAAAAAGTAGACATATTTTTCTCAAGTTGTAAAATAAAAGAATTTTATGATTTTTTTAAAATATTGTCATAAGATATCCGGTGCCTTAGTCAACGATAGCCTAAAATCTCTAAGCAAATAAGACAATTCAGAACGTTATGAAACTTAAAGGATTAAGTTTTGATTTAGGATATTGATAAACAAAACATGTTCATGTATTGTGCGAAACTGTTATATCTTTAAACAAATTTCTCGTAATCGATACGGGATCTTGAGAATCCAGAATCATTTAGGATTTTTAAATTTAGTTCAGGAAAAATAATATACATACTAAGTTGTCTTTTTTGTTTGGAGGTATTTTTTTCATTGCCCGCTTCAAAGATTCCGATATCAAAATTTGTTGTTGACTGTTTCCTAATCTAAACCACGAAAATTGAGAGACATAAAATTAAGAAGGAAAGTAGTGCTAACAATCACAGACGGGAAAATGATTTTCGGAACTTTAAATATACGAACCCAGATAAGAAACGTCCATCTCTATGTAGATGAAGAAACACTGAATACGCTAAAATGGACCACCACTGGACTTCAGTAATATGAGCACTTCCTATACAGCAAAGTAACACAGTACAAAAGTCCACGTCACGTTAATAACCAAAAAATATACTGTTTAAAATATGTAAAGAACATCAGCTATAACGAAAGAAATGTAAGTGAAAAACGCTTAAATGTTCTTACAGGACATCTTCCATACGAAATGAAATCATAGTTTTCGAAAATTAACAAGAAAAATAGTCATGGCTCAGAAGTAAAGATAAAAAACTAATTAAACAACTGAAGAAGGAAGAGAGGAATTGCAAAATTCAAATAAAATGAATGGTAAACTTATTATTGGGTAGTAAAATAAAATTTAAAATACGATATGTGATCTTCAATGTATTTTTTTCAAAGTGGAAACCACTAACATATCTGAGAAACACTATAACAGACTACCGACATATAATGTTTCTTGAAAACATATATGAGAAAGCTACCGTCATATATCTGCATGGAAATACCAATTCTATTAAAAAAAATTAAAAAATCAGGTATAACACTAAAAGACAAATGAGAAAAAATAAAGCTTTAGAAGATCATCTAAAAAGTAACATGGGCTAGATAATAAAGTAATTTCTTATAACTATTTCAAATTTATGGTGCATACAAATATATGAGGTTTACATTATTTTAACCAATTTTTCCCAATATTATAAGATTTATAGTGTTGTTTTATCTAAAATAACGGTTAACAAAATCATATTTTATTTTTGATTATATTTTTCTGAGGACTTGTATATTTAAATTCCCTTCTCTATACAGCAAAGGTCAAATGGGGAACATTTTAGAGGAAATTTAGTGCATTTGAAATCTGGCTTCGGATTTACGATCAATCATTTGGTTTTGAAAATAATCGGAAAAACTCGAAAATGTTTTTTTTTTCAGTAAATCGGAACCGGTTAATTTGACAGCGGTCAAGATGTGACATTTTTTAAGACGAATAAAATGACATATATCACATATCTCAAAGGTCTTTTGTTATCCCGCAAAATCGCTTTTTTATGTGTCTCACAAGTGCATACAAAATTTTAGTTTCATCGAAATATCACACTTCATAAAGTTAGGCCTTATTTTTTAAGAAGGCCATGACTTGTTGATATTAAAATAAAATTAAAGAATTGTAATCAAACAAATATGGTCTGATAAGTCCTGGAAATATTCATAATTTTATAATGGGTACCCGATTAAAAAAACGTAAGTAAGTAAGATGAAATTACCATTGAGGCAACACCAAACGTTACTTCCAACTTTGGTCTATAAATATCTCTCTGCCACTTCGTGGGGGTTTTAACATCCCAATTATGAGTATTGTGCTTATTAATATTCTATAATTCGTAAACCTACTCTCATCGTACTACAAGATATGATTTACAAAATCCGAATTTTTATTACTTAAGGAAACTAACTTTCAAGACAAATGAAATGCATTTGTCTTGAAAATTAGTTTCCTTACGTTGTTGATCTATTATGGGTTTTTGGTACTTATTCTTTCTTAACACTCTCTGTATTGTTTATTGTGACACACGAAATTCCCTTTTAAGAGATCTTACCACTGTACTAGAGCTTTCGTTGACAACTTGTAAAATGTTTCTATCGCCATTTTTATTTTCAATATTGTATCGTCTTCTGTAACACATCTGACTGATGTTAAAAAATTCAAAGTGTGAAAGTTGTTTTTTAGTAAATAATACATTTTTCTCTGATTAAAATCATAAATCTGAAACACAAATTATCGAAACCTGTTAAAAATAGCCGGTATTCTCTATTCAAATGAAGAAAAGTTTGACATGTTAGCGCTGTACTTACATTAAATACAAACACCGACATTACCTCAGCAAGGTATTTAGAAATGTATTCTGAACGACGACAGCCTCATAAAGCCCAATTCAAAAAAATCCTAGTTAATTTAATTAATCTTATGAACAATCTAGAAGCCGAAACAATATTGAAAAAGAAAATCGAAACAGAAGTATTTTACGACCTGTCAACGAAAGCCTAATGCCTAGGTAAGAACTATTGAACGGCAATTTCGTGTGCCAAAATCAACGGTAAAGAGAGTGATAAAAAAGAATCAGTACCATCCATACAAACTCAAAATACGAGGGTGAATCAAATATGAACCGGACTGTTGTTTTAAAAATTTTATTGGTACGATCAATACAAATTTTAATACATATTATTTTTCTACATAGTCTCCTCTCTTATGTATACATTTTTTCCACCGAATCGGAAGTTTTTTAATACCATTCTCAAAGAATGAAACTGGTCGTGTCGATAACCAATTGCTCACAAACGTTTCTACACCTTCGTTGTCCTCAAAGTGGTGGCCTCCCAGTTCTTCTTTAAGTGGCCCAAACATGTGGTAGTGACATGGCGACAAATCAGGACTGTAAGGCGGGTGTTCAAGGGTTGTCATGCAACAGAATCACACTTCGGATAGACATATCCCGCCTCTTTTGCCGATAGGCAAGTTTCACTTGTTGGAGTAGTTCGCAGTAATACTCAGCATTAACTGTACGTCGTTCGTGCAGAAAATCGATCAGCAGTAAGCCTTTCGAATCCCAAAAAACTGTTGCAAGAATTTTCCCTGCAGAAAGACGGGTCTTGCCTTTCCGCGGTGCTGCCTCTCCAGGTTTTCGCCACTCCATGCTTGCACGTTTGGACTCCGGGGTATAATGATGCACACATCGCAGGTGACAATATGTCTCAAAAACTCATCCCCCTCTGCTCGATATCTTGCTAACAGCCTTTCACATACGGCAAGACGGTTTGCTTTCTGATCTTCCCTTAGAAGGCGAGGAACCCAACTTGCACACACTTTTCGGTAACCCAACTCATCTGAAATGGTTGATTGAGCACTCCCGTATGATATTCCAACGTGTTCAGCAATTGCCAATACTGTAAGATGGCGGCCACCTTCAATCAGCTCACGAATTGCGTAGATATTCGCCTCATTGATGCTTGTCGTGGGACGGCGTGCATGAGGCTCATTTTCCACTGTCTCTCGGCCACAGAAAACTTTTTGTGCCAGTCGTACACTTGGGTCCTTGAAAGTGTTTCATTGCCGAACTGTGCAGATAGTCGACGCAAAATTTCAGACGGTCTAACGCCCTCCCGCGCCAAAAATTTGATAACAACACGTTGCGCAACAGACGTATGCACCTCTTGCTCTGACATGATGCTACTAACAGCGCATCGACTACGCCTCGCCAAACCGACTAACTCCCCTCTTCTTAACATCCCTACCTAACATATATCGAGACGTCACGCCACTCGAATTACCTACAGGGCGAGAAACAGAAAAGTCCGGTTCATATTTGATTCACCCTCATAGGATTTAAGGAAACTGATTTTCCAAGACGAATGCGTTTCTATGAGTGGTATATTAGAAAGAGTAATGAATATCTCATTTATGGAAATTATATCTTGTGGTCTTATGAGAGTTGATTTACGAATTGTGAAGGTTGTAATGAGCACAATATGTACTTATCAATGTGATATGAAAACCCTCACGAATTGGCAAAGAGATGTGTATAGAAGTAACTTTTGGTGTGGGATCGTTGGTAATTTAATCTAACTTACCCGAGACATAGAATTTCAGATACATTTATAAATAGTATTGCCGGAAATACACTTGCGAAGTTGTACGAAAAACAGTCACCAATTGTTAAAATTGTCCCTATGTAAATGGACGCCAATTTGCAATACTCTAAATTAATACCTAGTTACGAAGCAGTTAAGAACTTAATTACATTTTAAACTATTGTATAATGGGGCTGTTTTTTATTAATCCTGATGTGTGATATTTTGTTGACACTCAAATCTTTTATGCACTTGGAAATTTTACGCCTATTTTAAAAATTAAAAAATCTAATATGGAGGCCATAAGGAAAATGGAAAGTTTGCGGAATGACAAAAGACTATTGGGACATGTGACAAATGCCATCTTATTCGATTAAGAAAATGTATTCAAATAATGTCAGATCTTGATAGCGATTAACCCTTTCAGATTTACCGGCGAAAAACGAAATCCGCTATTTTCGGTTTTTGCCAGTTATTTCCAAAACCAATTGACCGATTTTAAATCTGAATCCAGGTATCGAATGCACTAGGTTTTCTCTAAAACTTTCCCTATTTAACATTTGCTGTAGGTATAATAGGAGTCAAGATCCTTATATAGAGACACACAAATCCTAGATGTCGGTCTTTACATCTCGCGTCTTCAAATTTAACGAAATGTATCAAATGCATAAAGAAGTGTTCGAGAGGACATTCAATTGTGGGAAGCGCAACTGATGAAGATTCCCTAACCAGAAACCATATATATTATATATATTGTCTTGCGTACAAAAGAATGACACCTCGAAGAGAGTATTCAATATGACAGGTGAAGTTAACCTGAAAATTTCATCGTGATATTCTAACCTAGGAATTACGGGTAACAGCAATTAAATGGAACGGCTCCAGATTCGGAACCTCTATGTGCTAGTTTCCCCGAAAATCCTAGATGTCGGTCATTACATCCCTCATCTTCTAATCTAAACATATTTAAATCAACGTGTGAAACCAAATGTTAATCCTTCAATTAATAGACCAACAAAATTTCGAAATTGCACTAAAAACACTTCAACATTTCCAAGTCAGCCGATAAATGTTCAAATTGTTCAAATTAACAGAAATTTTACGGCATTCTTTCGACTTACACATACAAGTTTACTGAAAATGTTATATACATATATATTAATATTATGGAGCACCACACATCCCCAAAATAATAATTTATTACATTCAACTAAGAGTACTACTAAATTTTTTAGTTGGAGAAGTTCATTATACAAAAATTTCAAATTATGTCACTGAAAAGCTTCCTATTTAAGAACAATAATAGCTTTGAAAATTTCTTTAGCTATTCTGCCATATGTTTGAAAAGAAAATTACAGCAAAACCGAGTTTTGGTAGTGGTTCATGCAATTCCTCTACCCAACATAGAATATCCACTAACGTGAATGATACATCATAATATCGTTACTTAACGATTTTACACTTAGAATTTTTAATCAACATACGCATAGGTGAAAATCAGCTGTCTACAGGATCATACTTATTCTCAGTTATAAGAAATGGATTGTAAAAATTTAATTATTCTTGTGAAATTAAGTATATCATATATGATTTACACAATCATTGACCAAAATTGAAATATACTTTTCGTCATGGGTACCCACAAAACTACTCATTCCATTCGCTTAATATTGTAAGAGTTTAGGTCCTACAAAGGAAATGTTTAAGAATATATATATAATATAATTTTTCGGAACACCACCTACATTATAGGACAATAGTACCGAATTCAGATCTTAACTCTTAGTAAAATTTTCAAACTTTATAAATATAACATGTTACAGCATCAAACTTCATATATCCCCCTAAACTATTTACACCACCCCAAACGTAGGTAACGTTTAATTGATCAATTGGTTCAAATTACCAGGCTAGTGTTATTAAGAAAGTTCCAAATTTTGATATCCAACAATCGAACCAAATTTTAATCAACTTGTTAAGCCAAAGTTTAATTATTCTTTAATGGAGTAATAAAATTTCAAAACTACAATAAAAACACTTTAACATTGCCAAATCTTCTGATAAATTGTTCAATTAAGACCTATTTACAGAACTTTCCCAAGAAGAAACTGTTCCGACCCCACATAAAAATACTCTGGAATATTTCATAATATGATTGTTAAACTTTTACCAAGCTCCACAAAACCCTGAAAATAGTTATCTAAAATATTACGTTTATTTAAGAATACCACCATATTTTTTATTTGAAGAATTTCTCTAGCCTGCATAGAATATAGAAAAACGTGAGTGATACATGCTCAAATTACACGTCTAAGATTTTCCAGTTTAAATTATTAATCAATATAAGCCTAGAGCAACATCAGCCATGGGCGAGATTATAGGTACTTATTATCAGTTTAAAGAAATGATTTGTAAAAATGTAATTATTCTTGTGAAATTAAACATATCTTATACGATTTCCACAATCATCCTCAAAAAATAAAATATAATTCCACATAGGTACCCACAAAAATACTTTATTTTCCTTGTATTTAAAGAATTTAGATTCTGTAAACGACATTTTTAGGAATTCCGTAAAACCATTTATTTACTGTACACTATTTGTGAACATATTACCAAATTCAAATCTCAACCCTTAGTAATGTTTTCAATCTTTATAGATACATGGCAATTAAGATAGATAATAGTCAGTTGTTAAAGCTTCAAACTTCATATATCCCCACTGAACTGCACCACACTCAATCTTAAGTAATGTTTAATTAATCCATCAATTCAAATTACGAATCCAATGTTTTATAGAAAATCCTGAATTTTAATCAACCGATGAAACATAAGTTTAATTTTATTCTACCTAAATACACTAACACATTTTCAAACCTACATTACTTCAACATTTCCAAGTCTACCAATAAATGCTCAGTCAAGACCTATTTACCGATTTTTTCAATAATTTCAATTAAGAACACCACTATATTTTTTATTTGAAGAATTTTGTCAAACAAATATTTCATGTACCACCCTGTTGAATAACAATCATTTTATGCAAAAATGCAACAAATTTTTTTTTCAATTTTGATATATGTTTCACATAAATAATACTGCAAAACCGGAAACTCCCATATTGATTATAAAGGTTCAAGTAATTCCTCTACCCAGCGTAATGTATTGAATAACGTGAAAGGAACATCCTTATATTGCTAGCAAACGATTTTACCGTTTAAAGTATTAATCAGCTTCGAAAGTGAAATATTTCTTTGAATTAATATACCAACACTTAAAAACAGCCATCCGTAATTCTTACACTCAGCCGAAATAAATGTATTCCAAGAATTTAATTATTGTTCTGACTACCGACAAGTTCTACGTACGGTTTCCAATATCAACCACTGAATCCTTTTATATTGAATTAATTTAAGTTTAATACATTTTTTAACAGTTCCGAAAATCTATAAAATTATAGTATACCATCAAACTCCGTAAGAATTATAATTATTAAATGTGCAACTCAGACCGTTAAATCATGTCTTAAAACTCCAAACTTCATATATCGCCACTAAATAATTTCTCTACTTTAGTCTTGCGTATTTATTTAATCGAAAACACAAATGAAATTATACTATATATACCCTTGGATCATTTAACGATAATATCTTAAATAAATATGTCACCAACAAGAACTATACAAAAACAATATAAAAACTTCAAAGCATAAGCGACTACTATTACGTTGTTTCTATGTATAACAAATGTCTGCTGGATTGCTTATTTCACGTTTTCAAACTCATGCAATGTAAAAAAATGACTGACCTAAACTATGCTTCAGACACAAATTCTATATATAAATTCATTTATATATAAACCTTTCAACATAATTTGGGGACAGATTATATATCGCAATATACCCAAAATGTTTATCATAACACCATCTATTGGATTCTATAGAAACTCACTTTGGGCTCAAAATATTCTATAGATATAAATTTCAAAATGTCCCAAAGCATGCCTTTTACACAAACATAGATTGGGACCAGTCCTCAAAGCATGCAGATGTCCCCAATGTATGCCTTGCCTAAAATAAGTGTCTCCATAGTATATATATATATATATATATATATATATATATATATATATATATATTACAACATATTTGTTTAATAGTCTCATATACTAAAGTAATTATGGAGATAAGGGATATTGACTACTACTTTTTGGTGAACTCTTTATTCAAAAATCCGAGCTTTCGGAACTGTTTGTTCTTTCTTCAGGGTCTAATGCTACAAGTTATCAAGTTATATCAAACATTAATTTATATAATTTCTATACCTGATAGTTGTTAAGTTACAATGTGAGGTTTAAAAGGTAATTTCAGGGGCTTGTTAAACATTACAAAACATACTCTATTTACAGCAAGGATTACATTAGTAATAAAATTTTATTTGTGTTGTTATTAATAGTTCATTGTTCGTATGACATTTGGGCTGTCAACGTTCATTCATCCATCTGTCCATCATAGAACTCATGGAACCGCTTTGAGAGTAAGAAGGCATAGACAACACTCAATTGTTGTACATCTGATTTTTTATTGATTGGATTATTTTGATCATTAATATGGATCATTCCTAGTAATAAGCGTTTGTTATATTTGTTTTCCCTATCTAAGATCTTTATATTTTCAAAATCAATTGTGTGCCCTTGGACGTTAGCATGATTAGTCAGTGCACATCTTGGCTTGTTGTCATTTATGTCACTCTTATGAAGTGCTAATCTACTCTTGAGCCATTGCGTGGTCTGGCCTATGTATGTGCTGTCACAATCCTGACATCCAATTTGATACACTATGTTTGATTGCAGCAGAAATGGTGTGGGATCTTTTAATCTTGAGAACAATGTTTTTATGGTCTTTATATTATAGGTGGCTATTTTTATTTTTTCATATTTAAAACAGTTTTTTATTTTGAATGTTAGGTCCCTCACATATGGCAAACTCCCAAAAATGATGTCTTCCTCCTTCTGTAAGTGTTCTGGACATGGTGGTTTTGTTTTTTCTGGAAAATTTGTTGTGGTCAAGTTAGATTCATATATTAATTAAAAAATTAATATATGAATTAATTAAAAAATTAATATATGAATCTAACTTGACCACAACAAATTTTTCAAAAAACAAAACCACCATGTCCAGAACACTTACAGAAGGAGGAAGACATAATTTTTGGGAGTTTGCCATATGTGAGGGACCTAACATTCAAAATAAAAAACTGTTTTAAATATGAAAAAATAAAAATAGCCACCTATAATATAAAGACCATAAAAACATTGTTCTCAAGATTAAAAGATCCCACACCATTTCTGCTGCAATCAAACATAGTGTATCAAATTGGATGTCAGGATTGTGACAGCACATACATAGGCCAGACCACGCAATGGCTCAAGAGTAGATTAGCACTTCATAAGAGTGACATAAATGACAACAAGCCAAGATGTGCACTGACTAATCATGCTAACGTCCAAGGGCACACAATTGATTTTGAAAATATAAAGATCTTAGATAGGGAAAACAAATATAACAAACGCTTATTACTAGAATGATCCATATTAATGATCAAAATAATCCAATCAATAAAAAATCAGATATACAACAATTGAGTGTTGTCTATGCCTTCTTACTCTCAAAGCGGTTCCATGAGTTCTATGATGGACAGATGGATGAATGAACGTTGACAGCCCAAATGTCATACGAACAATGAACTATTAATAACAACACAAATAAAATTTTATTACTAATGTAATCCTTGCTGTAAATAGAGTATGTTTTGTAATGTTTAACAAGCCCCTGAAATTACCTTTTAAACCTCACATTGTAACTTAACAACTATCAGGTATAGAAATTATATAAATTAATGTTTGATATAACTTGATAACTTGTAGCATTAGACCCTGAAGAAAGAACAAACAGTTCCGAAAGCTCGGATTTTTGAATAAAGAGTTCACCAAAAAGTAGTAGTCAATATCCCTTATCTCCATAATTACTTATATATATATATATATATATTATAATAGTATGTTATTTGAATTTTAAAATTTTATAATAATTTATAATTTTTATTTCTCAGGTTCTTTTGCTTGGGTTCAAATCTTCAAATGTTAAATAAATAAATAAATTTTATACTTATCTTGTTTATCTTACAAGTATCTATTTCTCTTCAGGTTCACTTACACTGCTTAAAATTTGAAATTCTATTTGCACTTTCCTTTTTCTATTTTTTTTTTCAATTTTTAAATTACTAATATTCCAATTAAAATACAATTTATTTAAATTTTCCACAATACAATATTGATACAAGTTTTCTTTCAAAACAAAATAAATTTCCTGTTACTTAACTACTCTTAAATTTCTATCAAATTATGTCACAAAATTGTTTACCCTTCAGATACAACTATTATTATTCTAAAATTTGTAAAACTTTTATTATCACTGATTGACTAACTTTTTTTATGATTTTCTTATTTTATTAATAAACTTTCTCAAAATTTTAATTTTTCTTTAAACAATGTTTAAAAAACTCACTGTTGTTGGTTCCCTAATTCCTTTCTTTTTATTGTTGACCTTTATCAATAATTCAAAATTTCAAAATTCTTTACTGGTAAAATTCTGCCACTCAATTGAATTGCTCGTGCTGGTTTGCAAATTTATTTTCTTCCAATATTTTTGATTTTAAATTTTCATACCATTAATTCCCATTATATTCCTTTTACCGAATATTTATCAAAATATTTTCATTATTGGTAAAATTCTGCCACTCAATTGAATTTCTCGTGCTGATTTGCAAATTTATTTCTCCCAATATTTTTGATTTTAAATTATCATACCCATTATCTTCCTTTTATCGAATATTTATAAAATATTTTCAATTCATCTCTCCAAAGAAATTCAAATTAAAATTTTAGGTTACTCTTGTCTTTCTGACATGGAACACTAAATTTGTTTTATATTTCATAGGACATTGATTTCGTTGTCATGAAAACTGAATTTATGAGAACGAAATTTTAAAACCGCTCTGCTCGAAGGTTGACGATGAAAGAGAGTTTGTCACTGTCAGATTTCCTATTTATACAATTTATTTTGCCACCTGCTATTTCCATTTCCGTTTATATTTATTCTATTAATTTCCAACTATTTTCCATTTAAATCATATCAAAAAAACTAAACAAATTTCAACTTAAATTTGAATACATTTTACCCTCATTAATTTTACCCAAATCATTTACTTATATTTTCAAAAACATTGCGTTGACATTAGTCACCTGTTGGCCACCAGTCATTTAACATGTACTTTATAAAAAATTGGATTTTATTAAAATTTAGACTTTATATCTTTTGAACTATTTACTTTTTTCATACTATGCTCTACGCTCCATCTATTACTATATAATTTCTTTGCTATTCCATCAAGTTCGGAATACTTATAACGGTTTTTATAATTTGACATGTTTATCCTCTGTTTACTAAAGAATTTATGTATTTAAAACTTGATTTTGATCTAAAATATGTTTTATTCGGTGTTCTCATGGCCTAATATGTGATCTATACATGTTCTACGAACTCTACTATAATTTTTACAACTGAATTTAACCTTTTGATGTTTGACCTTATTATGAGTTTTTGCACATATTTCTTTATGTAAGTATTAATCTTTTATTAAAATTTGCATGATATAATATCTAACTTTATATGCCACCTTTTATCCTTTCAACAATTTGCTTTTGAAACATTTTTACATTGTTTGTATTTTTAATTTATCTCTATATTATAATATGATTCCTTATTTATTTACAATTACTTGTCACTTCATTTTTACAATTTTGAAATTGCAGGATTTCCTTTTTTTTATATGTATGCATTTTATTTACATTATCCCATTTATTTAACTATTCAAATTGCTAAAGTTTTTATATGATTTCATATCTGTTTAAATCCGTTACAATATATATACATAATGTTTTTGAACGCCATCTATCGACACGTACATTGTTTAATACCTGTCAACCATCGTTGTGTAACGACAGTCTTCTACACTCACGCTGTTTTGACCTTTGTCTGCTCGCTCACAGAGGGAGCGTCTCGCTTCCAGTAGTTGCTGTGCAGTCTTGTGTACAAGCGACCTTTGTCCGCTCGCCAACATAATGAGTGAACGTCTGGCCGGCTACCGGACTTGTTGTCGATCTGCGAATTTCGGCAAGGTCATCGTGTCTCCACCCAACAGCTATGTGACTGATATTATTACTACGCGTCTTAAACGGTTTTTTATTCAACATACTTTAAATTGATAGAAAGAGTAAGTAAGATCGCCTTGTTAGCATATATGCTAAGTGCTAAGGAAACCGATGGACTGGGGTTCGATTCCCCATAACTGCGTCGGTTTTTGTAATATAAATATATAAAATATTTTGTACATCATTGAAATTTGGCGCGATTGAACAGATCACGTAGTGACTATTAATGAGAGCTTGGTTTTGCTGAGCAGGTGGTAATTAACCAATGAGAGCGCTTCAAGGGGTAACTACTTATCTATTACGTCATAACCTGTCTGTAGTAGAATACGTCAGCTGTCAACCGTGTTCTGTACCTATCAGCTGTCAATGTTCCGTGCCATCGTTCTATGCCATACGGCAACCTGGTTCGTTTGTAACAAGTTGATTTTCAACGATTTACAACACCAACCAGTGCTTGCAGAAATGAAGAGGAGGGCCAGAGAGGATTCCGCCAAACTGGAACTGCACCCAAACCTTCACCTACTACAGCTTATCGACTATGACCCCAGACTTATTGACAGATACAAACGGGCTAAGAACCAGCTCTTTTAGCAAGTTATAGTTATATAGAGTAAACTCACACATAAATACAAATCTTTATTTACATAATAAATTACTTGTAATCGACCATCACTTAGTTCACATCTTTAACTCATAAATAAATTTAGCTTATTCTTTTCGTTGATCTAATTAGTTTTCTACAAGATTCGATAGAAGACTTTGGAAAACTAATAAAGTCAAATAAATTCTCCAAAAATGATTTACTGTACGTATGGCTCCCACATATTCCATGACATTAATGCTTTTTGCTCCATTGTTTATTGATAAAATGTTATACATGGTAATTAAAATCGTTTTACTGAGGTATTAAAATCTTCAGATCAATAGCAACATACCATGGTGTAAAACTTCAATTTAACTCTTTAACTTTATGATCTCTAGGATTTGAGTTCGTTTTCACGGTGAATTGAATTTTTATAATTTTTCATTGGAATTAAAAAAATAGCAAATATAATTGAGTTTATAACTATTAAAACCTTACTACTAATAGTAAATTATTAAATTACATCGAAATTATCGTAAACCCGCCTGGGATGGTCCATAAGAGGTGGTTAAGAGGATCAATGACGTTGTCTACGGTATCCCTAGCAACCCCAGGGCTAAGCTGAAGGTGGTTCATTTAGATCGACTCGCCCCCTACCATGGGGAGGATGTTTCTTATCGGGACGATCAGAATTAAAGGGGGGCAATGTTTTAAAATTTATTCGCTGCCACTGGAGAAAACATTCATTCCTATAAACAATCTCTGGGATAATAAGAAAAAAAAACTGGAATCTTAGAATGAGGCAAAAACTATTAATCTCGAATGCTGGGCGAACAAATGCAATACTCATTGAGAAAAATCGAATTAAGGGTATATAAGGCAGTATTGGAGTTCATGACTTGAGTAGTACAGCTTAGATAGTGTTATTATTTCGATGTAAATTTTATTCAGAATCAGCTGTTGTAAATATTTGATTTTTACGTGTAATTACAGTTCTAGAAAGTGAAAGTAAATATCAGTGTTTTAAAAATTAAATTTGAACCCAAAGAGTTTTTACGACAACGTCTGACTTGGTTGAAATTTTGCAGAAATGGTTTTAATGATTTAAGATTTGAATGTTCATTTTCTACTTCTTGAAGGGGGTGAAAGGCGGTAGCGAAGTTTATGTGGAAATATATTACTCTAACAATATATATATTAAATGATTACATTCAAATAATTCAGCTCTGTCCGTTTACCCCGTTAAGGTAATTGACAAATTGTCGTAACAAGTTTGGTATTATATAGTGAAATCACATAAGAAAGTGCGTTATACGTTTGGTATTATTACAAATTGATAGATGGCGTTGAGAAACTTTAACAACGCAGTATTGTTTTTTTCCGGTTAATAGATATGAGAAGTACATTTTTTTGATTTGTTCACATTGATTGGTTGTTAACTTTGATTTGTTATTAATGTATTAGCGCCAAATGGAATGACATTAATACTACCTATATTCTGTGTCATGACTATGACTGATAACCAGTGGCTGCTGGTAGGTTATGAAACTGGTGGTGCACTTTACTGGTCAAATATTAGGATTCAAAGATGTAATAAAACAAACCATACTTTTGTTAATACTGCATTTATTTTTTATACATTAATATATTCGTCGACTTTTTTCGGAAGCAAAATGTTCAATGAATTTTCATTAAAGTCTGGCATTGACTGATTTTTTTTTAATACTAAGCACAGAAAGAGAATTTAGCCGGTCCTGAGATATAGTATTTCTAGGAAACGTTTTAATCCTTCACTCCTGTTTCCGTCCAAATTGATTCATCGCCATAAATAATGCAAGGAAAACAAAATAATGTATTGAGGCGATCACATCCACACAACAATTTCGTTTTATAATAAACTTCCCTTTTAAAACTTCCCGTAAATACTTTATATTTTGTTTTGTTTGTCATAAATTGAGATATGGCCCAGGAGGACCAGCCAATTTTATATCTAATTTGTTTTGAAACGATTTATTATTATTTTTAATATAGTCAATGTAAAGTTGATACTCATTTTCACAGTTATTTAAATACATACACACACACACATTGTGTCCAACTCTGTATATTAAATATCACTTCATAGACTACGAGTACAAAAACAAATTATTGAAACGTTGGGGTAAGTTCGGTCAATATCAGCAGAGCTCGGTGTCTCCGTGTGGCGTACGAGAGTCAGTCAATTACTCCATACAGTTTGCATTAATTATCTTCTATCTCACGCTTTGAAGCGTGTTATATCGTATCTCATGCAAGCTATGTAAGTTTCACAGTGCGCCAGCCGAAATGCACGGTGAAATATTCTTTATAGCGAATGTAAGTCTTAATAGTTTGGATTAGGGCTTAAATTATTTTTTGATAATTTAAATGGTATTCAATTGATATTTATTAAGCATTGTGTGTTGATTTTTAAACTTATTAAATTTGGTGGTTCAGCGCACGAGTGTGCACTTAAGGGACAGCCGCCACTGCTGATGACTTTCACCGCCAAGGATAAGCAGAGTTAATTAGAGGTGTTAATCTGAAGATACAATTTAAGATGCGACTGTAATCTTCAGTTCGTGGCCAGGCAAAACATAAAACACTGTTTTAACTATTTAACCTCTACTGCGAGAGAAGTCGCGAGTAAAAAATAACTTCAATGAAAGTATCAATATGTAAAACTTCAATTCGATGGTAGTATATTCGTAACGTACAAGCAAGTCATCGCTTTTAATGCATCCCCTGTTTTTGTTTTGTCATGTAGGACAAGTTATACAGGGTGCCTCTAATTAATTATTATTACTAATTTCGCTATTATTAGAGATTAATATGGTCAACAGAAATATTGAACTAATTTTTTGGGAGAAACTGGGAAATGCATTTTTAAATGGATCAGCCTGTATATTTTTTAACATAACAATTTTGTTCAATCGCAAAATGTTTATTATTCGTCACAAGAAAATTTATTTCTCACTGACCTATAAATTTAGTGGGTATGGTTGAACAAAAAACTGTTGTTTTGGCTTCTGTTGCTGTAATAAATACCCCCATATTGGTTTTTCTTCATTATATATAAAGCACAGACATCAAAATGTTACACTTTTATTATATGTATATATATTCACTGGGTAATAGAAATAATTCATATTAAAAAACAACAGACTTCAGCTGACTTAAAATGAAAACCGTTTAGAAACCGTTTGCAATCATTATTTTCAGACATATCTTCTTTTTTATCTGATTTAAGACACAATTCAATTGAAAACTTTAGCGTATTCTTACCTCTCTCTCTTTTTCTCCCTCTCTATTTTTTATTCTTTGTCTATATTTTCCAAATATATTTTAACGTTTTTATTTGTTTTATTATTCGGACCACATATATGTAATTAATTCAATATATTACATCCACACTGTATATGCTTGTGTATAACTATATTTCAACTCAACACAATATTACAACGGTTCATATATCTTTAAAACCACCCTGTATTAAGTATAAATCCTCGCCTCACTATTAACTCTTTCTATTTTTCTATTGTTTAAATTATTTCTGTATACCAATGATTTTACTTCACCCCATATGTCTAGTATTCCATTTATGCAACTGCTCATGGTCTACTCTATATAACAAAATTCACCTTTTTGAACATTTTATGACTATAATTAATAATTTTACCCCATCCTTACTTCAAACACCTTGTCTAAGCAACTACTTATGTTCCAAACTATAATTTTTTTAAACCACCCTGTATAACTGTAATTATACTCCACCTTATATTTCAACCATCTTATATATTCAACTGCTTCTGACAATTTTTAAAGCTTTTTGTATTACTGTAGTTATTCTCCGTCCTATAACGCAAATATCCACTCTGTATAACTATAGTTTTGCTACACTCTTATTTCAACCACCTTGTATACGCAACTGCTTATGTGCCACCCAATACAATATTTTTAGAACCACCCTGTATAACTAATTCAATTCCAACTTATATTTCAACCATATACTATAGCACTTATGTACCACCTAATATTACATGCACGCACGCACTCACGTACAACAGTATACCATATAGAAGAGTTCGCAGACGTCAGAAATTTTCGTTTCGATAAACTAACGGAATATTTTCTGTCATTTCACGCGACTATAAGCTCCCTAACTTAACTTTGTCTCTAAAAAAACTTACTTCAAACGAATTAAAATGAAAACGATTACAAACACCCTTTACGATATACTTTCATGGCATATCTTGACATTTAAACTAGATATTTATGACGAAAATTTGGCATTTGCTATGATGTTTACAGTTTTTTTGAATATGTTTTTCCGATTTTCAGAAAAATGGTAAGTTTTACGTTATAGAAAAATATACGGCAGAAAGCTGGAACATATCTTTGTAGAATACAATTTATAATATTAAAATTTCTTGAGCGGTTTTAGAGAAAACAGTGAAGATTCATGGAAATTCACTGAAATCTAGTCCCTTTTTAATCTTCTAGAAAACCGTAAATCTCATGTTATAAACAATTTCTGTAATGTTCCTTAATATAATGCTTTTAAAATCATCAAAACTACCCAAGCCGTTTTTGAATAATCGCTCGCCATACATAAAAAAAAGTTGCAGATGAATTGATAAAACCGGCTTTTTGGAAGTCGCTTAAAAAAATCTTATAGCAAAAAATAGGTCCAAAATATTTACAGCCCACATCAAGTGTAATAGAACAAAAACAAGATTTGAATAACAAAAGGGTTTATTATAAACCAGTATAAAATATAAATATTAACAACTTAAATTAATTCTTAAGTATTTTAATTTAATTATTTCAAGTCGCTTAAATTTTTCACACGAATATAATGATTAGGGATTGCAGAAGATGGTGTACTTGAAATTGATGTAGGAGCATTTACTACATTAGTAAGCGATTTTTCAATAATATAGTCAATAATGTCCGTACGACTTATTACATCAGAATTATTAACGTTTTCTTTCAAAGCCTTCGTACCATGTGCCATTTCCGCTGGCATCGAAGAAGCCGTGTTTGAAGAAAATGAATTTTCTGCAGGAAAAGTTGAAATACTCGAAGATGAAGACGATGGAGAAGAAATAAAAGATTCTGAAGATACTGGCGCTGAAGTGGCCGTAGAAGAAACTATAATGCCCAAACTATTAGGCGTAATCACAGATTTGCTTGTATTCTCTCTAGTATTTGCTGGAGGTAATAAATAAGTATCTACAGGAGCCACCACTGTTGTTGGTGCTCTATTAGTTTGGTAAATCGATTGCGCTGATGTAGAAAAAGATGCAGTATTTGGTGTAGACGCAGTACTACTTGGGTGATGCAAAATATTTGCTGAATTAGCGACAACGGTTGTGGTTTTATTATTGTTACCTACTAGACCACCTGAAATTCCATCTTGCGCTGATACAGAATTTGAAGAATGCTTATTTGAAACTGTACTACTGGTCGAGGGCAAATGATTCATACTGTAAGACACTTGATTACGTATAGCAGTCTGACTATTAGGTTGATTTGAAACAATGCTGTTAAAACATGACATGGATACTTTATTCAAGGAATTACTGGATTTTTTCTGAAGAACATTTTGATGAGTTAAAGAAACTACCGGAATATTTTTCGGATTGTTGGTTTCTTGTACAGATGAATTATTTATATTTTTATGTGCAACAGTTTGCTGATTGGAAGAAGTATTCTCAGCTGCTTCTTGGGTAGTCGAACTACTTATATTCTTCTGTGGAAGAGTCTGTAGAGTTGAACTATTATTTTTTAGTTCAAAAACTTGTTGATTCGTAGATCTATTCGAATTTGCTGGCCCAGAAGTTTGTTGGTTTGGAGAACTATTCATATTTTTTTGCGTCACATTTTTCGTAAAAGTTTGCAGTCTTAAAGAACTATTCTTATTTTTCGGCACATACACCGGTTGCTTAAAAGGGTTGGTGTTTGTCGACGATATAGTTTGTTGTTTTGCAGAACTAATCCCGTTTTGGTTGATAACAATTTTTGGAGCTGCAGTTTGTAGACTGTAAGAACTATTCACCTTTTGCGGCGTGGCAGCCTGTTGACTTAACGAACTATTCATATTTTTCTGCGTAATAGTTTGTTGACTGGAAGAACTATTCACATTTTTCAGTGTGGTAGTTTGTCGATTTAAGGAACTGCTAATCTGCGGTGTAGATACTTGTTGATTGAATGAACTGACATTTTTCAATGCAACTTTTTGTTGGTCTGAAGACTTATTAATATTTTTCGGCGTGATAGTTTGTTGGCTTGTCGAACTATTACTATTCTGCGACGTAGACACTTGTTGACTGAAAGAACTGACATTTTTCGGTTCAACTGTTGGTTGATTTGAAGAACTATTCATATGTTTCTGCGTGATAGTTTCTTGACTGGAACAACTATTCACATTTTTCGGCAGGATAGATTGTTGGTTTGACGAATTATTACTATTCTGCGACGTAGACACTTGTTGACTGAAAGAACTGACATTATTCGGTTCAACTGTTGGTTGATTTGAAGAACTATTCATATTTTTCTGCGTGATAGTTTCTTGACTGGAACAAATATTCACATTTTTCGGCGGGATAGATTGTTGGTTTGACGAACTATTACTACTTTGAGGCGTAGACATTTTTTGACTAAAAGTACTAACATTTTTTGGTTCAACTGTTTGTTGGTGTAAAGAACTATTCATTTTTTTCTGCGTGGTAGTTTGTTTACTAGAAGAACTATTCATATTTTTCAGTGTGATAGTTTGTCGACTTAAGGAACTGCTAATCTGCGGTGTAGATACTTGTTGATTGAATGGACTGACATTTTTCAATGCAACTGTTTGTTGGTCTGAAGAACTATTACGATTTTGCGATGTAGACACTTGTTGATTGAAGGAACTGATAATTTTCGGTGCAGTTTGTTTATTCGTAGTACTATTCATATTTTTCGAAACAAAGGTTTGTTGCTTTGGAGGATTACTTATATTTAATATAAATGTTTTCGTTCTTGGAGAACCATTATTACTTGGCATAGGCGATTCATTGAAAGAACTGCTATTTTTCGACGTATCAGTTTGTTGCGTTAAACTATTTCTTAACATAGATATTTGTTGATTTGACGGACCATTCGTATTCGTCATTTGTTGATTTAATGGGCTAATACTTTTTAGCGTAAATACTGGTTGATTAGAAGGATTACCCATAGGTTGCAGTAAAAGAGTTTGTAGGTGTGAAGTTCCACCACTATTACCAGTTATAACCCATTGGTTCAATGCACTGTTATTGTTAAGCAAAATAGGTCCTTGATTTGAAACAGTAGCCTGTTGATTAATCAAACTATTATTTTTAATGTCCACCGGGGTCATGCAATTCCATATGCACATCGGCTTAACTTTCTCCTTTTTCGGGTTGTAATCGAACTCAACTTTATAGGTGCCATGTTTTACTTGAACTGGAATTCGGTAGAAATTCAATAGATGCCTTAAACGTTTCAAAGTAGTCTGGCCTTCTTTCGCGTTTGTTAAAACTGAGGTGTTAGATGGCAATTCTGGTTGAACAGCTACATCTTTGTATGATTTGAATTTCTTGTAATTTTTCAACAACTCCTTCAAAACCATCGTATCACTGGCCTTCACATTGATTGAATCTAATACATAATTGTTTTTAATTCTGATATCGGGTTTAACCACACAACTACTGATGTTTGGTGGAAGCTGACTACTATTATCAACATTCTTCTGTTCAGATGAACTTTTTGACGGCACATCGCTCCCTATGTTAGTTGAGTCAGAACTAGAAGAATTGCTTCTTTCAGAGTTTTCGGAATTAAGTGCACTATCTTCAACTACCTGAACATTTACATGCTGTTCGTCAGATTTTTTTGAGGAACTTCCTGACTCTTCATCATCCGAGAGTATTTCAATAACATCATTCGATATTTCTGGATTTTCAGCTGTTACATGTTCTACTAAATCGTCACTATTTACTTCTTCAAGTAATGGACTACTCTCAACGCAGAGCCCTGGTATTGGTGAAAAATTGATAAAAGCATTTGGGTATTTTTGTCGAAGTTCTAAGTTATGCTCTATTCTTTTAAGAATAATGTCTGGACCCTATACAAAACTTCTTTGATGGGACATTTATTCTGTATGTGATCTTCTTTAATTTCCATCGTTTTAAATTTGGCCTTGCAGAAGTGGCAACGTAAGTGTTTCAATTGATGTCTTTTCAGGTCTCTTTCGTTATAATAAACCGCATTACAGATATTACAAACTGACAATGTTCTTTCTACGCATGGCAATGTTACCAAATCCTCTCGGTCATGTTTTACTTTTTTCACTGACGGTGTCAGACCTAGTGATTCGATTAGTGTATTTTTCGCGGTTGCTCTTCTCTCTAGACTACTAGTACTAGATTCTGAAGATCTTCTTTTCTTTTCAGGTAATGAAGTGTTAAGGGGATCATCATTTGAAGAAAGTCTCCGTTTTAAATCGAATTTCATTTCCTCATTTTTCAATCCATCTCCTTTTTTTACAATTTTATACTGTGCAATGGGGTGATTAGTTAATTTGATGTTTATAGGAGAAATTACAATATTAGGTACCACTGTTTTAACTTGAGTGTTGCATACTGGTTCAGTTTTAATCTTGTCATCCTCCTTCTTAGGTTGAAATGAAGCGACAGTTTTATCAAATCCTTGTGTTTGTAAAGGAGCTGCAACTTGCGTTTGACTGATGCATGGTTTCTTGAAAAAGTTTTCAACTTCATCCATTTGCATCGAGACGGTAGGTGCCATGTCCATGCGTAAACAGTTATTCGGCAGTTTCAAGTCCGGATACTCTTTGAATATCTCTTTCACACTAGGGTGTATAGATTGAAATAACTTAGAGACTACCTTACTTTGATGATTTTTGGGATGTCTTTCACTTTTGATAATAATTTGTGTATTAGGAATTCTGAAGCCACCATTTCTTACAAGCTCTTTGTATCTGTTCTGTAACAAACAAAATTGTTTAGTCATTTTAAAGTTCGAGTTAGTTTAAAATATGATTAAGGCACAATATAATTATTTTTTTGCCATAAGATGTTACAGGTCGCAAATGTTTAAGAGATCACATTTTATTATATTCGGTAACCCAAAGGAAATAACTTTTGTCAATAAATTTTCAAAATTTTGTAATCATATACAGGTTTCCAAATTAGTTGTGCAGTATTGTTAAGATTAATTTTATTAGAGAAAGTATTGCAATATTGTGCTGAGTAGGTACCTACAATGATGTGAACAAAAAAGCAATTGGACATCACATTTCCGAGATGTTACAAAAAATGTACTACATCATTTGGAACGCCCAGTATATTAGTCAATAAATCAATCCATGTTCTAATAATTTCTTTGGTATTATCAGATATCATCTGAATAAAATTAATATCAACTAAAGGATACACTTTTTTGATCATACCCATTCTGAAAATTGAAACCTTATTTGATTCTGCTTGACTATATATAACTATAAGACACCTCACTAAGATAAGAATTTGTAACTGAATTTACTAGAAATTATAACAGTGTAAACATTTTACCAGTCTTTTTCGGATAAAGACGTTTGAAGTTCAAAAACGTTGCATTACGAATATGTCGGCTATCAACACGCCTATATATCGAAATAAAAAAACTTACTAATAGTTTCTCAACATTTTAAAATTATAAATATAGCGCAAAATCTTGGGTATTTATATGAGGTATTTATTACACTTATTTTTATTTATACTAACCTTTAGAATTTTGTCTTTTTCCATAGCATCCTTGCGGAATTGGAACATTTTTAAGACAATTGTTTTGCATTTTTGACAGATTTTCGTTGATACTAAGTCGTGGCGTTGAACCTGTAATAATGAAACTTCCTATAAATGCACTGTACTTGTTAATAAATTTCACTTAAATACAACAATTTTAAAAAATTATATTAATTTGAGAATTATTTACACATTTGGTTCCTTTATTCTCGCTTAATACATTTTTTAGAAATTAAACAGGACCAACACAAATATTGAGAACACAAATGATTGTGTTCTGAATAATTGTGGCAGATCTACTTTGTAGGTATTTATAATTTTTTTAGAAAATAAGACCACATTTGAGGGTAAGTCTGTTCCTTACCTTATTTCTTCAACTCTAAACGTGATTTAATATCTATCTCTATTAGTTTATTTTTGTCAGTAAAAATCAACGAGAGTAAATTAACAGTAACTAAGGCCTAACAATACTCTTAAAATACCCGACCTTATCCTGACTAAAGGCCTTAAATCTTTAGTTGTTGATGTGGGCATACACTGGGAAGGACCTTGACCATTGAGCCAAGGATACAGAATAGAGAAAGAATATTATTAGGTCCCACAGTTTTTGGATACTGTAATGGCCAGTAGAAATTCCTCCAAAATCTCTGTCGAACCACTGATCATAGGTGCACGAGGAGTGTGGTGTGCCAACAACTATACCTTATTCAACAACACCACAACGAAACGTTGTCTAATATACAGTGTAACAGTTGGTTCAATAATGATTATTCCCATTAGTTTTTCTTCTCATTTTCCAATCATCACATTATTCTTTCACATTCATATGTATATGTATGTGTATAAATGTATATGTATATATGAACAAGGCTAGGTTCCGGGTGAGAACCGCGTCTGAATTTATTATATACTCGACGTTTCGACTCCTGCTTTGGAGCCATTATCAAGAGACAAAAGTGAAAAAGAGTTTCAGAGTCTAGATCGAAGTCGGGGCCTCAGTCTGCCTACTCCCCAAGGGTCACTAGGTAACTGAACATTATATATATATATATATATATATATATGTTTTAGGTGGTTTCTGGGAATTCATCCGCGTAGTTGATAACTGATTCCTGCCGGGATCGATGGTAAAATGACGACGTTTCGGCAGAGTCATATCTGCCCTCTTCAGGTCGGTTCGCATAATTCTCGCAGCCTTCTGCTTTCCCTTCTAGTTACTCGAATACTAAGATTTTCAGAAGCGCTGGCGCTGTTACATAGTCGCGGCTCGGCGCCTATTGGTTGGCACCGTGAACGGCTGCTTGTGATTGGCTCTGGCCTGCTGATTTGTTATTTCCGGCTGAGTTGTTATTGTACGGGTCCGGACCGGTAAGGTGTTTAATAGAATTTTCCAACAATTCGATAAGTTCTGAATTTCATTGCGTGCGTTTAGACTGTAAGGCCTCTTCGCTATTTCAATTGCCTCTCTTATGACTCTTGATTGATAAAACTAATCATATGTATTCACATCGTCACGTATCTCCCCACGGCTATGAAATTCATGTGAAAACACTAACGTAGATACTAATTTTAGCACGCTTGTTCATGGCACCGTTCACCGACCGATTCGTACATTGGGAAATGGACGCTGTAGTATACATAAATGTTAATGTATGCTATTCGATGCAATAGCCTTATATTGAAATTGTATATTATATTAAGGTTTAATTTAATACCTCAGCCTGGCTGTTAACATGGCTGAAATTTCTTTTTAACATTTGTTAATTGTAATTATATTAACTTAATAAAGAGTTTGAATAGAGTTGTCAATAAGAGAAATTAATATGACAGCCGCCTACTAGAAAAATAAATAACACATTGTTTGTTTTTACGGTACACATGAAATTGATAATTTTTTTACACAAAAACAGTGGAAGATACAAAAAAGCAAAAAGGTTAAATAACCTCGAGTAGCTAATGCCGCATCAATAAGAGTCTTGCTAAGTGTAGGCTGCAGAAGTGGTAGCCACATTTTCGATTTATTCAGTGGCCGGCTACGTTGTAATCCGGTCAATTTACACATTCGAAGTTACAAGAATTCATAAGAAGCTGTAACTTGGTAAAATTGCTCAAAATACAATTATAAAAGAACTCTCAAAAGTCGTCATCGTTCCGGCCTGTGTAAAAAAATTTGGTTCGAGGTCGCAAAATTTGCTCTGACAAAAATTTTAGACCATAAAATGCTGTATAAAAAATGTAGGTATTAATAAAGTTTTTCCTAAGAGCCACCGTTTTAGAGATATAACGCTTTAAAAAGTTGAATAATTTGTACACGTTTCCACGCCACGTATGAGGTAGGGTACTTAGCGCGTTTTCTTAAGGTGGTTTTCCCAGTAGGCCTATTTCACGGGTCTGCTGTAATTTTGTTTGTTTCTTAACTATTGCAAAGTAATATTTATTAATAAGGGTTGGTAAAAATAAAAGCGGTGTAACTACAAAATAGTCCCTAAATTTATTCATCTGAATCATAATTTTCGAATATTTCTGCTTCTTCTTGATCTTCTCCTTCCTCTCGTTCTTCTTCTTCTTCTTCTTCTTGTTCTTTTTCTCCTTCTTCACTTTGGGTGCAAATAAATTGCCCCATAATAGCGATTCCTCGTTGGTATCATAGGAGTCCTCTACAGTTGGTGACTCAACACTAGAGCACGATCGGCCTTGATAATGTGTACACGTCAGGGAACAAAACAGTCCAATTTTTTTGCAACCACATTTAGCATTAAATCCCTTTTTGCAGTTGCAAAATATTGTGTTCAGCAATTTCTCTGGCGCTGGAAGAAGCAGAAAAGGAAGCAGAACTATTCGAAAATTATGATTCAGATGAATAAATTTAGCAACTTTTTTTTGTAATCACACCGCTTTTATTTTTACCAACCCTTATTAATAAATATTATTTTGCAATTGTTCCGAGAAAGAAACAAAATCACAACAGACCCGTGGAATAGGCCTACTAAGGAAACCACGAAACGCGCTAAGTACACTACCTCATTGGTGGAGTGGAAACGTCTGCAAATTATGACGATTACAAATTATTCAACTATTTAAAGCGTTATATCTCTAAAAGAGTGGCTATTAGGAAAGACATTATTCAAACATTTTTTTGTAGAGAATTTTATGATTTATAATTTTTGTCTGAGGTAATTTTGCGATAACACTCACCGTTTTGCTGAAAATCAAGAAAAACTCATTTTTTGACATTTGACCGCGAACCATTTTTTTTACACAGACCAGAACGAAGAGGACTTTTAAGAATTATCTTAAAAATGAATTTTGAGCAATTTTACCAAGTTACAGCTTCTGATGAATTTTTTAAACATTCCTGCTCTTTAAGGCCTAAATTGACCGGACTATTGATCCTCTCGCGTCCTTTGACTTAGGCCCGAAAAACCCACACAAAACGGAGCGACTGCGAGGCGAGGTCAAGCAAGACGAGGGGACACGAGTGCACCGTCTACACTATCGCACTCGCTTTACCTCGTGTAGCCTCCTGGAGAGTTTGGATGCGGCATAAAGATAGATGCACAGAGGCGCACTCTAGCGATTGGTTTAGTTAACAGCGTAACCTGACATTAACATCAAAACTTTTAGTCAATGAACCAACAGAACGTATCTGAGCAACAATGGAAAAAACATAGTGTAATTAGTTGTAGGAGTTTGTTGCAATTGTGAATAACAGAGAGTTTGGTGAGCATAGTTTATAAAGCATTTGTGAATGTAAAATGTTGTACCTAGCTGGATTGTACTGTTACTAGTTGGTTAAAGTTTGGTTTGGGAACAAAGTTCGTAAAGCATTTGTGTATGTAGAACTTTGTTTGAAAGTGTGATACGAAAATTAAGTTAAAAATGGAAAATTTTATTATTGAATGTACCCGCAATTACGAAGGTTAGGAAATAAAAACCCCTACTGTATGCAGTAAAAAGAACCGGATTTAAATCGTACACAAGGACACCTCTCTTAAACACGGTCCTGCTTCGATCCTGATAGAAAACTTCTACTTGTTGTTTTCGTAAACATAGTCCATTTCCGAGCTGGATTTAAACAGTAGGGACACATTTCGTAAACAGTGTACGCCTTACAGGCTGATTATAATAAAAAATTACATAAGCTGTGAGGAGAGACACGCGAGTTAAGACAAATTAACAAGACAAAGTTCCGGGTGACAACCGCGTCTTTGGTGCCATTATCAATAAAGAAAAATGAGAAAGAGTTTCAGAATCTAGATCGAATTCGGGGTCTCAAACTGCCTACCCCCAAGAGTCACTAGGTAACTGAACATTCAGATCAATTCAGTGTAATTATAAATATTATAACAATAAATTATGAATTGTAATATATTCAGATGATTTCAAAGGTGATTCCATACATTTTTCAGTAATGAAAAAAAAACTACTTTCCAGCAAATAGGAAAAAATAAAGACATACGTTCGTAAACGTCAAAGTAAATATTACAAAACTTGTCTACCACAAATTTCCATATTTGTAACAAGATATGTCAGAAAATCATTTTAGATTGCACAGCGTGTTTCAACTGTTTTCATTTTGATTCATTTGATGTCGGATCTTTTTAAATATTTTTATATATTGTATTACAATTACTTATATTTATACACCAATAAATTTCTCTATACACGGAAAAACAACTATCATATTCATTTGCAAAAAGAGGACTTATTAGCATAATCAAGAGAATTAAAATTTTATCAACAACACACATATAACACCACAATTGAAATAAAAAACTGTATATTGAATGAAAAAAAAAACTCAAGAATATGCCACAAATAATATTTAGAAGACAACAAACATATAAGTCATAAATATAATTTTATATTATAATCATAAGCTTTAACTTGTATCCATAATTTAGACGAAAAAAACGTTAATTATACGAAACTATAATACACAAAATTTAATTAAGATGCAGTTAATGGATTCGAACTGTCAATGTAATTGGCAGTTTATCGTTCTATAAACGATTAAGCAATCGATCGATATTTATATTGTTGTATATGCATCATTATTATCATCCCTTCTTTACTATTCCCAACAAACAATTGTGTATATCAAAATCTATAAAAAATATTAATAAACGATACACAACGTGCGCCGTTACTTGATCGCGAACGTTCATTACCGGTTGAAACAAGACAAGTTATGAATTTCAAGCAATGTTCGAAGTGGGCTTCTCCTTCCACTCCAATCGATTGTATTACGATGTTTCAAAAACACACTTTTAAACTGAATTTACAGCCGTTAAACCAAGCTGAAACGAATATCAATTTATTAACGAATGCTATATTTATAAACCCAAATGATTCCTATTTACACAGTATATTTAAGTGCCCAACAAAATATTTTCTTAAGTTGTCGTTCAGTAGAGGGCGCTATTTTCCCTTGCATTAATTTTTGGCATATTAACATAGTTTATGTGTAATTGCGTTAATCAGTTTAACATTTTCATTGATTATTGTTACAAAGGAGCTTATCGCATCACCGATCCAAAATAGTTTTTTAAACTACTACTATCTTTAATAAACATATAAAATTGTAATTGTTATGATGCGGTATTTATATATGAAAAGAGAATGTTTGGCAAACAAACAATAAAGGGAGCCGACACAAGCATGTCTTCCATATATTTTTGAACTACAGTTTCTATTTTTATAAACGAAATGAATCACACTCACAGTATAGGTCGGTTTAGTCGAATTATTTATCTTTATAAATAAAAGGTCTGTTAGTGATCGCGTAACTTCTGGACGGCTTAAGCGATTGAACCAATACTCCCACAAATAACAGGATGATTAATAGTTCCGCTAGGATACAATACATGTTGTTGTGGTGTATTATAAAGTCACATGTCCGAACTGAGTGACTCATCGTCACCCAACGTAAACTGCTGAACTTAGGGGGTGAAAATTGGTACCCAGATGAGTATACGCATGTTCCACCATTTTTTGGAAAAATTAATCAATTTTCGGCTATTTTTTTCAAATTCAAGTATGTGATAGCTCTTGAAGAGTAGATTAAAAGTGATCCTGGGGCACAAAGCTCCAGAGCCTCTAAAGTTGACTTGGTCCAGAATCCTTATGGGAAATGGCTTCAACTTTAGACGGCTGTAGATCCTAAAGTATTGGCTCTGGAGCTTTGTGCCCATGAGCACTTTTAATTTACTCTTCAACAGCTATCACATACTTGAATTTGAAAAAAATTAGCGGAAAGTCATTTCCCATAAGGATTCTGGACCACGACAACTTTAGAGGGTTGTAGATCCTAAGCTATTGGCTCTGGAGCTTTGTGCTCCTGAGCACTTTTGATCTACTCTTCAAAAACTACCACATACTTTAATTTGAAAAAATTTGGCCGAAAGTCATTTCCCATAAACATTTTGCGGGGTCCTTTGTAATCGTCATGTCTGGAACCAAAAGTTATACAGAGGTGACAATTATACTTTTAATGAGGTCGAATTTATTTGAAATAGATACTATATTTTTTAAGGCTTCATGCGAGAGCGAGATTTTTCTCGTCTCGTTTTGGAAAATATTATGGGCGATACTGAGACTACATACAGTGCAACCCCAGAGTCTCGTTTTTGATATCGTTAATTTTTTTAAAGTTTTTATTCCAAAATTAGAAAAGGTCTACATAGAAAACAATATATTTTACAATCATAAAATCGACTGACAATCTGTGAAATATTTTATTTTAAATTTAAAAAAGATTCAAAACCAAGTATGATTTCTCACATTTTTACTTTAACGCTTTTTATAGTAACGTATCTCTTATCATAATTCTAAGTTTGAATAAGTTTTTTAAAGATCGACCTTACCCTCGGTTGAGTATATGTGTCTGTATTAAACTATAGAGTAATAAACGTATATACTATTAAAAGGGTTTCTTTAGCTCGATATTTTCTACCCGAAGATCCTCGTATTTACAGCAGATATACAGTAAACTTTTCTTACATACCACTGATCCCATTATAAATTCAATACTTAACCGACAACTTTTACTGCCTCTAAATACCGATGTTTTGAAAATGTTGTCTCTATTTGTAGATTTGGATAAATATTTAGTTTTTTCTTATATTTCTTGTAGTGAAGATGTACTATACATAATAGAACTAACTGGTCTAATACGCAAGTATTTGGTAACTTAGATGCAAAAAAATGTTTCAATTATTTTTTAGAGATAAAATTTATGTTAAACTGCGTGACCAAAAATTGACAAAAAAATGCACATCAGTGAAAGATGATGCGATGCAAGCGTTATTATGTTTAAATTCTTAATCATCGAGTAATTCAAAAGATAAAATTAAGAGTTTGTAATATAAAAACATTTAAGTACTCGTTAAAATATTTGTGTATAATAGCGTAATCAATATAACTTTAAAAATTATTTGGTTCATATAATATTCATTATCATTATATAAAATTAAGCGAGACGAGATCGAGACTTGAACGACTTTTTTTATTAATTGACGAGACCGAGACGAGATTTTTGATACTCTAGCCTACTCTCGTATCGTGTGAAGCCAATGACTACTAATATAAATGGATCCGGCAGTGTTATATACGACCAAACGAAAAATGGGTTGAAACATGAGACAAAAATAGAAAGAGAAACAGATATATTTGTTTACAAAAATATTCCGGTTCCAACGGTAGCGTCTAATTACATCATCATGTCATTTTATTCAGACTCAAAATAATAAAACTACGTACCTATTCCACAAATATAAATATATTAAAATCCATTAAAAGATGTGCACAATAACAAAAACAATTAGTGTAAATCTCGTAAAATGTAGTTTTATTTACTGCTTAAATGACCTTTTGTAAAACTCAGTCAACACGTTTATGATGTGACACTTACTGGTGAGAAGATAATTCGCCAAAAGAACATGCTGTTTTCCTGCACATATAACACTGAAATACCATTTCTTATTGTTTTTTACAAGTACACAAGATAATCACTGATTTCAACACCTAAAACACGCTAAATAATACGAAAATTGAAATTAACCACAAATCCAAACATAAACAAAGCAAACTGTTGGTAAAGTGCGCTGTTGCATACTCCCCACATGAATTGTAACGATTCCGTAAAGCCTCAGAGTAGAATGCAGTGATATTGTCATATCACTGGTAGAATGCCTAGATTTAAGTATTATTTGTTACAATTGAAAGAAGTTTGGCACCGCTAAAGCATCCGTAAGCATTTGTTTATTTATTTCCGGCAAATATCTTTCAACCCATTTTTAATGTAAACAGACAAGTCGATTTATATTAGTAGTCATTGTGTGAAGCACTAGTATCTTTTGGATCGTTGAATGAAAAGTAGTGATGGGATCATTCGAATGAGAATCCCTCGAATGTTCAAAGTATTCGATGAAAAATCGTATATTTAGGACGATGATATGAGCGACGAGGGCTAGATATGAGCAATACTTTTCGGCATTCATATCAACAAGAATATAATTTTCTTAATAACCCCTTTTAGCTTGACATTATGTTTATTAACGGATCTGATCGTTGTTGTTAACTACAAAATATAATTTACCCGCTCGGCCCTAGTAGACTGAGCTGGGAAATCTCTGTCCCTGTCTCCTCAGGCGCCATTTGGAAACACTACTAGACATTTAAGGGTTCATTGAACTACAACAATCAGCAACAAGAATTTGTAGCCGAAAATTGGTGTGGCTTTGTTACAACACTGTTAATTATGGTATATACCTTGGTATATAGTAACAAAATCTCTTTTTTTGGATTTTACATTGAGCTAACTTCAAGACTCCGATATAAAGTTGCCTAGTCCATGCAAATCGCGACACATCTTTATCTCACCCAGATAATCAACACACCACTACCGCAGCACATATAGTAAACACGACGATATCATCTTGACAACTTCATACAAATAAGTCACAATCACAAGAATCAGAATCACTTTTTCAGTATAATAACACCAATTCGAACGAATTAAAAGCTTACTAATCAGTAAAGTTGATAGAGTATGTAGACGATTACATATTCCTACTGACTGCGCCATTTTCACAACTTTAAAAAACAATTTCTCCAACTTTAAAATGCGTGAATATCATCCCTTTGATATTACCGTTGCTATATATCGTTTAAACAATTTGTCCGTAATTTAAGATTCATAATCAGTAAACTGAAAAATGTAAAGTATGTAATGTAAAATGATATATTATTTCGGTCTACAGGGGAATACTATCTAGTATACATAAAATAGAACATAAAACTGGATATAGAAAAAGGAAAACAAATTAGTGCAGTATGCTATTAACAAAATAGTAACTACTACTTTATTACAAGTTTAAAGTATATCACCAAACAGGTCATATGCGGATGTGAAAATTTTCCGCACTTTTCGAGTCTGGTGTCAAAATTGTTAGATTCCATTGAAAAAAATCGGTATGACCTTGGTGGCCTACGAGGTCAAAGTTCATTTTTAAAATGGTCAATGGTTATACTTGGATGAATTATTTGTCGACATTTTTCGATTCCGGAGTCAAAAATATGGGTCTCCATTGAAAAAAATAGGTTTGACCTTGGAGATTGTCAAAGTCAAATGGCCAAGGATCACATTCGAACGTGAAAATTTTCGTGCTTGTCGATTCCGGGATTAAAATTATGGGTCTTCATTGAAAAAAATCGGTTTGACCTTGGAGGTCATAGTCAAGGTCAATTTTTAAAATGGTTAAAGATCATATTCGGAAGAAAAAGACATCCGTAATTTTCGATTTTGGAGTCAAACTTATGTCTCAATTGAAAAAAATAGGTTTGACCTTGGAGACTGTCAAAGTCAAATGGCCAAGGGTCATATTCGAACGTGAAACTTTTCGCGCTTTCTGATTTGGGGGTCAAAATTATGGGTCTCCATTGAAAAAAATCGGTTTGCCCTTGGAGGTCATAGTCAAGGTCAGTGTTTAAAATGGCCAAGGGTAATATTTGAATGTGAATTATTTCGCGCTTTTCGGTTCCAGGATCAAAATTATGTGTCCCTATTGGAAAAAATCGGTATGACTTGGAGGTCATGGTCAAGGTCAATTTTTTAAATTTCCAAGGGGGATATTTAGACAGTACATTATCACTGTGTATTATTGTCATAAAAAGAATTAAAATATACGATGGTAAATACAAAATTTAAGCATATAATGTTGTATTACATAAAACTGGATATAGAAAAAGTAAAATAAGTTAGTGCAGTATACTATAAACAAAATAGTAACTACTACTTTACTACAAGTTTAAAATATATCACAAAAGAGGTTGCTTATCATGACGGTTGTCAGTAAAGTAAATACCAATTGAAGTGTAAAACTTATATGTACGATGTGCCACATAAAGTAAATCTAATACATGTTTTGAAGAAAAATGACAAGATTGACAAATGTTTGGTGTTTAGCAACAACAAGTATAGTTATTTTCAATAAATAAAGTGTTATGTTCCTAGCTATCCTTTCGATTAGTAGAAAACAAATAATGGCCTTTCAATAAGTATAATTCGACAGAATATTTATTATTTAATTGAAAAAGTAAACACAAAGATTATGAACACTTCATAATCTAATTTATACATATATTAATATTAAAAGAACATAAATTCCATAAATCAAATATTTTAATATTCACTATTAACAATTTGTAAACTGGGTCGATTTCCATCACTTATATACACTTCACTTTGAAAGATTGCGTTCATCAAAATTTTTGAAATCTCCAAATTAAATCTATACTACTACTCTTAACTATTAATTAGTTAAAATACTAATACATTTCATCGCTATTACAAGGCAAAATAAATGAATTTGCAATCTATTTCGTAAGAAAGTCTATGCAATAAATAATATTCATAAATCACTTACAATAACAATATCAAAATATTAAACACAATCAGTAACAATATGAATGTAGATATAGTAACAATATAGATTCACATATAGTTAATTTTGAAAAATAAAATTGCATTAGTGATATAGATATTTAATAACGAAATATAATGATGGATTATCCAAACCAACATTTTGAGTGATGAATACATATAAAACCACCAAACTGTATGCAGTTATTTTAAATAATCAATCAAATATGAGGTAAAAATTATAAAAAAATTTAAAAATACAGGCTGAAAATTAATATAAGAATTTATAACTAATAAAAATCAATAAAGTAATATGGGGTAAAATAATACAAAATAATAAGAGTTCAGTTACTAAAATCAATATATTTTTCTTATTATTTTACTTATAATAATTAATTACAGTATACATATTTATAAATAGAATACAGAAAACATTTTTACAATACAGCTACGGATTAAAAATGTACTTTGTTATCTCTTAATTCTAAATTTCACACACAAATAGTGTATGTAGAAAAATGGATACACATATAGCTCAATTTCAACTAAATAATAATATAAAAACATTTTTTGAATAAAATCTAACTAAAAAACGTAAAATAAAAATTTAATAATATAAAAGTAAACGATTACTAATAATAAAAGTTGTTCCGTAACATATTATCAGTGGGATATTGGAGTACATTATCAATATTATCGTACTCACAAAAATTACTTTAACGTTGTCCACAAAACAAAGCATTAAATCTACAAGGTACTTAATAGAAATGAAAGTTATTTATGAAATAAACCCAGTGATAATAGGATAACACCACTAAAAATATAAAATAAATTCAAACATACAAAACAATTGCGCTATTCTGTGAGTTACACTATGTCAAATGAATTATAAACTAATAAAATTGCTAAAATATAATGTCAACATTAAATACCGGAGAATATCACTAAATTACAAATATTCAATATATTAACAAGCAATTTAAAATTTTAACACAAAGTTTATATAACACTAAAATACATTTCAGTCCTAGACAAACTCATCCAAAATGGCGTTGTCGCCACTTTGAAATAAAACCAATTGTGAAACATCAATAGAAAACGAAAAAAAAAGTGGTTCAGTAATAGATACATATTTTTATAATACACTTTCTCCAAACATTTGCACATTTAAAATGTGTACGTAAAATCCGTCTTATCATGATGGTTGCAAAATGGTGACGTAATTTTTCCAAATTTACTCATCTCAGGTGCAGTTAGAATATCTATATAAAAAAATGTTTTTATACACTAGATCTACAAATGTAATTTATCGATATATCAACGATAGCAGTTTGCAGCTATAATGAGTTGAATAAAATTAGTAGTAGAAACTAATCCAAATTCCTTTACTAATTGTTTTCAAAATTTATACGTCAGGTTAAAA
This sequence comes from Octodonta nipae, assembly GCA_034190945.1. Classification (NCBI taxonomy): domain Eukaryota; kingdom Metazoa; phylum Arthropoda; class Insecta; order Coleoptera; family Chrysomelidae; genus Octodonta; species Octodonta nipae. Next base: position 69,751,632 of record CM067216.1, on the reverse strand, counting down.
TACCGATAGTTAGAAAAGGACTTTGACCTTTAAAATGTAACAATCATTAAGTTAATTATAAACATGTTAAACACATTTTACTCCAAGGCTGAGTTTATCCAAAATGGCTTTCACGCCATTTTGAAGTAAAATCCACCATTTTGATATTTTAATATCACCTTCACAACAAATGAAAAACAAACGGAATATTCTGAATCACTGATAACAAAAATGCTATTTACTAAAGAAACCAGTTCTTAGACAAGTCTGCGCATTGAAAAGCTCCACCCATTATGACATCATCGGGCCAATTGAAAATTTTTTCAATGTTTTTATACTTTTCATATACTCATAAACGTTGTAAACCATAGTTAACTTAATTATAAAATATACTTACATCAACTGCAGTTGTGATTTGTATTATATTCTTCAAACATTCAACATCAAATATCCAAACAAGATTTGACTTTTCGAAACACAATCGACACAGTTCTGTCACATCGTCGACAGACATTTTGCGAATTTAATAATGTCACATATAACTCAAAACTAAATCGACTTAGCTGAACTGAACACACAATTTCTAGCAAACTAGCAGTGAACAGCGAATAACATGTGGTATGGTAGGTACGTCGTACGTCCGGTTATCGATTCATCCGCAGTTACAAAACAAAACGGGTATAACTGTATAACGTGTGTTGTTTCATTCTTATTCGAAATTGATATAAGATAGCAACTGCGAGGGTCGACGTAAGGGGAAACTGTTTGTTGGATTCGGTTTCAGTTCGGTAGCGATCGTGCCCTGTTCGAGCCGGTCAAAGTCCTGAAAAATTTCTAAATGCCAGCACGATGTTGAAAATAGATTTTAAGTGTCATTGAAGTCACCTTGGAAATAACTGAACGTTGTAGAACGAGTTTAGATCAATGAAAGTTTAGGGTCAGTTCTAGAAAAGAATTGTTACATTTAATTTTAATATTTAATTCCAAATAGGTAGAAAGGAATAATAAGAAATTTGAAATTTATTTTACTTATCTGACGGTTTTACGTCGCTTTAATGTTTATAGTCCGGGCGGTGGTGAACGATTTGAACGAATATGGTTGGTGTTTTGAACACAGTAGGCTTATAATAAGCTGGAACGTTTCATTGTGTATAAAATTATTTGTAATTTTACGTAATCAACATACATTTTTACAGTTAGTACGTTATTTGAATATATTTATGTTTAACTAATATTATAAGAGCAACGTATATAGCTATATAATTGATTTCACGAAATGGTCTTTAACGATATTGAAATTTATGAATACACGGATTTAGATGTATAGAAATCTATTGGGAAGGTCTCATTACTGAAGAATTTAAATATAAAAAAGCATTTGGAGATCATGGGAATTATGACAGGTGGTAGCATTTCAAGGCGTTTCAGTACAGGATGATTTGGTGACACGTGAGAATGAAACTGCATTTGTAAAAATTATTTCCATACAAATAGTTATGTAGGTACACGTAAGTGTCTTTCAAGCTTCTTTAATGGAAAAAGTGGCAGGCTAGGCGATTTTTGAATGGATAAAATATGCGTACGCATGTTAATTTGAGGCACACAATAGCTGAGTCTTGTGAATTTTAATTATTATCATATATATACGGCGCTACACAAATATAACTATATAGGCTGGTTTCAAATAAGTCAGAAAGTAAATGTTGTATTGAGTGGTCCATAAGCAGGTACTTTAACAGGGTGGTTAAAATACCGTATGGAGTGAAATTAACCTATACAGGGTGGTTAAAAATGAATGTTGCAAAATATGGCGGAGCAGAATTATTATACAGGGTGGCTATAAACGTTTAAGAGAATGTTATACCTGTAGAGTAGCCGATTAGCAGTTACATTTACAGGGTGGTTGGAATATAGGATAGAGTTAAATTATTGTTATACAGGGTGGTTCAAAAAATGTAATAATGGGTGGCCATGCGAAGATGCATATATGGGGAAGTACAATTGTAATTATACAGGGTGATTTAAAAAATGTTAGAATTATATTTAGTAACGGAGAAATAGTTGCACATATAGTTTCGAAAAACAAGTTAATTATAGGATACCCCACAAGGAGTTAGTTATATACGGTAGTTAAAACTTCATTAACGGTAATGATGAACTTTGCCGATTTGTACAATGACTCAAAAATACTCTAATTTATAATGTTTTAAACATTACAACATTTTTGAATACTGATACCTACTTACAGGGTGAGCATGCACATGTACAGAAGTGAACCAATTTGTTCAGCCAGTTATAAACTAAATTAATGCAGCTTTTGCAAGGTAAATAATCAGCATATGTATTGGTTTGACATAGTTAAATAAGCATTTTTTTGGCAGTGAGAATTGAAATTAAAGTGATTCATTTTATCTTGAGAAAAGTTAGTTACTTAATAAATTTCTGATCATTGTTGAGACACTTGTGGCCACATTTATGGTAAAACCTTGACTTAACGAGTGAAGGTTAGTCACCCAAGTATCGAGAATTGTGGGCAAGTATTATAACCTCAACTGTTTCCATGTAACATGTAAGTATTTGTAAGATTTTAAGTCATAACGGAACTTAAATTTAGAGATCAAATTCAATAGCGAAGACTGTCAAAAAACTTCTTTTTCTTTCTAAATTGATAACCATAATTTTTTTCCTTTCAGATAGATACTGCAAAGCAATGAAGTTTACCCATTCCAATTTCAAAATCAAATAAGGTTAAAATGTATTACTTGTTAATCGTTATCATTAACAATTCATGACTTTTTGTGGCAATTTTGATACCACATACGTATAACAGTTACTACAATCATTTATTTGAAGTAAATAATAAATAATAAAAAAATATAGTTGTTTTGTGGACACAATTGAGGTTATGTAACCTATAAATCCTATAATTATAGCCGATTTGCAGTGATCTACCGGTTATAATTGTTCCTAAATGGTTTGAACCACACATACATTGTAGCGGTTTTGGTTCATACCAATGACGTCACAAATGAGCCCTTTTTATTGTCTGTCTCTTTCTTAAATGAGAGTTGAGGTTATGTATTTACTATTTTTATACATGTTTACGTATACACAAGGGCGTAACCAGCTCTTGGTTTAGGGAGGGGCAAAATTAGAAGCTATTTAATGAAGCTTTAATGGCTCAAGGCAGGTTTTTCAAGTACAGGGTCACCTTCGATACGCCCATGCGTATACATTTCACAATAAATTTTGATTAGTTTTGCAATTTTGCAAAAATCACTTAAGTACCATTAAAGAATCACATAATAAGAAATTTATTGATGTGTACAAAATTGTAAATAAACTTAAACAAAATAATTTAACATATGATTTTAACGTTTTCTGGTTGAACCAAATGGCATTCTAGCGAATGAGTTTTGGTTCTACATCAGTCTTGAAAAGAGAAATGTCAAAGTACAGCCCCCGTCAACCAAGGGTATAACCAAAGTCATAACAATAAAAAACCATTCCTAATAACCTTGAAAAAGCACGTTTACTATAAGAACCTGCAAACAAGTACATAATTCCCAAACTGTTTGCTTAATTTTTGTCTGCGAAAATTTTGCTATAACTTTGAAGTTTACTATATTGGTTTTCTTCGTTTATTGTGTATATTTATAAAACAAATAATTAAATGTATTTCGGGTTCCAGGTTGATGTAGCTCAAACATCTGTTTCGGAAACGATGTTTAAGTTATGACAGTTATGAGGACAGTCGAATCTAATGAAAAATTTATAACGGAATAATATGTTCACAGGTAACGTTTTATTTGACACTGGTTCAGTTACTACTACTTAGTGAAAATAACGAATAAACGTGAAACGGGGTCAGCTGTTTCACAAATAGAATTCACGTGATATATAAGAAGGTTATAGTTATTAGGTACAATCATGTTATGCTCGTCAGTGTTTTCCAAGGTCTAAAAATGTTTGTACTAGAAATGTGGGGTAAATAATATAGATTTACATACAGGTGATTGTACTAGATCCTATATTTCTCTATATATAGATATATATAGATCGCACGCTAACAGTAAAGGTTTTCCCGGGCTTTTGACTTGATTTCAGTTTATTATATGAACTAGATTGTGTGTTGTGCCAAAACTTATCATTGTGGGGGATTTTAGTCTTTCCTGGAAGAGCACATACCATCTTCCTGAAATGCAAAACTACAGAATGTTATTCGAATAAAGTAATGGTAAACGTTATTACTTTTGTTACATCAAAAAATGTAGGAAATAATAATAACCCAATAATATAACTATTTTTTTGTTTTTAGTTTATATTTTAGAGAGTATTTATCAATTAACTTTAGAATTTCACCGACAGTAACAGCACAGATTTTGTAGCGACCAGTGTCAGAATATACCTACATAACTTTATCAGACTGTAGCTTTGGCACCCTTGGCCTCAATTCTAGATATTACTAGCATGCAGAAATTATTAATTATTATTGGAGCGACTTATGAACTGTTTATTTTATGTGCCACTAACCAAAGGGATTTGAATAATTTCAGAACCGATGCCTGGATTTGTACTTGGGGCTGGCAATACAATTTTGACAACAAAGTTCCAAAACTTTCTAGATTTTACTGATTACTAGATTTACTAATAGTGTTTTGTAATGTTTGTCAGTTGCTTCTGTTTTGCAGAGATTTCTCGTGCTTTGTCGATCCCGAACTATTGTGCCACTACAGGTTAATTTGAACTTTTGATATAATTTTTAATATATGAACGGGCTTGAAATTAATAGAATATAAGGGCAGGGTCAGGGGCGGATCCAGGATTGTCATTGGGTAGGGGGTTGTTCTCGTTTGGAGGCAGGGGGGCTTGACGTCACCTAAGGTTGATTTTAGCACAATAAATATTAAAAAAGCATACTTCTCGGATGATTTTGGGAGGCTTCAGCACCTTAGCCCCGTGAATCCGCTAGTGGGTAGCGTAATAGAGTCACAGAATTATGTCAAAAGTAATAGATCTATTCCAATGGTAATGACGGGAACAACACTGCATTGCTCGTCGCCTGATTGTAGGAAAGCGGAATAGTTGTTGCTTGTCACCTTATAATTTTTCTGTTAAAAATATATCGACGTACGTATCTACGAACGGCGTGAAATTATTGGATGGGGACGATAGGGTATAATATAAAAATATAAATATAATGTAATATACATACAGTGAGGTCCTAAAGTAATTGATAAATTCATTTTCTACGAAATTATGAATGATATGAAAAATCCTGTAACAGATCAATTTTTTAATAAAGTAGCTAATCCCCTGTGGGTAATAAATACCCCAGAAATATATATAAAGGGGTAGCGTGTGATACCGCGTTTGAATGGGTTTTGAATTCTGTATTCAGCAAGGACTATTTCCAGCTGTCCCTCGGTTCAACAAGATGGTGTTACACCACATTATACAACAGCACTGAGCTCATATCAATCAAGTTTTTCGGTATCGATGGATCCATAAACGTGGCGAAATTGAATGATAAATCCCGTTCTTGAGGTCTGACTCCACGCTACACACTCCACGTGTAACAAAGTAAAAAAAATGTCAACAAATAGAGGAACACAATTTCAACCTAAGTACTTCTAATGTATGAATTGATTTAAAAATTTGCAAATGTTGTAATTAGGATGCATTACTGCAAAGGAGATTCTGTATCTCGAAACGGAACGAAACGTAGGTCAGTAAAGTTAGCACCGCCATTTTACAGAAACTCAAATTAAAACATATGGGAATTACGAGCTATTTAGGAGCTCTTGATTTTTACCTAAATTGATTTTTGAGCTCAATATTTACTATGGAAAAAGTGCAAAAAACTATTGGCGGTGCTAACTTTACGTAAAGTTAGCACCGCCATCTCAGAAAAACAAACAAAAAAATTTTGTGAAGCGTCTCAAATTAGGGGCTATTTACGAGCTTTTAATTGACGTATTGAACGTCAACCCCTAAATTTGTCTAAGAGGCAAAAACCACCCCCGAAAAAATATTGAATTTTAATTTTAAATTTAAAATCTATTAAAATTATCTACGATTTACGAGCTCTTTCCTGGTGTAATGCACATAAACATCTAAAAATGTTCAAGGGCTGAAAACAACCCCCCAAGTATGCAGTTTTTTCTAATTTTATGATTTTTGAAAAATACCAGCATGATCTACGATTTACGAGCTTTCCAGCAGTATATTTCACGACAACATTCAAATTACTGGAAGGGGAGCAAACCACTCCCCGATTATGCAGTTTTGTAGTTTTTTCAAATTTTATGATTTATAAATTTTGAAAAATACCAACATGATCTACAATTTACGAGCTTTCCAACGGTATATTACACGACTACATTCAAATTACTGGAAGGGGTGCAAACCACCCCCAATTATGCAGTTTATTCACATTTTATGATTTATAAATTTTAACAAATACCAGCATGATCTACGATTTACGAGCTTTCCAACGGTATATTACACGACTACATTCAAATTACTGGAAGGGGTGCAAACCACCCCCCAATTATGCAGTTTTTTTCAAATTTTATGATTTATAAATTTTGAAAAATACCAGCATAATCTACGATTTACGAGCTTTCCAATGGTACATTACAAGACAACATTCAAATTACTGGAAGGGGTGCAAACCACCCCCCAATTATGCAGTTTTTTCAAATTTTATGATTTATAAATTTTGAAAAATACCAGCATGATCTACGATTTACGAGCTTTCCAACGGTATATTAAACGACTACATTCAAATTACTGGAAGGGGTGCAAACCACCCCCCAATTATGCAGTTTATTCAAATTTTATGATTTATAAATTTTAAAAAGTACCAGCATGATCTACGATTTACGAGCTTTCCAACGGTATATTACTGGACTACATTCAAATTACTGGAAGGGGTGCAAACCACCCCCCAAGTATGCAGTTTATTCAAATTTTATGATTTATAAATTTTAAAAAATATCAGGATGATCTATGAATTACGAGCTTTAAAATACTACATTAAAATTTTTGGAAAGGATCAAACAACCCCCTTATGTTCCCAGTTTGTCTATATAATGTGATTTTGTTCATTTTCAAAACTGACAGCCTAATCTACGATTTAGAAGCTCTTCAAGGATATATAACACGATTACTTTCAAATTATTGTAACGAATGCAAACAACCCCCAAATTATGAAAATTTTTCCAAATTTGTAGTTCTTAAATTTTCAAACTGTCAGAGTTTTGAAATGGATGAAAATATTAAATATTATCCTTACTGTGGCAAAGGTTATGAAATCTAGATTTTACAAATTTTGTGATTTGAAAACTTGGAAATGGTGTAAGTTGTAATTATCTGCGATGTATAAGCTTTCCAACAATATGTTTAAAAACGACATTTTTCAACCAGCCTTCGCCAAACGAGTCATAACAACGTTAAGAAAATATGTCAAATAATATTCTTATTTGTATCTAACCTTTACCATTAAAAAATGGGCTGAATCTATAATCTATACAAAAAATATAAAACAGGAGTTAGGTATCTGAGAGGGCAATGTATTTCGTTATTATTCTTTCAACTATTATTTTTGTACCCACAATAATCAAATTATTCATAGTAACCCAAAAATACAAATAGGAAGACATAAAAGATCAAAGGTACTTGAATGAATTAAACAAATGTGTTGTCTCGCCATCTAGGTGCCAATATTCCTACCTGTAACTAATAACTCAGTAAAATTTCCATAGATGGACGATTTCATATTTGAAATTACTAGTTAATGTCATAAAATATATTAGAATTTTTTGTTAAAATCCAGTGTCATTGATTTTTGTGTATATAGATCTGCAACCTGCTATTCGAATTTTCTAGGAGGGTAAGCAACAGTTTGGTTCTCATTTGTTGAGGAAATGTTTATTGATAGTAATTATATAAATAACTACTTCAATATAGGTATCTACTTATTGAGAGAATTTCAACGTACTTGAATTTCAAAAAGAAATGTTCTTAAATCAAATGATAGCGATTAATTGTATAATAAAGTATATTATATATGAGTTTGAACGTAAAGGATGAGTACAGAGTGGCGTATATTACTTATGTGATTTAAGAATTTAGGTAATCCCTGCAATAGAAAATACCACATTACTAATTTTTTACTGCTTTAATAAAATATATTGCCTCGACTAGAACCAGTAGCACCAATCAAATATTAGATAATAATTATCAGAGAACTGTTTCCAATACATTCACATAATGAGTGTTTTCAAATTTATTTTCTCAAGCTACAGAAAAATCCATTACAAACAGCGGCAAGATATTTGGAAAGGCTTTTTCGAATTTTTCATCATAATCTAAAATGCAAATTCTTTAATAGGCCAAAAATAACGTTCTAAATTTAGATATTTGAAAATGCACCAAAATAATTATGTAAAAATATTGGGGATGGACTAATAAGATGGTAATATCTTTTTCATTACTGAGTATCCTTATTGGCAAAACTACATTACTGGTGTACAAACCGCATAATGAATGAATTAATTGAGAAACAATATTTTGTGAGTTAATCCAACACTGAAAAAAATTAGTTTCCTTGAAGAAACCTTGAGGGGTGGTTTGCACCCCTTCCAGTAATTTGAATGTAGTCCAGTAATATACCGTTGGAAAGCTCGTAAATCGTAGATCATGCTGGTGTTTTTCAAATTTATAAATCATAAAATTTGAAAAAACCTCACAATTGGGGGGTGGTTTGCACCCCTTCCAGTAATTTGAATGTGGTCGTGTAACATACCGCTGGAAAGCTCGTAAATCGTAGATCATGCTGGTATTTTTTAAAAATTGTAAATCATAAAATTTGAAAAAACTGCATAATTGGGGGGTGGTTTGCACCTCTTCCAGTAATTTGAATGTTGTCGTGTAATATACCGTTGGAAAGCTCGTAAATCGTAGATCATGCAGGTATTTTTTAAAATTTATAAATAATAAAATTTGAAAAAACTGCATAATTGGGGAGTGGTTTGCACCCCTTCCAGTAATTTGAATGTAGTCGTTTAATATACCGTTGGAAAGCTCGTAAATCGTAGATCATGCTGGTATTTTTCAAAATTTATAAATCATAAAATTTGAAAAAACTGCATAATTGGGGGGTGGTTTGCTCCCCTTCCAGTAATTTGAATGTTGTCGTGTAATATACCGTTGGAAAGCTCATAAATCGTAGATTATGCTGGTATTTTTCAAAATTTATTGATCATAAAATTCGAAAAAACTGCATACTTGGGGGGTTGTTTTCACCCCTTGAACATTTTTAGATGTTTATGTGCATTACACCAAGAGTGAGATAATAGATTGGATTAATCTATATTTACTTGCATTATAGAGCTGTAACCATCTCCTGACAGTTCTACTAACAAATACAATTTTTTGAGATCACTTTATTTTACAATTTTTTATAATTACAAAGTTTTTACAACGACAAACCAATTATTTTTGGAAATATATTGGGGTCATCTAGTTTAAGTGCTGGCTTAAGGAAATAATAACTATACTTAAAAAAAGAAGTGTGCATATTTGGAAACACCAAACATTTCAAGCTCAAAATTTGATAATATCAATGTAAATTAAATGAAATATTTAACAATAGAAATTTGAAATATACCTACATATTTTTTGTTTCTAAAATATAACCATAGTTTCTGAAGTGCGGCTTTCTCTTAATTTATTTACAGAAGTAGCGTCCGTAGGAGTTCTAACATTAAAAATACAAAAATAGCTACCTTCATGTCAGTTTCAAAGATTTTATGTATAATAGGCAAGGCAGTGCCAGAAAATTTTTTCGGGGTGGGTTGGATTTTTTTTTTTTTGATTGGTGATGTGCTGATTAGGACTGCAAATGTTATATTTTTGTTCATCTATTTCCATGATAAGTAAAATTGTAATAATATAAAATTGAATCTTGAAACCTAAAATTCGAACTTTTTTTTTGGGGGGGAGGGGGAGGGTAGAACCCCCCAGACCCCCTAGCTACGGGCTTGAATAGGTATCGTGCATTTGATTAGAAACACTGTATATTGTACAATTTGTAAACGGAATTTATGCAATAAATGTCTTAACAAAGCTTCTGTGTTGGAATATGTCAATGAACTTAAAATCCAATAATAAAACTTTTACTTACTTTTAGATATTTGAAAATAGACGTGAAATTTCACCAAATCGGTATGACACTATTTTTGTATATGTGCAATAAAAAAACTTAATTTTTGGTTTTAATATTTAAAATGAGTAAATACCAGTAATGCAGTAATTTTATATACCTGATACAGGAAGTTGTTACAATGTGACTTTTATTTATAATTGGTCTAGATTATATTTTGTACAACTATTTATTTTTTACACCTGAAAATCCTGATAGATTACATAATTACATACTAATATGGGAAAGTGGATGAGAGTGTGAAGGTTTGAAATGTAAACTTAGTTTTATCACTTTATTTAATATTTTATATGAAAATGGCAAATACCTGTAACAACACTTGTACTCCAAGAATTAGAAATAACTGATCCACCAGTATTTACAGATTAATTGTACCTATGAAAATGAAACAAAAATCCAGCATCGAGCTGAAGCGTAATATATGAGTATCATTGCCGTTAACTATTACTACAGGGTGTCCCACGAAAGTGGGCGATTACCTGTAACACAAAAATATCGATATGAAAATTCTGAAAATTTGGCAACGTAGGTAAGCCGATAGGTTCTATGAAACTAAAAACTAATTAACAACTTTCTTACATCAAATAGATTAATTTTATTAGCCACATGTTATCTCTAAAATTAATCATTCTCAAGATATTTGCATTTTTATGTCAAAAATCACAGATGCAGTCCTGCTGGTAATCGACAATTTTCGCTAAACAACCATCTGTTTTAAAAAAGAGATGTAAATAGAAAAATCGAAAATATAAAAAATTGCCAGGTTTTGTTTTTTTTGTAATTTAAGTAGAAACTGATAAAATAAAAATTAAGATTTGTCATTGATAACTAGAAGTTGTAATGGAAACATGTGAATACAAAAATTCTAGGTAATAGTACGATCTGTGGAATACAATAAATAGACAAATTTTCTTTTGTTGCTTTGCAAAAAAGCATAAATTTTGCAATAATTAATTACTTCTATGGAAAACCAACAAGGGCTTAATATGTTTCTTTCTTTATTGCTAAATTAACGAAAGCAATTTCGTGACAAAATATTCAGTTGTTTTCTGAAGGATACTTGTGGCATCTTTTTCAATGTCTAAGTGTTTATTGGGAAATAACACCACACTTTAAAGGAAATTGCTGTATATTCCAAACGTTTCGGGGTCTAGATCAGACCCCGTTGTCAATGGCTAAGAAATTTCTAAAGATCATATAATCATAAAGTTCCTTTCAAATTGGAAGAATTTGAAGGAATTTCTGTGCTACCCTGTATATTACAAATAAAATTCTCTTAGTTACGTCAAAAATCAAATAATAAACATTGTCAAATATTTAAATTTACATCTTGGAATTGTACCTTTTTAATCCGTAGTTTCTTAGCCATTGACAACGGGGTCTGATCTAGACCCCGAAACGTTTGGAATATACAGCAATTTCCTTTTAAGTGTGGTGTTATTTCCCAATAAACACTTAGACATTAAAATATTCAGTATTTTAGCAAAAATTCAACAGAAAGTATAATGTAATGTATTATTATGATTTGTATATTGACGTCGAAAAAAGTCACCCGGTATCAATGGTCAACAATATTGTACAACCTTGACTTTTTACTATAACATATATTTTAGAAGTCATTAACGAAAAACTTGAATTTTCCTGATTTCTCCAATTTTTACTTAATTTACAAAACCAAACGAAAGCTGAAATTTTTTGATATTTTAGGTTTTTCCAATTACAAACAAAAATCGACATCAAAACTTAAGGGAACTTACCTGAAAAGCAAAAATATTTTTTCCTACAACAGTTAAATACTTTTCTGAAAATGTATTTATTTTTTAATTTCTAGTATTGTAATGGCTTAATTGGATGCAATAATAGAATAGAGTAACATGTTTTCTAATTCTTTATATGTGTTAAGAAAGTTTTGAATACGATTCCAACTTGGTGGATCAACGGTATTCTAGACGATTTGAAAATCTTCAACTTTTATGTTTGTTAATTATCGGACATTTCGGTTCAATTCCACCTACATTCCCCTGCGAGAAATTTCATAAAATTATTCATTATATAAGTTTTAGTGATAGAAGCAGAATGGGATGCAGTTTTCAATTCTAATAAACTTTTTTTGATAACAGTTTGAGATATAAAAAAAATATCTTACTTTTAAACAAAATTAATATTTTTTGTGTAACCTAGTATAGAGTTATAAATTTTTTAGTGCAAAGGCATAATTAGATGCAGTTAACTGTAATTACTTCTGTTTGATAAAAATTTTAGATATTAACAGAAAAAAAGGTACCTACTTCACTTTTAAGCAAAATTCAAATTTATTGACAAACCTCGTATAAAGTTTAAGTGAGATGTAATGCTTTGAGTGGTTTTGTGTTTTGGCGAATTTTGAGGTAAGATATACTGTGTATTTATTCACAAATCTTTCGTTACATAAATGAATTTATTTTTTGCTAGGAAATAAGTTTAATTTAGCTGATTTTGGCATATATTGCATCTCTATTTACGCAAAACCGTCGCGCGTGGTTTAGGTTAAATCTGAAATGGCGGTTTTGTATGTACACAGTGGCTTAGGATACTTGAGTACACAGTGGTTGGGTGCGAGATTGATCCAGTCTGTACTATATTGAAGAAACTAGTTACACATTTATTTAATTCTAAAGAATTTTATAATTTTCATTAATTTTTCTTTTCAGGATGGCTCGTTCATCAAATCGCCGTAAAAACTCATACACTGAGGTTGATTTATCATTATCTCCATAACCATTAATGGAGTTGAATGCCAATACAAATCCTGTTGCATCGACTTCCGACATTGTTGATAAAATCTCAATGACAATATCTCCCTTTCAATTCAGAGACCCAATAAAGGCAGGATCTTTAAAGTCTAATCGGAAACTGATGAAATTCGGAAGAAGTTTAATAGCAACTAATACCGCGGAAAAACTGTAATCGAAATAGATAAGAATTTATCTACAAAGCAAAAAGAAGCTAAGAAAAAAAAAACACCAAAGAAGATTCTCCAAAGCGATTCTGTAGAGGAAAATGTTGAAATTCAGTACCAAGAGTCCGATGAGGGTAATCGAAAATGATTCTCTCCCTATCAATGCAAATTATTTGAGAAGACCATTATCTCATATACCACAGGAAGGTGAATATGTTCTGGTTGAATTTACTACAAAGAAAACAGAAATATACTACGTTGGAAAAGTGTTAGTAAGTCGTAATAGCAAGTTAGAATACTACATTAGTTTTCTACATCAGATATTTAAAAATAAATATCACATGCCAAACGAGCCAGAGGGTTTCATATGTTAAAGAACATGATATCAAATTGATATTAACAAAGCCCAATATTTTTGGAAGCACAACGAGACTGCAATCATTTTTATCTTTTGCTATAGATTTATCATTGCTCAATATTCGCTGAAAAATGTTTTTTTATTATATCGTCTATTATTATTTATTTATTTTTGTTATTATTTTTTGTATTATATTATTAATTTTATTTTATTAAAAATGGTTTAGATTTTAGACACTGAAGTAGTCAATTAAGTTCAAGTTTCCAATTATCAATTTTAAGCATAAAAGAGTCAGTGATAAAAACCATTATTTTCTGCACGTTATTATTGATGATTCACTGTGGATCTGGCTGATTCACTGTTAACTGAGGGCCGATTCACCGTCTCCGACCCTCAGTAGACAGTGGATCAAATTACTTATTTTTAAAATAATTGTTATCTCCCAAAATCTTTGTTGAACTAAATCGATTAAAATACTGAATATACATTAGTTACACTATACACTATGCCTTTTACGTGTTCCTAACACTCTGTCAAATCCAGTTTAGCTCATTGGAAAAAAAGTGACCCACTGTTGCCTCCTCGACAATAAATGTTTTTGACGGTGCGAATCTTTTTCTCTAAATATTATTCATAAGGACGTTTTCCGTTTGAATCCAACTTATGTAGACACAATCCATTGAAAAATCTCGAAAAGTTAGTATCGTAATTTCTTTAACAGGTTTTTGCAAACCTAAGAATTTTTTCGTGTGATTTCTATCTTAGGACTCACAGGGAAACGGCGTTACACATACTACGACTCCCGATTTGGAGTCTTACACACAGTATGACTCCCGATTTGGAGTCTATAGGCTAGATTTTCCTGAAACTCCTGGATGTCGGAATACATTTCGCGATAAAATAAATTATGTAGACACATTGTATATAGAGACCAACTGAGAACCTAAATAATTTATTACAATTGGCGCCTTCACACAAGTATACTATATAAGAAAGTCTGTTAAGAAGTTTTCTCAATTTTTTAAAAAATGGTATAATCCATGTCCTTGAAAAAATATGAGACCACTTCGGGATCCCCTTTAACAGAATTCAGTTTAAACGATCTTAATTCTTTCAGCCGGATTCGAGTAATTACTGAACACATAGATATAGACGAATTGAGAACCTTCTTATTTTTGAAGTCGGTTAAAAACATATAACTTTTCTTGTCATGGAAAAACATATTTAATTGGCCTATTTAGGCAATAAGCAGAACCAACGAATATAGAATAAGAGTCTATATTCGTTGGCAGAACCGTACTAAAATTGTTTACTCTGATGATTGTTTTTCCTCACAAAACTTATAAGACTTTACATATTGTAATGTTTTTATTTTCACACTCGGGTTCAGTTCAGTTCTTGGATTTATTTAAAAACACAGTCTAACTCACTCTAATTTATTTCCACTACTTTTACACAAATTTATATTCACAGAAGTTACTATTTACAATTTAATCATAACTGTACAATACGACCGACGTAAACTGAATGCCTCCTATCGGTAGCTCTTCTTATTTATACATTTATCTTGGAATTGTCTGGTACGTCCACGAACCATCGGGAAATTCCATCACGTTCTGGAAGTTTTAAGGGAATTCCCAGTAACGGCAGCGGTCCGCCGGTTGAGAGACAAACATTTCGGGTTCCACGAATTTATCGGAATAATGTCCCTTCCATGAATTGGTTGAGGGCCGATTGCACCAGCTGTCGGATGAATTCTCGTAACAATATGAAATACCAATGTATTGTTTTTTCAATGCCTTATCGATATTGTAACACAAAAGTACAGGTCCGTATTAAAAAAATAGTTTATGATGGTCCAGAAGAAACGAAACGTAGCAGTGAAGATTTAATGACGCCTTGTTGCATAAACGTATGTGTAAAAACATTTCTCTTTTTAAATCAAAGTGGTAGAGGCAACAAACAAAAAATGGCATTTTTAGTTTTCCGTGTATAACAAGAGATAGCGTCATTTTTCTTTAAGTAGTCGAATGGGCTCTAAAATACACAACTATTTCTTCCAACGTATTTGTATCTCTTATCGTGTAGATAGAAATCAATGATATCCCTTCATATACGACACCATGTATATCGTATTCTAACTTATTATCAGTCTTTTTAATTTTGGCATCTAAATAAATAATTTCGTTGATATTACCTTTTTCCATAGTGAAAACTGTATTTTGTTATTTAAATAATTGATAATTTTAAAAATAAATCTAAATTTTCTGTTCTCAAATACAAAAAACGTCGCTCACATATCAACACCGCCAACACCGGTGAAATATTTGTTTTACTAAAGGATTATTAGAGTTAAATTTTAAAATCTGCCATGAAGATATCAGCTAGTAAGGGAGAAATAGGTGAGCCCATAGCGAACACTACATACACTTTTACAATTTTATTTTTAATCTCGATTTTAAACTTGTTAACAAGGTCAGCACTATTATATTCGAACAATCAGAATATTAGTTATTTAATTTATTTATTGGTATGCAAGAAAAATAGTTTTTGACGTCAAGAGACTAATTTTTCATTGTTTTGTAAAGTTTTATTGATAGAATGAGTTCTTATTAATTTTTTTAACATAGGTAGGCCGACAATATAGCAATGTGGGCAATGTAATTCTTAATTCCTTAAATATTTTATAGCAAGTAATTAAACACGCACCAAAATTGCGAAACATATATGTCCATTATTTTTAAAAAATATATATTATGAAACATTTAAAAGGTATAATTTTGAAATACCTTTTTCCTTTAAGGAATTATATTATTTATTTTAGTGATTCATTCCTGACCAAGGGCTTTGGTCTAGGGAGGGGAAAATTTGGAAAAAAACTGTAGAGGGGAGCAAATTGAAAAAAAAATGATCTAGGAAGATGGACAATTCAGAAAATTTTTTGGTCCAGGGGGGTAAGACAGCATCTTTTTGGGAAAGTTTAATGCCTCCCGGTAGGTTTTTCATGTCTAGGCTGATAGCTGTCCCCCTCGGTACGCCCATGTTCCTGACATTTATTTCCAACTCAAAAAACACAAATAGCTATATAACTTTTTTCTTTACATTTTTTTTGGAAAACGTTTTCAAAAATAACTACTAACTTTTTTTAACATATTATACGTAATATCTTTACAAAAATCTTAGGATGATATTTAAAAAATAATTTGAATATTTGCAAATATTTTAAAAATATTTTTCAGAAATATTTTTACCGTACGACATTTTGCCATTAAAAAAATAAATTTTATTTATGGGAATAAATTGTTTTAAAAACATTTATAAAACATTTAAAAATATTAAAAAGATATTTAAGTACTAAATTTTAGAAATATGTAAAAATTTTCCATTAATGTTTTTAACTATTTCTATATAATGTTTTTCAGAAATATTTATGGCCTATAAATATTTTGACATTTTTAAAATATTTTGATTATTTCGCTGTTAAAATATTTATTTTGGAAATAAATTTTAAAAATATTTATGAAATATATCTGTGCTGTTAGGGACATGAATGTCCTTGTAATATGAACTTAAGATATTTGTACATGTGAATTATTTAATATATTTTTATATAACACGACTTTTTGTTGTGGGCATTTATTAAGTGAAAGATTAATGAAATATATCCTACCAAACTTATTTATTTAAAACGTAAATTAAGAGAAGATACTGTTCCAAACATATTTTCAATTATTATAGAACTCTGTTTATATTTTTTTGTTCCAGTTAAAACAATACAAGACCCAAGGTATGAATGTCATAGAGGTCATGATCCCCGCCCAAATCGTCACATTGACAATTATCTTAAATAAAAAAAAATTGAGAATTAAAAATAGGTAAGAAATGTTGGGATTGTTCAGAAGATTTTTGATTGTTTTTTCTGTAATAAAATGATCAAAAATGGGTGTTCAAATTAATTTTAAAAAATGCGCGAGTCCCCCTAAACCTTTGCCTGCGGCCGGTCGTGTGCAATACTAAAATATATTTAATAATAAAATTCGATTCTGGACATTTGGATATTAATTTTCATGACATATTTGTTGAGGTTACACTCTACTTGAAGTTGAGAATTCAAAATCACTTTTTGCAATATGAGTAAATTATTTATTATCAAGGAGTGATTGCTATACGGTAATGTCGGACTCTTTATCTCATTAGCATGAATTTATCTATTAGAATTTTCAACGAATTGTACAAAGTATTTAGATGAGTAATGAATAAACTTTATTGCGCAAAAAAGCTAATTTCACACAATACATGTGTAACAAAAATACAAATAAATTGAATAGACTGTAAAATTATCAATTTAAGTATATTACATAGGTACTAATAAAGACCATTTATTCTAAATTTTTCATTCATTTCCTTTTTAATCCGTTATTGTGCGTTCGTAGCCTCTCTTGCTTGCATAATCCTTATTTCTATTTTCCCAGGTATTTTCTCCAACATTATTTTCGTCTATCTCAGCCTCTAGCTTTCAGTCTAGCTGTGACCCAGCAAATTTTATCTGAAAGAAAAACAGTTGTCTAAAAAATTGCCAATAAATCGTATTAATCAATTTAGAAAACTCTGAAAAAGTCAAATATTCCCTGCAATTTCGGATTTAATATTTTCCTGAAAATTTTTTCCAAATTTATGTATTTCTTCTCAGGTGTATTTGTTGAAATACTTCTTTTAGATTATTAAAAAAACAAGACTAAAATTTGTCACTCACTTTTTTATATTTTATAATATATAAATAAAAATTGAAAATTATGTTTAACAATAATTTTAAAACTGATTGATTGTTATTTAATATTTGACTTTACATTATTTGAGAAACTAATTTTGACATGATTGATTTTTAAATTTGACATTTGGCGGCCAACGTGCAGTGTTTAAGTCTAGGAATATCTTTTTGTATTTGTTGGTTAGTATTGACAATTAGTAATATTCCCACCTTTGTATTTAGGGATCGATCGAGTAGCACAGAGTCTGGCTTGTCTCCCATTACCTCTTAGCACACGAATTCGCTTAATCATCTGATTGTATGTAGCTTAGAGCATACACCTACTAGGGGTAGCCTGCATTACACAAATGTCGTGCCAAGGATTGAAGGAGAAGGCAAATAGATAGAGCAAGAAGTTATTTCACTCGATTGGTAGGAGCAGCCAATGAGTACTCTGAATGCAGTTCCCAATTGAGTGAAATAGCTTTTACCCTCTCTTTTTATCCTTGGCACGATTTTTATGCACTGTAGGCTATCTCTAGGAAGTAGATGCTCTAAGCATTGTAGGTTGATTCTGGTTTTATCTGAAAATAGCACATTTCGCCAATCTTCAATTGTCCAGTTTTGATGCTCCAAACACCAATTGAATCGGTAAATTCGAAAACCGTACAAGTCCAAAATCAGCGTTTCGAGAAAATCAATAAAAACCAGTCTGAAATAAAATATTTCCTGGACTGGAATATGCGGTAATGGTATGTTTTACATATATGGTGGCATGGACATGTAAGGTTTTACTCGTCATTTTATGGGTGCATATTGTGCAATTACCTGTGCTACGTTTACGGTTAAGCATCTCATATGGTTTTTAAGCTCAGTCGATGAAGAAACAAATTTTGAACAAAATGGCAATCTTAACAATAAAATATCAAATTTTGGACTTGTACGGATTTTTGTCTTCTACAGCGTTGACTTACATGGTCAATTTACTAAAGGTTTTTTCAGTTCAGTTTCAGTTTATTTTCAGCATTACAAAACAAATAACCCTTTTACCGCTGTCTTGGACTGGCACCTAGTCAGAAAATTACGGTCCACTTAATTGCATTAATGTGGCAAATGCTACAGTTTGTTTTTATTAGCAAAAATTCTCACCTTAAAATATCAATATCTATAATAGAGCATCATGATGAACTTTACTCATTTATGTGAACTACCACAAAATATGAGACAAGCAAATAACACAATATTTGTGGAAAATAGACATTCTGAAGTTTGTAGATAGACGTATGAACATAAACGATCTCAATGATAACATTCGAGTTTTCCAACTGCTAAAGAGGATGATGGGACATAATGAAAAGATGACAACTTCATTGAAAATGACTACTAAATTATAAAATTAATATTAGTTCCTGATTGCCGCAAAATTAAAAATGAAATTACTAATGGTCAAGTCCTTTTGAACCACACTATATTAGGATAGGTTTTTCATAGGTTTTTCCTAATGACTTTAATGAGGTTACTGAAACATAACAATTTTATGATCACATTTTTGGCGAACTCCATCTAGGATCGCCACATAAAATACGACTCTTTCGCTCGTTTGTACTCTTAGAGCATGTACTTTCTGGAGATAGCCTGCAGTGCACAAATGTCGTGGTAAGACTAAGGAGAGAGGAGGAAATAGAGAGGGCAAGAGGTTATTTCACTCGGTTGAGAGCTGCTTCCAATGAAATACGTTCAGCATGTTGTTCATTGGCTGCTTCCACCCACTAAGTGAAATAGCCTCTTACTGTCTCTCTTGCCCTCTCTTTCTAGCGTTGCCACGATTTTATGCTTGACAGGCTATATCTAGATGGTAAATGATCTAATTCTGTACTCAATCGTTCGAGTTTCCGTATAATTTTTTGGGGATACCCTTATAATATCACTCCGGATTTTTCCCTCTTTCACATCACAGCAATTTTCTCCTAAACTACAGGATGGAAAACGTTGAAATTTGGTATCAGAGTATAATTTGGTGACTCGATCAGGAGTACATATCGTAAATGAAGAAATTTTTGATATAGGGCCTCACCTGAATTTTACCGGAAAAATAAAGAGAAACCTGTACTATTAATTTTGGAGGGCAAATTACTGAATCAAATGGAAAATATAAAATTAAAATTGTTTAACACATCATGTAATATATCAAATGAAACGACTCATTATGGCGAAAACAAATATATTTTTTCATATTTTTAAAATAAATTATTCTAAAAATAGTAACAAAAATATAAAATTTTTATCCATTCCCTCTACTGTATACCGAAACTATAAGCTGTAAAATTTTGAAAAAAATTAGAGGTAAAAGGGTCTCATCTGAATTTTACCGGAAAAATAAGGAGAAACCTTTACTATTAATTTTGGGAGGCACATTAAATGAAAAATATAAAATCAAAGTTGTTTCTATATTGCATCACGTAATGTAATAAATGAAATGAATTATTTAAAAGAAATTAAAAAAAATTTACCCATTCCCCTCCTTTATCTCCGAAACTGTAAGATGTAAAAATTTGAAAAAAACCTGCACTTCACTGAAAAAATAAATTAAAACCATATCCAACGCATCATGTAATATAACAAATCAAAGGGGTCATGCCGAATACAAATATATTTTTACAAAAATATAAAAAATAGCAATCCCCCCCCTTTATTCCCCAAACTATAAGACCTACAAATACGAAGAAATCCTTAATATTAATTTTGGGGCCAAATTATAGAATTAAACGGAATATAATTAAAAAAACGCATCATGCAATACATCAAATGGAAGGGCTCATTATGAGGAATACAAATATATATATTTTTATATTTTTCATATTTTCAAAAATTAATTGTTTACAAGATATTAACAAAAATACATACAAAATTCTCATTTCCCGTTTTATTTCCGAAACCGTATTACCTAAAATTTTGAAAATAATTAGGGGTACCTACTGGGGCTCACTTTAAATTTATGAGAAAAATTAGTAGAAAATCCCAATATTAATTTTGGGCACAAATTATGGAATTAAATGCATAATAAAAATTAAATTCTCAAACGGATCATGTAATTTTACAAATAAAAGGCTTATTATGTGAATTACAAAGAGATCATATTTTTAAATCATTTGTTTAAAAGATATTAACAAAAATATTAAACATCGACTTAAATTCCACTTTAAAAACTACACTATCTAAAATTTTAAAAATATATTTTATTTGTATTTTTAAACAATTTGTCTAAAAGATTTAATAATTTATTGTTTAAAACTTGACCTATTTTTCCCTTTATCTTCCAATCTACATAGCCTAAAATTCAGACTGTAGATTATAAAAGGCTTCCTTGAAAGTTTATTAGTAAAATAAAACTCTGTTAATTTAGGGGGCCAAATTAGAAAATTAAATACATATTTTTATAAACACAAGCATCGAGTTAGCTGTTATAGCTTCTGTAATCGAAAATCTTCACATAAGGCAGAACCAAATTGCCAGAAATGGGCGGGCAGAGACTTATCGGTTCTGTTGTTCTTGTTCTTATAAAACAGAAGAGAATCCGGGTTCATGGCCATACACTTGCCGGTCGCCGGGCTTTCTTGCTTTGCCCCCAGTAGTTATCTAGCGCTTGTTGTAGACACATATAATATATGATAATTCGTAATGGACGACAACCAACTGATCAAACGCACAGTTGTAAGAAAACTGGGGTAAAATCGCCGGCGCCGGGTTGTAACCGGGCTGTGTGTGCCGATATATGGATCTAGTACGTAATCCATGCCTCTGTCTTACCGGTGAGAACGTTCTGACCGGCAACGCTGACCGGTTGCTCGCTGACCGGGCGTTCTTGCCGTTTCTGATGGTAGGTGATCAGTGATATACTTTGCATTGCGTTACAATTCTTTTCTGTTCTGTTCTTATAAGAATAAATGAGTATCTTAGTCATAATATTCCGTGTCGTAATACGTGAATAACCCTGTATAGAGCGGACTTATCACAACTCGCAATCACTCAACCACTTTTTACAGATCAGTGTCGGATTTTGTTTGCAAATCAATGCTGGGTCAATGGTTTCCAAATGTTTGTCCAATCGGTTGCACGGTTGATGTTCATCATCGTTACATGTACAAATTGTCACTCTGTATAAATGAATGTTTTCACATATGTAGAGTTTTATAAGATAATATATAATATATATTGTCTTGCATACAAAGGAATGACACCTCGAAGAGATGGCAGGTGAAGTAACCTGAAAATTTTATCGTGACATTCTGTCCTAGGAGTTAAGGGAGAACAGCTATTACACGGAACGGCTCCAGATTCGGAACCTCTGTGTGCTAATTCTCTCGAAAATCCTAGATGTCGGTCTTACATCTCGCGTCTTCAAATTTAACGAAATGTATCAAATACATAAAGAAGTGTTCGAGAGAACATTCAATTGTGGGAAGCGCAACGGATGAAGGTTTTCTGGCCAGAAACAATATACAGGTATGGAAAACGTTTGACTGGGGTCGGAGAATGCTAACATTAAACAAGGACGGAACTGCTGCTATATGCATGAGACGAGGATTGCCGTTTTAAGTACGTCTGTTTCACGAGCATTCAAGGTAAAGCACGAGATCGTATCGTAGTATGAAGGCGGGGCATCGATCGTCACAGTCACAGAGCGACCGTCCGTCGTCCGTCTCTTTCCTCGTCAGTAAGGTTTTATCAACGAAGGAGTATGATTATTTACAGAAATAATACGGATTTCGGAGCATTTTTCCTTTTCATGATTTTTGCGATGAAAAATTAATTATCCGCTATTACGCCAGAACGAAAACATAACATTTTTTCTGTTTTAAAAATGAAATAAAATAGATACTCTTAAAAATAAAATAAATTAGTAACTGTTAAAAAAATTGTCAATAAGAAATTAATCATTAACCTTATAATTATTTACAACATATCGTATCTTTTATTTTTAAGCGATTGGAATCGTCGGAATGTGGTGATAAGAAAAAAGTATTTATCACCCGAACTCGTCCGAACTGGCGTAACACCCACTTCATTCACCTGGTGCGTATTGCGTTGATTGATTCAAAATCGCATGGGATTCTACCCGACCCCAGAGAACGAATTTCCACACCTGTATAATATATATTGCCTTGCGTACAAAGGAATGACACGTCGAAGAGAGTATTCAATATTTTTTGTAGTTATATTGGCAACACTGTGCACTTATTTCTTCCAAATTTGTCGAATGTTATGCCTGCAATACACGTTGGCCGAGCGTCGCCGAGGGAACGCCAATACCAAGGTGTCGCTCGCCTTGTTGGCCGAAGTAAGTCAACCGTCAACGTGTATAGAACTCATTTGGCGTAGCTTGTTACAACTTGCGATCACTTGCCTCACTTGGGAACGTTGTCGGTTTATCGGCACAAATCAAAGGCGCTCGCGCGCACTCGGCCATTGGTGTTCACATGTTTGTCCGCGCATTATTGTTGGTGTCCGTCGTAGTTAGTATTGGTTTTCGACAAACTTGCCAAACGTCGAGGCAGTACCACTTGCCTTGTATTAATTTGACTACGCTCGCGTTGGCCCAAGCTCGGCTAACGTGATTGCAGGAATTAGACCACAGCACTTGCCTTGTATTAATTTGCCTACGTTCGCGCTGGTCTAAGTCCGACCAACATGTATGGCTTTAATTAATAGTCAATGGTCGAAATTCGACATAATATATTTAAATGTTATTAAGGCTTTTGTGAGCATAAATCAGTCAACGGAGTGGTGGCCGCCTAAAAGTTACAAATGGGAGAGATAATCGTTACATAGCTAATTTTGTACGATGCAACTGCAACAGATAAGTCACACATACTAACGCCGGCTCCACACGTTGGCCCGAACATTGGCGCCAACGAAACTCGTCCAACGTGTGGGTCTGAAATAGGCATTGGTCTCAACGTTGGAGCGAACGTTGGAGTTGGCCGATCAGAGTCGGTTTTATCAAAGGAATCTGCACCAACGTTCGTGATCCGCCCACACGTTGGTTGTGAATGAATGCGAAGGTACTTAAATTCAATCCATGACATGCGACAACATTCATCAACCTCTCCTGAAGGCTCTTAAATTTAATTAATTATCATCGGTTTCCATCGAAAGCATATACTAAGTATAAAAACTCGTAAAACAATTCCGATGTCACGACATCCTCACGCTGGCTTTATCGAGAGTAAACTGATGTAAGTCCCAACGTGTGGATGCCAAGCAAATTAACCAGCCAACGTTGGCTCCAACGTTCGGGTCAAAGTGTGGAGCCGGCCTTAAAGAATTTAAAGTCGCACGAATTTCTGGCCGTCAATACCAAGTAAATTTGCTTGTGCCAATTTAACATCTAATAGATCTTTAGCAGCACCTATACTTCAAAAATCACATGAAGTACGTTTGATTTTACAGAACAGTAAAAACGTTTTTTCTTTTAAAATATCATTATTGCGTTATCATTTAGTGTTTACCGTTGATAATACGTCATGTCATTATTTTGTAAATAGTGGATATTTCTGAATTTTGAAATTTTTTGTTTTTTATAATCAGGCTTCATGCTAACTGCGGTAAACATTTTGCAGACGAAGATGATAATTTGTAAAACGCTGTACCTGTATCGGACTGTCGAGATTGACATACCGAAATTCAGTTGAGTTTTAGAATTTCTTTTCTATTGAATTGTTTTGGATATATTCTCGTTGGGGAATACATCAATAACCTATATGGCACAAATAACCCCATTTTGTATTTATACACTTACATATTATGTTTTATTGTTGTTTTTACATAACTAGACTCGGGTGTATGCAGTTAATGATCTACTAGAGTATATTAACGAATTTTCATATTGATATAATTTTTAGTTTATCACAATCTTTAACTCTGCCATCTTTAGCTTAGTTTCACACTTTTATACCTCAGTACAAAATGGTTCTTTTCCATAACAAAATTAATATATTTTTAATCTTAATATTTGTTATGGAGTCACAATTGAAAAGAAAACATGTCTGCATTTCTGCTATTGATTGTTGTTACTCTACAACTACAAAAGCAAAAAGTATCTTATGTAAGCTGAAAATACTTATAAGTAATTTCTATTCATATACAAATTTCATGTTTATATTTAAAATTTTTACATAAATAGATGTTTTACAGTACTTGGTATTACAATGATTAATTTATTCGTGTTGAGTTCAATTCCATTAATCCATTTGGCTTTCCAGGAACTCAAAAACTCTTGGGTTGTGGAATAATTACTGGCAACGTTGCCAACAATTTGGGAAATTACTGTTTACCGAGTAATCTCTTGTAAAATAAAAATTCATATTTTACTATTGATGCTCCTACATATTTAATTATTTTGAAACTGGTCTTGGTTTATTTTAAGGAATTTTGATACTAGATACATAATCACACTTCTCGTTTGCTGAAATATTCACGATTTCTTGTCCGCACACAGTCCTTCGGCGAATTTTCGAACTGCCACAATCTGGACCTGTACAACTAAACTCTATTAAAGAACTAATCTTATTGATCTTTTTTATCAGACTAAACTTCTTGAATTATATTCTCAAATTTAACGTTTATCAAGTTTTTCTATATATTTATGTCCACTCATACGAGTCATGCCGTAAATATATTTCAAACAATGCTTGAGTTTAACCAGGCGTGCACTGACGTCTCCGGCTGTTTCTTTCTAGAAGTTAAAAATAATCTATAATATAATTCTTATGCGAACCGATCTGAAGAGGGCAGATTCTAGTGAAACGTCGTCATTTTACGATCGAACCCGGCAGGGATCTGTTATGAACTACGCGGATGAATACCACCTGATACAATTACTAATTGTATGAGGGGGTTTTCAGGAATTCACCGCCGAGTTGATAACTGATCCCTGCCGGGATCGATGGTAAAATGATGTTTCAGCAGAGTCACAACTGTCCTCATCAGCCTCATCTGGTAACCTTCTGTAAGTTCTAGTTACTCGAATATTCAAATAGTTCACTCGGTACACCTGCTTTTAACGTTTACTGTATGGATAATGAGAATACAAAAACGTTTTGAATTATTAAAATTTTCCACTAAAGCAAACTATTTAGATTCAATTATTCACCGAGGTTTGCTGAATTATTTGACCAAATATTTGACCAAATATAAAATGAACCCGATAAATTAATACATTAATAACCTATACGGCACAAACAAATCCGATTCAATTAAATATGTAGATTTTTTTAAGTGATTCTTGTATTTTAATTTAAGACATTCATTTTGTCATCAATCTGTATTGGACTATTCCTGGCTCTCTATTACGTATGATAGGTTCTATTTATGGGGTTCCCTACTCGTATCTTCATCGATACGGTTTGGATATAATTAGCTCGTTATCTTCTTGTTATATTGGCATGGGTAAGAAGTATTAATATTTCGGGAATGCTAAATAATTTCTTAGAATATGACCATATATTTGTAGTAACTGCGATGGGATATACGCTACAATGTTGCGTCATTGCAAGTTGAAAAACTATCCATGGTAAATTTTTACACTTCTGCCAACAGGAGTGTCCCGTATTTTTTTTTATTATATCCTATATATAATTTTAATTATGTATATTCTAGTAGTCATGTTTTTTAATTAGAAATCTAATGACTTGAACATTTAAATAAGTTATTCTGCAACAATTTCACCTCATTAATAGCACAGCTCATTTGATCTAAGCGGTAACACGACATGCCTTCTAGGGAACTAGGGGTTTTTCGGGTCGCTGATTACGATGAGAGGGTCGGTTGACCTTCATGAGGGTCAAATCGACAGAGTTCTACAAAAAAATCTGAAAAAATTCTTGCTTATGTTTTTGAGGTCTCTGAATCCGAATACGTAGTTTGTTTGACTGCGTTTTTTCCAGAGGTCATTTGAAGGTTAAATCGAGAGAGTTCTAGCAAAAAATCTGAAAAAATCATGGTAATGTTTTTGAGGTATCTGAGCCCGAATCCGTAGTTTGTTTGACCTTGCACTTTTTCCCAAAGGTCATTTGAAAGTCAAATCGAGAGAATTCTACAAAAAAATCTGAAAAAATGTGTGGTTGCACCCAGAACACCTCCACGCGGTGACGGTGGGCAACAGAGTTGTTTAACTATCCGGCGAGTTTCATGGCGTCATGGCAACCTCACAGAAAAAAAATTCGAGACAGGGCTTCGGAAAGAATCGGCGGCTGGTCAGAGTGGGAAAGCGGGCCCGCAAGCTTCGTCATCAAGCAACCGTAGCTCTATGTTGGTGGGACACTTGGCCAATATAGAGTCCAATGCGACAATTCAAAACAAAAAGTGTCCAAGGCGAGGGTTGAGTGGCCTTGCCTTAACTGGCTTAAATAAGCTAAAATAAACTATGGATTCGGACTCAGGGACCTCAAAACATAAGCATAAATTTTTTCAATTTTTTAGAAGAACTCTCTCGATTTGGCCTTCAAATGACTTCTGAGATAAAGCACAAGGTTAAACAAATTACGGATTCGGACTCAGAGAGCTCAAAAACGTAAGCATGAATTTTTTTAGATTTTTTTTGGTAGAACTCTCTCGATTTGACCTTCAAATGACCTCTGGGAAAAAGCGTAGTCAAACAAACTACGGATTCGAACACACAGACCTCCAAAACAAAAGCAAGAATTTTTTCAGATTTTTTGGTAGAACTCTGTTGATTTGCCCGAAAAACCCTGGTACCCTAGAAGGCATGCCGTGTTCACACTTAGTTCAAATGTTGACCTGTGTAATATGCCGCTATTCTATGCAATGTCCACAATTGAATCGTGTGTACAAAAAACCTCTATTAATCATGAAGGCGTGCTCTGCTGAACACTTACCCAGAAATTCTACAGTTGAGATTGGGCCTGGAGAAGGAAATATACATGTAAAATAACTGCAGGTGTCTTAATAATAATGATGTTTGTAAATTCATCTTGCACCAAATATTTTTATTACTTATAGTTTTCTGCTATATTATTTATACAAAAATAACAATAATTGAATTTTTAATTTTTTTCAATGAAATCAATAAACAAAATAAGTGAATAATTTATTTATTAGTAAAATATATTAAAAGGAAAAATTAAAATTATGTTTGTTATATAATAATAAATATTTGTTCAAAATTATTAATACATAAACTTCAGTCACATTCCCTATAAATGCCATAATCAGAATTGGTACTAATTGCTATCACTATAATTACGACGATTGGTAATTAGCGTTGATGCCGTTGTCCTTCCATGTTTTGCCATATCCTGTTAAACGATGGGTGTTATTATTATTATTATTAACACTTTAATAATACTTAATCCAATACAAATTGAAATGTTGGTTGTACCAAAATAACCCACATTTGGAGTTGAGCAGAATATTTCGTTATTGGATTATATTTATATTATTATTATTGTCAATGCTAATAGAAGGTAGTTATGGAATAAACAGTAATAAATACATAATAATGAAGCTTCCTTGATTGAAATCCGAAATATCGAATTAATCATTCAATGGTAAAGATGACAGAATGATAAATGGTAATTGTAGATGATTCTCAAATTAACAAGAGGTAGTATTTATATGTTATGAAATGATTGTTGAAGAGGTCCTTGATAATCCACTATACTTATTACATAATGATGCGTTATTTCTTCAATGTTCCCTGAGATGAACAAGTTTTTGATAAAGACAAAAAGTTGGATTTGTAATTAACGACTCTAGTTTTGGAATTAAAACGTATACCGGAAGACTATTTGATCACAGGCTCGCCCCCAGCTGTTTGTACACCCGCGTACCAATACCGATTACCACGCCCCATGTATAATTAATTCAAAATCGAAACTTAGCATGTTTAAATTTCTGTTGTATACTGAAATCTAGTGCATTTTTCACATAAACAGATGGTAACGTTGTGTTAAATGTGTAACGGGTGAATTGCCGTTCTCTCCGTTACATTGATATTTAGTAATATTTGTCGCATTAATAAATTACCTTTTATATTTTTCAAATCACTTTTCTAATTATATCGTTTTCTGAACTGAGTTCTATCATAATAAAACAGTGTCTTTACCTTAATAAATAAACACGTAAGTAAATATTCCTATTTTATTCGCTTATGCAATCGCTTTTTTCGCTTTTAATTGCTAAATCACAGTTAATTCGTTTGGAAGGTATTCTAAGTCCAACTCTGTCCTTTGTTTTGGCGCGGTAATTTCTTGACAGAACGAACATCACGTGCTAGTTTGATGTAATTTCCGTCCAAACTGGAAATATTAAATAAATATAATTTTGTTGGGAAGAAGGAAACTGTCATTAATAAAATTTTATCTATGATTTAATTACTAAAATTTTGCTTTATTCTGTTATCGAAATTATCTTGTATTATTTCCTGTATTGACCAACTATTGATTAATTAATATTCCTGCTTTCGCGCTCAATAAAATTTAAATTTTAACATGTCATTTCCTTTCCCCACTTTTATGATTGGACAAGTGGGATAAACGCATGTCGAAGGAAGCAGATTTCTCTCTTCTGTTTCGACCGCCGGAAAAGACGGGTATGTAGGCGAATTTCGTTCTGAGTTTAATTTTTTTATTGGGAAAATTCTTTATCTTTATCGTGAAAATATCTGCTAGAATTTGCTTAATTTATCGTTTTTCCTTATTACCGTACCTTTGATTCTAATCAAGCAGATTTATTTTCTCGTTATAGTTTGATTTATCGAATGAATTTTTTTTTACAGTTTTTTATCGGCTATCGTGCATATTTTATCGTATCTATTAATAATTTTAGAAGGAAACTTTGGGTGAATCTGGTTTCATATTCATCTTAATATCGATATACCGCGTTTTCTTGCAACGATAAATAGTTGGTGGCTTAATTGCGTAGTTCATTAATTTTTTTGTAATTTTTTTGCTTTGTATCTGCGACATAGTTGGCATCGATAAGCAATCGTTAGTTGCTAGAGTTTTCACACGTATCGTGATAAAGAAATAAAGAAAAAGGGAACAATTATTGCTGGCCTCTTTTGCATTTTTAGGTATTGGTGAATCTGGAGAGTTTGATTGACGATATCTGCCAAGGATCAGGAAAGAACAAATTGATTCACTAGACGAGGTCTCCTGTGAGCCTGAATTTAGTAGTTGACGAAGCTGCCCACCTGGGTTGGACTGTAACTGGGAATGACCATGTGAGTGACTTAAAATTTCTATTTTTTTTTCTTTGCATTTCGTTCAGTATTTCATATATATATTTCTATTTTATTGAATTTGATTTACATATAGATATACTAGTAAATATATTAATTTTTTTTAAGTCACTCGCTGATCTTTCATTATTCATTGGCCCAGATTGGTTGCTTGTCTGCTTAGTTATAAATAAATCACATTTTAATTTCTCCTTTCTCTGAGTTTGCAGTAGAGAGCCAAGCAGGTTCTGAGCTAAAGCATTTTGCTACGCCTAGTTTTCTTTATTTTAATTGTTTAACTTGGGGAAATGTTTATGACCAGATTTCACATCTGATTTTTTTATTATATTTATGAATATAGATGCAATAATCATTTTTATCGTTTATTACCTTATCATTTTTAAAGTACCGTACATTGACATAAATTTAGAGTACTGAATTTTCCCATTATCTCGGAGGAAATTCGCTTTCATTCAGTCGTCGAACGGTTTGTCGGATTAGAAGGCACATCATTAGATCTTGAATATATATTTTTTTTATACCGTTATCTTTAAACACATTATTAGCTCTCAAACGTAATTGTTTATATATCTGATTTACCGTTAAATTTTACCTGTAATTAATAATTGATTTGTTATTTAAATCTAAATTAATTTGAAACTGTAACCTAGCAGTTGCAATTTACCTTAAGTCTTATCGTTATATATTTTTACCTAGAATTTGAAGCATTTCAAAATTTACTTTTATTAGTTAAAGTATTTTTCATTCATTTTTGGTAGCATTTAAATAGTTAATTTAGAGTGAAGAAGTTAGGGAAAACTAAGGTAGGGTGCCTCACCTCATACACGTGCCGAACCGATCCTATAGAGCATATATACGCCTATACTAGTCAGGGGGAAAATTCAGTATCGATACTCTAAGGGCTGTAACTAATTGGCCAATAAATTTTTTCATGTATGCCATCAACTGGGGCTAAGAGTGCCCAGATACGTAACCACTAGCCTCATATCAAGGGAGCAGAACTCTGGCAGTACTACCTGATTCGACTTGTCCTCTGGTAGGACAGTGGCAACTCCTGGCCGCCCTGAGTTATTGGAACCCCAGCTGCTGGTTGGCATATAGCTCCAGGATCGGGACCTTGGACAGCAGACCAAACAACGGGAAGGCATTCCTACCGAGGGAGTTGTAAGGCAAGAATTTATAGAATTTTTTTTTGTTTGTAACTTCACTCTAACAGTTTTATATACCTCTCTTGTTTTAAATTTTGTTCTCTGTTACCAACTTAACTAATAGAAAAATTGGTTGATTTGTAATTGGAAAAGAATAAATTGTAAAATTTTCATTATCTTGTCGTTTTTCTTATGAACTGTGTGTATCCATTGGCCTGGCGCCCTTGTATAGTCCTTCTGCCAATTGAACAACGAACTCACGCCACCGGATACTAACTGAGCAGCCTATCGGCACAATATCGCCAAGACAGTCGAGAGAGAGGTGTATTGTCTAACCAACAAGATATCTCTCTCGAGAGGTTCTATTGCTTCAAATGAATAAAAAGCAATAATTGAGCAACAATTGTAACAAAAATAATTATTGAATTATGTTATTTTATCAAATTAATATGAACAAAAACAATAAACATTTTAAAGATTTATTCTTGTAATGTTTGTAGCCAATTCCACCTTGAGACGAATTGAATTACGAATATTTCATATCTCGTCAACTATTTACTGGAATGAATAATTTTTAAGTTGTAAACGGAAAATGATCGATTTGAACATATGCTGATTATTCATAAGTTTAGCACAACTTTTTCAAGTTACGCAAATCGACATGATTGCTATCAGCTGTTTCGAACTCCGACAGACTTTTCGCATCTTAATTACAAATACCAATTTGTAACAGTAATTATGCACCGATGCTATATGGATTTCATTTTCCACAGGATGACATTTATGTCGTATCGATGAACGTCGTACAGATCCGCATTTCACGGGCGATCATATTGTAGAAATTTCCTTCTCTCAAAACATCTGTAAAGGACAATCACTAATCCAGACAATTTAGCATACTATTTTGACTCCATTACAGTCTTCTAATACTTATTTGATACAGAAAAGAAGTGAGGAGATAAAATCCTAATCAACAGGCGCAATAGTAATGTGTTACAAATTAGTTGCGGCAATTTTTAGTTTATTTGATTTTATATATTTTTATTATAAATTCCAATATTTAGACATCTCGATGTAATAGTAACATTATTGTAACATTTAATTTTACACTGGTAAAATAAAGAATTAATCATCGTAACTAAAACCATCTATCCAAATAAACAAAGGAGACAAAGTCGCCGGTAGAATAATCACCATCTCAGGACGATACGACTGTACGAGGTATCGTTCGGCGTGCACGTAGTTACCCAATTCACTGCTTTGTGTAGAATTAGGCTGTAGTCACTGGCTGTGGTCGCCGGTAGAACAATCACGATCTCAGGACGATACGATTATACGAGGATTACTAGCACGGTGTAAGATTAGGAGGTCGACCGACTCGTATCGAAAGCTGAGAAATTAATGAGGATTTCATTTAACAACCACCGTTGACACCAGCAGAACACGTGTACCAATTATTTGTTCAAAAGTTTGATGAAATGGAAAATATCGTAAGAATTAAACTTGGGTTAGTTTCTTAGATACACAAATAATATTAAAATGGTAAATAGGGCTTTAAATTTGCACAATTTCACATCTGGGGACGAGGGGTTGTTAAAAGATAAAGAGAACAAGAAATGCAACTTGACTTCAACACAACAAGGAAAAATCATAAAGGTAGATCTTATATATTGTTCTTGTTTTTGAAAAACTCAAAACTGCTATAAAGAAAAAAGAATAAGGAATTTTTTTGCATACAGTATTTGCTACAATTATGTGACAATGTAGTTTAATGATAAAAAAAGTACCAGCAGACTGGTAATGGCGTTGAATGGTACACATGGTACGCATCGTCATCTAGTAACGAAAGATTGAAATCCTCAATAAGGGAACGCGTTTTTGGTACTGTGGGAATAGGAAGACGGTCAAAGTCACCGGTAAAGAAATATCGGTCATCACTATTTTTTACATATATAAAGGAGCTTCCTTGAAAATCAATTTTTCAAAAAACTATACCGACAGTCAATTCTAAATGTTAGTTAAGACAGTTATTACAATACATGTTTAATGGTGTCCGGGATGGCACTGCTTTATCTATCAAGATGTTTCTGGCCAAGTACATCAACGATCAACCCAGTGTTACACCTATATACTTAATATTACTATGCTGCAAGCAGAAGTGCGAAGTCACGAACGTATATACGTCTGTCCCTGATATCACCACTTCGAGTCATATGCGCATGCCTGAAATTATCCTCAACATTAACAATAGTCCATCCGACGAAGATAGTAAATGTAAATACATGCAGATTTCTTACTGCGAATGCGTACAAGGAGTCACGTAGTATAAAAAGAAACAAAAGCGACCATACATTTACTGTCTCACTTAGTCTATCAGACTTCCCCTTACCAGCATATGAGTGAGTATTAAGTATATGGTTAGACCACTCGCCATATTTGCTAGATTTGGCAACATGTATACCTATTCTCCAAGATCAAATATGCATTTAAAAAAACAGGATTTCAGATGAGGAATATTGAAGGGATAATATTTAATATTAAGCAAGTTATTTTACAGGCTCATCTGTATAATGACAGTGTTTTCTTAAGTCATTGTATCCATATACCTTACCTTTGTCTTGATAACTATCCTCCCGATTACTAGTGGCTGTTTTTCATTTATAGAATCTTCCAGAATTCTTATCACGCTTGTAATCCTTAAAAGAATAGTTGGTTTTGTTATTTCTGGTTTTAGAAGTTATATCATCAATGACATCGTCATTAGTTTGAACTGAGGTTTTCCGTCGTTTCAAAAGTGGCTCAGAATGGTAATCTATAATGAAATAAATTTTACCCGTTAAATCTGACAAGAAATTCAATTGGATAATGCATACAGTACTCACATTAACTTGTCATTTGAAACAAATGAAATTTAACTTAGGCTAACAAAATAAATATAATTACCTATTAAATTCATATAAAATATAAAGTTAATAAGACTAACTACATTTTTCAAATAATTAAATATTTATCTTATAATTAACTTAAAATTAAATGATGACAGCGATTAAAAATCTATCTAACGAATTTAGGATTGATAGTTTATGAAAAACATACTAAGCTTTATATTTTGACCACGATTGGTATTTTTTGACAGAATTAAACTATAAAAAATACAACAATCCGCCATAATATATTCAACACCAATAAAAGCGTATGACGTCACGTTTATGTAAACACAATTTTTGTTGCGTTTGAACATTGTCAAATATTTTAAGATTCCCAACTATTAGTTGAACATTTTCGTGTTCCAAAACCCCAATCAAATGAAAGTTAGTAATGACTTATTTATTTTACCAACTGTCATTTAAAAAAATACACTATTTTATATTTTCTTGTTTTCAATGACAATTTTAATCAATTTATTCTATTTACACTTTAGTTATTACTAAAACCAATCCCATAACATGATATTCCATATAATTGCTAAATAATAGTTTATATCATTTGACAACTGATATATAAATGAAATGTTCAGTAATGCAAACAATGGTGGGTATACAAATGAACAAACCTAACTTCAATAAGATCAGATATAATATGTACTAAATTTGAACTACAATTAGGATAATTATACACAGTAATTTAAAATATACGAATAAAGTAAACAGTTATTGCAAAAGATCTTCACAGAAATAAAATATACAAACACGACATACTAGTGTTGTATTGCGTAAAATTGAACTACTTACTTCGCACTGTTTTCATGTAAGTAACACAAACAAATAAATTACTGAGACACTACACACTCCATTTATACATTGGAGAATTTAATAAAGCAGTTTTTCCAAGTTAGTTATCATGCCTATTACGATACTTTCAATTTGAGCTAATACAAACCTTTGAATGCAAGATAATATGCTGTTTTTAAAAAACCCTCAAAGTACCGAAATGCTAGGATTATGTCTTTATTCAGTTCACGTAGAAATGATTTTAAATCACATTGTTTGCGTTTAATAGGTTTGTATAGACTCGAAAGCTAGAATTAAACAAATCAATAGTGAAATTGTTAATACCAACCTTTCGTGTGATTATTAGTTACAGGTCTTTGATTATATAACGTCTTAGAAAACGAATTACAACGGATAGCTGGATTAGGAGGATCATAATCTTCCAGAGAATATATTTTCTTATTTCTAGACGAATATCCAAGCCTTTCACTACTTTTTAAACAAGAATGATTTTCATTTTGAATATCGTCGGTATCAAATAGACCTGAATTCGGTTTGTCGACCAGTATGTCAGATTGATAATCTACAATAAAAAATTCTAAACAGTCTTTCATCTGAAAATTTACGTGCTTCCAAATAAATTCCCACAATTTGTCACAAATTTACATTAAATTGTTATATGTAATTAATGCTAGTTTATTAAAAAAAAAAATTATAGGGTCAGGTAGGTCACCTAATAATTCGGTTAAAAATAAGACTTGTTTATAACTCTGTTTAAAAAAAAGAAAAAAATATGAATGAACTTAAAAGTACGCTTTATGGGTACCCTGTTAAACATAAATATTTAAGCTTGATACTTATCAGATTGAACGTTGAGACATTTTGTTACGAGTAAAAGATATTTGCGGGAAAATATTAAAACAATGATTACGAAATTCTTGTTTGCGACTTCTCATTCCTCCATGGGCGCCATCTACCCCGGCGTTATGAATCAAAACCAAGCGGGGGAGACCGGTAGTTTTAGTAGGTGTGCAGCCGTTTAACATGAAACTTTGTTGTTTGAAGGTTAGAAAACGAAATATACATTTGGGGAAATATAATACAATGTGGAGCGTAATAATACGATAATAAAAGAGATAATAACCTCTGTGACTGACAGAACAACAACTTCAAGTATACCACCAGACAACTGATCAGAAGCTGCTCGAATGGAAAGAGAAGCCCCTTCATGGAAAACATATAAATGACGTCAACCAAGATTATGTCGACAGTTCAGCGTCGAACCACTGGTTAATCTCTGGTCCTATGTTTCCTGAAACGTAAGGCTTTATATTGGCAATCCAAGATCAAGTAATTCCAACTAAGAACTATCTAAAGTACATCGTCAAAGACACTTCTATCAACAACGACAGATGCAGATATGGTTGCCAAACATCTGAATCTATCCAACATATTACAGGAGGTTGCCAAAGGCACGTTATGCGTGCCTTAGAGGGAGTGTGCTGCCATACACTGTATGGTCAAGTCGGATTAATAGAGACAATAATAATTTGGGTATCAAAATACGTGGTAAATATATGTCAATCCAAGAAAACAAAGAAAAAATGTGAAGAAGAAACGAAGAAACAGACTAAAAATGCGCTGAAACACCCACCAATTGGCAATGAAGACGAAGTTATACCCTACGGACGAAAGTGGTTTAGAAAATATCGGTTTGTCAGACATATTTGATCAACATAAGGAAACATTCGATGATCTGTTGGAAATCAAATTGAATTTTAATCGTTTGAACGAAACCAATGGTATAAACGCCCGCTAAAACGATTCCTCTATTGTTCTGGTCAACCTGAACCTGAGGCTACTGTAGAAGCAAACCTGAATACGCAATTAAAAATTTTATTCTTGTATGTCACGTAATGAAGAAGATTTAAGTTTAATTAACAGGATCAAAAAATTCTTTGTGTATCTGAAATGTTAGGTATGTTATACGTATTCATAATAATAAATCGTGTAGTTCGCGGGTTGTAAAAAAATAGCTCCAAGGAATCTACCACCTGTTGTATGAAACGACTAGAGGTCACAATTGTCCGCTGACCTACAATCTATCGTTGCTTCTCCACCAACCGTATGAAATGGTCTGGTTTTTACTAAATTCATCTGGGAAGTGACAACCCCACCGGCCCGAAACCCAGAGTCAACTAACCAGGGTCATATGGTGACATCATCCATGAAACATAGAGTTAACAAGTAGATTACCGGAGGTGCCGGAGTTACCATCACTGAATTTATAATGCATATTTTACAAATTGACGAAACCTGACACAAGAATGGATAACATCGAATTCGTCAAAAATTATGTCGAGAGCTTCAAACCACCGAAAAGAGTTGCAGATCCACATCAAGTCATCTTGAAAAATTGAACACAATAAAGAACGAACTAAGTTGATGGTGAAATACTAAATCGAATAACAATAGATACTCAACTGCCACATTATATTAATACATTAGAGTCGCAGTACACCATAATCAATCAATAAAAATTAACTCCACAACTATCCTAGTGAAACCACGAGCCTACTTCTGGGGAGCAAAAGTTTCTACAATTCACATAACTCCAAATCCATCGGTTATTTTACGGGTTTTCCCGTGGTGGTCTAATGAAATTTCTTACGAACGTTTCATCAGCAACTGCGATAGACCTGTTATGATAAATGTCTAATATACATTTAAATTTCCAATGATACCTTTCGTAAATAAAAATGAAATTTCATTTCATTAATATGAAGCACAAATAAACAAAAGAATAATTTAAATTTCTCCTAATTGTGAAAATAAAATATAATACAAACCTTTTCCGTGATAACTCTTCAATTGATTAGATTTTTGATTATAAAACTCCGAATAAAAATCAGAGCGGGTCGTTGGATGAAGGAGATCATAATCCCCCCTCAGATATGGTTTCTTGTTATTTCTGTCTGTTAATTCATAAACATTATCTATTAAGGCATTATCAGAGTCCTTAGAAAAATGCGTCATCTCATTTCTGTTCGGATAATTAAAGTGTTCACCAATCGAAGATCGAGCTTTATTGAGTGTGTCATAAAATCTAGCTGTTCGAAAGGTAGCTGCATGAGGTACCTTATACACACATTGACGAACTGCAATAAAAATAATGTTTAAATTCTATTCTTAATCACGTATATAATATAGACATGTAAAGAGACTATATTACGGACACAACAGAGAGTAGACAAATTGACAATATCCCGGAATATACGTAAATCCAGGCTAGACAAAAAAGTTCAGATTGTCAAATGGTATTCCCAAAAAGCACTGTTAGACAAATCAGACAGAACACATATGTAACACCTTCAATGTCAACTTTTTCTAGGAAATAATTTGGGAATATAGTAGATTTATCTCACACTATGGTTAGACAAACTTTAAAATGACATACACACACACACACACACACACATATATATATATATATATATATATATATATATATATATATATATATATATATATATTTGTTTTTAAGTTTTCGGTGGCACTAAATGTATTAGATGGTTTCCGGGAACTCATCCGCGTAGTTAATAACTGATCCCTGCCGGGATCGATGGTAAAATGACGACTTTTCGGCAGAGTCACATCTGCCCTCTTCAGGTCGGTTCGCATAATTCTCGTAGCCTTCTGCTTTCGCTTCTAGTATTCAGTATTCGAGTAACTAGAAGCGAAAGCAGAAGGCTACGAGAATTATGCGAACCGACCTGAAGGGGGCAGATGTGACTGCCGAAACGTCGTCATTTTACCATCGATCGCGGCAGGGATCAGTTGTCAACTACGCCTAATACATACATACATACATACATACATACATACATATATATATATATATATATATATATATATATATATATATATATATATATTGTCACAATATATTACAAGTTATTAGGCTTGTTCATAGTAGCCAGCTGCCAACGATTCCAACGGTTTGTGAAATTCTACGCGAATCGAGTGTTGGCATAGTCAATTGCCGAAATCGCTGATTGGC
This sequence comes from Octodonta nipae, assembly GCA_034190945.1. Taxonomy (NCBI): domain Eukaryota; kingdom Metazoa; phylum Arthropoda; class Insecta; order Coleoptera; family Chrysomelidae; genus Octodonta; species Octodonta nipae. The sequence goes on along the minus strand of CM067216.1, from coordinate 69,712,199 downwards.
GTAGAATTTTTCAAACCGTTGGAATTATCAGCAATTGGTCTCTACGAACGTATACGGTCCTCACTTTGTATATCACTCTCAAATAGTCCCAAAATGTGTAATTATTAATTCTAGCATTATTTTGACTGGACCTCACTTTGACGAAAAATGCAAATTTAGTTCAGCGAATTTTAGACTGAGGGCGCTTCACCGTATGTATATTTTCACGAAGTATATTTTTACGACTATTCAAATATTATGCTATGCAATAAGTGAGGACATATAATCGGCAACCATGAACAGTCCTCACTAAGAGTGTAGGTTGGTATAACATTCTATTTATTAATATACATGTTATTTCCATTGACGTTTAAGTAAGTAGTAAATTTCTTTGGTCGATGTTTACAGTTAAACTGAAAATTCTAATTTTCGTTTATTCTTTGACAATCTTCAGGAATAAAATATTTGAGGCTAGATATTGTTATAAACTCCGAGGGTTCAATTAATTAAAAACTAATATTCATTAAGTATCACTTTCTAGAAACTTTTATTTACATCAAATATTCAAAAGAGCTGATTCGAATATCACAATAATAACACGAAATAATCTCTTCGCAATAAATAACTAACTCCTCGATGCTGGGCCGCTCCTTTTAAAATCCGCATCGAATTCTTCTAGCAAAACCGAGTGTCAATTTTAGAAGTTGTCGAGTTATTTCGAGATAAATTTTTTTGTCCTCTCAGCGATTGATGTATTGAAATAAAATGCTTTACGTTACTCGCCAAGGACGGAATAGATAATTTATAACACTGCCCTCCTTTTAATTCTGATCGTCCTGGTCAGAAACATCCTCTCCATGGTAAGGAGCGAGTCGATCTAAATGGACCACCTTCAACTTAGCCCTGAGGTATCGACGGATACGGTAGACGACGTCATTAATCCTCTTGACCACCTCGTATGGACCATCCTAGGCGGGCGTAAGCTTTGGAGATATACCCTTGCTCCGTTGGGGGTTGTATAGCCAGACTTTGTCCCTCTCTTGCAACCCGAATGAATTGACTTTGAGGTCATATTATGTCTTCATCTGGTCACTGATGGCCAACATCTGCGTTCGGGCTAATTCGTGTATTGCCAGCATGTTATGTCGGAGCATAATCGTTGATGGCTTGGGAAGGTTCTTCGGGGGAGCGAAAAGTCAAATCACAGGGTAATCGCAGCTCTTTTCCGAATAGGACCCTGGCTGGAGCCAGGCCTGTACTATTATGGACGGCCGAGCGATATGCCAACAGGATTAGATGAATAGGCTCATCCCAATCAGGTCTTGTTCTAATGTCCTGTTGAATCTTTCCACCATTCCGTCTGACTGTGGGTGCAATGGTGTTGTTCCCGTTTTCCTGATCCCCAACATCGTACAGACCTTCTGGGATACATTCGATTCGAAGTTACGCCCCTGGTTTGAATGTAGTTCCAACGGGACGCAAAACCTGCTGAATAGCTGTTATACCAGCACCGTCACTACCGTGGCTGCCTCTTGATTGAGAGTCGTCTATGCCTCAGGCCATTTACTGAAGTAATCCATTGCGACCAAAATGTATTTGTTCCCCCTCACACTGCCGGGAAATGAACCGGCGACATCGATGGCAATTCTCTCAAAGGGAACGCCCACATTGTACTGCTGCATTCTGTCCTTGGTCGGGGTCTTCGGGCTCTTACTGGCTGCACAGGTGTCACATTTCCGGCACCAAGCTCTGACGTGTTCGAAGTAGTACCGCTGGCGAACTTTGTCTAGGATTTTATTCATACCCAGATGACCCCCGATAATCCCATCATGTACTTCAGTCAGGATGGCTGGTACCTTTTTTTTGGAACTACCAGCTGGGACTTGGTTTCTCGACCGTTAGTGCTTTCCCAAATTCGCTTGAGCTTACCATTCTTTACTCTTAGAGAGTCCCATTGGGCCCATAACGATTTCAGGACGCCCAAGTATCCAGCTACTTCGTCTCATCGTGGTCTAGGTGCCCCTCTCTTTTTGAGCGACAAGATGCACTATTCCGTTGTCCAGTCTTCATTGGCCTGCACTAAGATCTGTCTGATAGAGATACCTTCTCGCTGTTCGGTCTTCAGAAAATGTCCGCATTCTACTCTACAGGGTCTTCTTGATAGGGCATCGGCATTATTGTGCAAACGGCCGGCACGATGTTCCACCTTGAAATCGTATTGCCAGTTGTTATTCCGGTGTCTTCATGTCCAGTAGCCATTTGAGGGCGGCATGATCTGTCCGGATTAAGAAACGACGACCGTAGAGGTATTTATGGAAATGATCTACAGCCCTTATTATTGCAAGAAGTTCTTTTGTGGTGACGCAATAATTTCTTTCCGGTTTCGAGAATTCACAGCTGTAGTACCCGATCACCATCTTGCACCTGGGGTAAGACGGCCCCCAAAGCTCTGTTGCTAGCGTCGGTGTCTAAAATGAACTTGCCGGAGTGTGTAGAAAAGGCTAGGATTGGGCTGGAACATAGTGCTGCCTTCAGTCTCTGAATGATATTTCGCAATCATGATTCCAACGGAAGGTCTCTTTCTCAGTGGTCTGCCAATGTAGAGGCGCGGCAATGGTGCCAAATCCCTCAACAAATCGCCTGAAGTAGGAACATAGGCCCAAGAAGCTTCGGAGTTCATGCTTGTCTCTTGGGACTGGCCAATCACGGATGGCTTCTATCTTGTCCTCGTTGGTGCGGATTCCTGACTCGGAAAGAACGTGGCCCAAAAACTCTACTTTTTTGGAACATGAAACACTTCTTCGGGTTGAGTCTCAGGTTGGCGTTAATATCTAGAGTTCTGGTTTTACCCATGACCAGAATGTCGTCGAGGTATAATAAGCACGTTCTCCATGTTAACCCGCTCAGGTCATACTCCATTAGCCTCTCGAATGTTGCGGGAGCATTACATAACCCAAAGGGCGTGACTATGAACTGAAACAGCCCTTTACTAGTGGAAAACACTGGCTTCTCTCTGTCGTTTTTATGTAGACCAACCTGCCAATATCCACTCTTTAGGTCTAGTGTGGAGAACCAACGGGAGCCTGCTAGTGTGGTCAGAGGGTCATCAATTCGGGGTAGTGGATAGCTATCTTTTTCTTCGTGACGTTATTCAGCTTGCTGTAATCGACGCAAAATCGGGTGGTGCCATCCTTCTTTTTAACTAGCACGACGGGAGCAGACCATGGGGTTATGGATGGCTCAATAACTCCGTTTTGTAAAATGGACTCGATATTTTCCTCGACTGTTTGTTGTTGCCCTAATGGTAGTCGTCTAGGTGGTATTCTGATGGGTTGAGCCTTTCCGGTGTCTATTCGGTGCTGAATGATCTTGGTGCGACCGGTGGTTCTATCTTACCTGTTGAAAATTTGCCAGTACTTTGCGATAAATTGCTTTACTTTCTTCTGTTCCTCAGGTGTAAGGTGTGTCAAATTGTCAGCAAACTGTTGTATGAACTCTTTACTGGGACCTGTCTTCTTCACTGATGTCTGGTACACTTCTTTGTCATTGATGATGGCCTCTACTGGCTCGAAACAAGCTATATCTTGACCATTAGCAATTCTAATGTCATTGTTGGGCAAATTCAGGACTCTAATTGGTATATTTCGTCCGGTTTTATCTATAGCCCGTCCAACTAAGTAGTCATGAGCCGAGTGTACGGGCTCCACCATTCCAACGCAGCTCTCAGGATTGCTTTCTAGTTGCCAATCAATTATCTGTTCCGTTCGACCGGGAATTCTAGTTGAGGATTTTGCCTCAATTTTTATGGAGGTGGCTGAACTGTTGACGGCCGTGTCAATACAAATTCCTCAGTTAGGAACCGAAGAACATCATATCTCGGGTCGAACATAAATCCATGCTGGCTGGTTAGGTCCATACCAGTATGAAATCGTCCTCAATATTCGCTACCAGGACCCTATGCCGGATTCGGTTGTCCCCTAATTATAGTACTACATCTGCCTCACCCTGTATTGACATGGACTCACCGGTGACTGTTCTGAGCTGGATGTTGTTGGTAACTGGCCGGATTTCTGGATTCCCTCAAAACTCCGGACTTGGCAATGGACACAGCGGCGCCGGTGTCGATGGTGATGGTAATTGCTCGGCCATTGATGGTGCCCCTGATGAGTAGGCTGCTGCTATATCGGCAAAATCCCCGATGGATACTGTTCAGGGGGCTGGTGGAGGGTTAGTCAGCATTCGCCCCCTTATGCTGACTGATTGGAGTTTCCCTGGTTGGTGAAGTTGTTGTTTTGGCTACTTCTGGTTGATGATCGTTCAGGTAGCCCCACTCTGCAGTCACGTTGAATGTGCCCTGTCCGTCCACACCGGTAGCATGCTCCTCTGTGGTCAGTTCTATGTGATCGTTCTAGAAGTTTATGGATTCCGAACAACAATGCCTGGAAGGATGGTTCTTGTTCGTCCTGGATGAAGGAAACTGCTCGCACCCTCGGTTTGGACATATTCATGACTGCCTCTACTTCCAAGGCCCGAAGTAAATCTTCATTACTTTTCTTGATGCCACTAAGTCTTATAGTTCTTTGTACTTCCACATCCTTGATACCGTTTATGAAACTCTGTGTGACCAATTGGTCTTTCGTTTCCTCGGGCAGGTCTGGGTAATACAAGTGTACTAACCGTCTGATCTCTCCTTCGAATTCTTGTTAGCTCTCTCCGGATTTTTGCGTTTTTTCACTTAGTTGCACCTGGTATACTTGGCTCAGGGATTGATATCGTATCTTTTGTCCAGGATGGCGATGATCTTGTCGAAATTGCCTTGACTGGAATGCTTTGGAGGATTTCTAAGGCCGGACCTTTTAAGGAAATTACAAGAGAGGTAGATTTTTCTTGGTTATCCCATTCATTAGCTGTAGCCACGGCTTCAAATTGCCGTTTATACATGGGCCAAGATGAACTTCCATCAAATGTGAGTGGTTGTTAACGGAACCTTTGATACTAATGGTGTTTTGGTATTTTTCTCGCTGTAAGTCCTGTTGAATTTTTTAAATTTCTGTCTCTACCTTGTTTTGGATGACACTGATTTTCTCTTGTACTTCACTTTACTGTTTTTTTAATGGAACTGACTTGGTCTTGAATTGAACTGATTTCAAATATTACTTGGCATTGGATGGAATCGAGGTCATCTACTTTGGTTTCAAGAGTATCCATGGTATTTTTTATGGTCTTAATGTCATCATTTATCTCTTTTATGTCTGACTCAACTATTTGCATTCTTTCATTAACTGTTTCATTAACTTGTGCTACTATTTGCATTAATTGTTTATCAATATTAGTTAAAAGGTTTTCTAATTCTATTTTACGTTTTTCATGAAAAGATTTCACTAACCTTTGCTCGATTTCTTCTTGATGTTGTTTCTCCTTTTTTTCAAATCTGTTCAACTATAGAAATCACTATTATATGGTCTAGAAGTTGCTTCTTTAAAGGACCAGACACCTTTCTTATGGAAAAATGGACTTCCGTCAAATTGTTTGCAATTTTGGTATGTTGTAGAAGTTCACGTTCTGATAAAAAGAGTCCGTGCGCTCAAACAGATTGTATGACTAGTTTTCGAGATACAGAGTGTTAAACATCGAAAATGCCGCTTTTTGATATCGTATTTCCAATGAGAGACGTGCTTTATTTCCGGTTATTGGAGAAATTGTGATTTGTACATTATTGGGCATAAATATTTCACAAAACAATTGTCATAAGTTTTGGTGGATTACAGGATATTTAAAAAATATGTAACATGTGATTTTTGAAAAAATATTTTTTTTATTGCACAATTAATATCTCGTTAAATTAATAATTTCTTGGAAGTGCTTCATATAATATACAGTGTGAGCCATAAATATAGCTAGAGAATCCATATATTATTCTTTCCTATTAATGACTCACCCTGTCCATACCATTCGTGCTGAAATTTTAATAAGACATTAAATAGATATATTATCCGTCTCTTTATACTCAACGGGATGTTTAGCTGAATGCAAAAACTATAAATACTGAGAAAATGTATTTTTTATACTACCCCGTAGTTTTAAATTCTCTCCGTCAACTTTGAATGTTATTACATTTTTACGTTAACAAATGTTCAGTGTTTTACTGCTCAGAATATTATTAAAATTGTATGACTAGTTTTCGAGATATAGAGTGTTAAACTTCAGAAATGTCACCTTTATCGCATCAGATTTCTCATAATAGATGTGTTTTATTTCCCTTTATTGCAGAAGACGTGGTTTGCACATTGTTTGACATAAATATTCCACAAAAAAATACTATCAATTATTTGTTATTACAGGGTGTTTCTCATATACGTAACATGTTTTTTAGAAAACTCATTTTTTTATTATAATGTTGAATACATAAGAAGATCTAATTGCTCAGTTAATATAGTGTCAAAGAAATTAATTTTTGGACGTATTCATACATTATACAGTGTAAGTTGTAAATATTGCTAAAGGGGGCATCTATTATTTATTCCATTAATAGGTAACCCTGTATAAACCATGCGTCCTGGAATGTTTATATTAAATTATAGAAATCAACGACTCGTCACACTAAATTCTACAGGTTTGCAAAAATTGTACAAATTAAAGTATTGTAGTTTATACAGGGTTACTCATTAATGGTAAAAAATGGTATATCCCAACTATAGCCATATTTACGACTTACACTGTATAATATATGAACACATCGAAGAACTCAATTCTTATTAATTGTGCGATTACATCTTATGTATTCATCGTTGTAATAAAAAATGGGTTTTCTGAAAAACATGTTACATATATTGGAAACACACTGTAATCAAAGATAATTAATGGTAATTGTTTTATTTAATATTTTTGTCAAATAATGCGAAAATTATCTTTCCAGTAATGTACGGAAATAATACATGTCTGCTATAAGAAATCTGATAAGAAAATGGAAACATTTCCGATGTTTAACACCCTATATCTCGAAAACTTGTCATACAATTTTAACAATATAATAACTCTGAACATTTGTTAACGTAGCAATGTTATAACATACAAAGTGGACGGAGAGAATTTAAAATTACAAGATAGTATAAAAAACTACTTTTTTTCAATATGTATACTTTTTGCAATGAGTTTAACATCCTATTGAGTATCAAGAGACGGATCATATATCTGTTTATTGTCTTATTAAAATTGCAGTACGAATGGTTCATATAGGGTGACTCATTAATGGGAAAAAAACAATATATGTCTTCTCTAGCTATATTTATGGCTCAAACTGTATATTGTATGAAGCATATCCAAGAAATTATTACTTTAATGAGATATTAATTGAGCAAAAACATCTTATGTTTAAATGAATTTATTTCAAACGCACCGTTCTGAGTCAGAACGTCTGACCCTGAATCGCCACAATATAAAAAAACGTAAACATATAACGACTAGTCAAAACAACTGTGAATTTGCCGGAATAAAAATCTATGGACCTCACTTCATGCGTAGATTTATAGGACGTTATCGCCACAATATACATAACTACTTAAATGTTGCAACTATGCGTAGCTCTCGCTTTGGTAGGTCCAAGTTATATACTGTCCTCAGAACGTTAGTAGTACATTAAAATTATTGTTGGACCTGAGTTGAATAGTAGCTTATAAGGTTCTCACTTCGTTTTAATATATTTAGGGAACAAAACAATTTTATCTTACATTTTTTGTGCGTATATTAGTGAGAAAATTGAAGCTATTTTAGAGTTAATATTTACTGGATAAAAAAATTCCCTTAATTTTTATTCCTTCTGCCGGTTCTCACATCATGTGCTCTACAGTAGGCCCTCACTTTATACTACAGCTAAATTTATATATATATATATATATATATATATATATATATATATATTTGTTTATAAGTTTTCGCGGGCACTAACTGTTTCAGGTGGTTTCCGGGAACTCATCCGCGTAGTTGACAACTGATCCCTGCCGGGATCGATGGTAAAATGACGACGTTTCGGCAGAGTTACATCTGCCCTCTTCAGGTCGGTTCGCATAATTCTCGTAGCCTTCTACTTTCGCTTCTAGTTACTCGAATACTAAGATTTTCTGAAGCGAGCGCGCTGTTATATAGTCGCGGCTCGGCGCCTATCGGTTGACACCGTGAACGGCTGCGTGTGATTGGCCCTTGGCGCTCAGTGGGCACGGCTCCATCCTGCTGATTTGTTATTTCCGGTTGAGTTGTTATTGAACGGGTCCGGGCCGGTACGGTGTTTAATAGGATTTTCCAACAATTCGATAAGTTCTGAATTTCATTGCGTGCGTTTAGACTGTGAGGTCTCTTCGCTATTTCAATTGCCTCTCTTACGAATCTTGATTTCGGATGTTCTATATTTGCCAGTACTCTGGTGTTCTCAAAGTCTATTCGGTGTGACATCGTGGTGGCGTGTTCCGCATTAGATGTTGTTTTTTCCTGCTTTCTTACAATGTTCTGGTGTTCATCACGTCTAGCTTGAATTCTTCTATTAGTTTGCCCCACATAGGTTTTATGACAGTCTGCACATGGAATCTCGTACACTCCCTGTTGTTCTAAAGGGATCCTCGTCTTCGGAGTCCTCAACACCGTGCTTATTTTTCAGTCTGTATTGAAAATAGTATCGATATTGTGTCTCCGTAGAATTCTTGCAATACTATGGCTAAGGGATTCAATTACGCTATTGCTCCCTCTCATATACCAACAGAGAACATAATACCTTTAGAACAACAGGGAGTGTACGAGATTCCATGTGCAGACTGTCATAAAACCTATGTGGGGCAAACTAATAGAAGAATTCAAGCTAGACGTGATGAACACCAGAACATTGTAAGAAAGCAGGAAAAAACAACATCTAATGCGGAACACGCCACCACGATGTCACACCGAATAGACTTTGAGAACACCAGAGTACTGGCAAATATAGAACACCCGAAATCAAGACTCGTAAGAGAGGCAATTGAAATAGCGAAGAGACCTCACAGTCTAAACGCACGCAATGAAATTCAGAACTTATCGAATTGATGGAAAATCCTATTAAACACCGTACCGGCCCGGACCCGTCCAATAACAACTCAACCGGAAATAACAACTCAGCAGGATGGAGCCGTGCCCACTGAGCGCCAAGGGCCAATCACACGCAGCCGTTCACGGTGTCAACCGATAGGCGCCGAGCCGCGACTATATAACAGCGCGCTCGCTTCAGAAAATCTTAGTATTCGAGTAACTAGAAGCGAAAGCAGAAGGCTACGACAATTGTGCGAACCGACCTGAAGAGGGCAGATGTGACTCTGCCGAAACGTCGTCATTTTACCATCGATCCCGGCAGGGATCAGTTGTCAACTACGCGGATGAGTTCCCGGAAACCACCTGAAACATTTAGTGCCCGCGAAAACTTAAAAACAAATATAGTGAATCTCTACGGGGAGAATACTTCTCATTTGTGTAAAACATTTGAGAAATTACGCGCGAAAAGAATCAAACTTTTGTGCGATCTACATTTTTTACAACGATGCCGCGATGAAGGAGTTATTCCGAAAAACATGACGGTAAAGTTCTGGAAGAACAACAGAAAAACACAGAATATCTTATGGAAAGCTAGTTGTGCCCTACTCAGGGAAGCCATACGTGATGTCAGAAGGGATTTGGATGTTCTTAATACTAAACTCCTAGATATCCACCTACAGGTAATCAATACACTCCACCCAATAATATTGGGATAAATTCGATGAGATTATCGAATTTAGGGCCGAAACGAATGCAGAGTTAACAACAATGCAACAACAGGCAAAATTTAACAAATTGAAGCTCCAACAGAAGCCCAAAAACGAATTTTTCTCGGAAAATAACGGTCACAGTGTAACCTCAAGGCAATTGCAAACGAATAGAACCGTTTATAACTTATCTTCGGTCCAATTGAACTCTACCTCGATTGGCGTGTTGGCTAAGGGATTCAATTACGTTATTGCTCCCTCTCACATATCAACAGAGAGCATAATATGTGGCGTGGAAACAGCAGTTTCAAAATTAGATGCGAACACCGCTGAAATAATTAGACAAGATGTGTCACATGTTCTAAGAAAGTCTAAACCACCTAAAAGGAACCTATTTATAGAAGAAAATGAGGCCGTGAAACAACTGCGCCTCAACAAGGACATTGTCATTCTACCTGCTGATAAAGGAAATGCGACTGTAATTTTAGATACAGCGGATTATTCAAACAAAATCCAAATATTGCTACAAGATCCAGCATATAAACAAATTACTACTGACCCAACAACTTATCTAGAGAAAACAACCAAGGCCAAAATCCAAGCAAGTAGGATCGACAAAAATCTCCAACTGCAACTCATTCCGCGTGAAAAGTCATCGAGATGTCCGAAATTCTATGGGTTGCCAAAAGTACATAAAGAAGGTGCACCTTTGAGGCCAATAGTAAGCTCAATTGGATCCCCAACACAACACCTAGCCAAATACCTAGCCCAACAACTTCAACCGTTTGCAGAGAGGGCAGACTCATATGTAAAAAATTCGACACATTTGAGTGTCTTCTTGTAAGTTTTGACGTAGTGTCCCTTTTCACCAACTTCCCTATCGACGAAGCCTTGGATATCATAATAAAAAAATACAAACCACCTCAACACCTTGTAGACTTAACAAGGCACTGTCTGATGAACACCTATTTTGTTTACGAGAACCAACGATACAAACAAGTGGAAGGAGCTCCAATGGGATCGCCACTCTCACCAGTTATAGCGAACCTTTTTATGGGCAACTTTGAGGACTTGGCACTAAGAACAACAACTCTTAAACCCAGTTTGTGGTTGCGATATGTGGATGATACATTTGTGATTTGGCCTCATGGGAGGGAACACCTCAATACTTTTTTAGATCACCTTAATGGCATCCATCACAAAAAAAAATTTACCATGGAGGTTGAAGCCAACAATCAACTGCCATTCCTTGATGTTCTCATAAATAGGAAGCAAGATGGAACCCTTGGCCATACAGTATATAGGAAAGCAACTCACACCAACAGATACCTTCATGCTAATTCTCATCACCACCCAGCCCAACTACAAGCCGTCGTCAAGACTTTAGTAACCAGATCACAAATGCTAGCTGACCAGGATAACATCAAACAGGAAATGGACAGTTTAAAAACAGCTCTGAGACAAAACGGATTTACAGACCGAAATATACAAAGAGCCCTAAAGTCAAAACCGAGACAAACAGACGAGGAGCATGAGACACCAATAACCAAGGCTTATTTACCGTATGTCACGGGAACCACGGATAGTATTGCAAGAATCCTACGGAGACACAATATCGATACTATTTTCAATACAGACAGAAAAATAAGCAAGGTGTTGAGGACTCCGAAGACGAGGATCCCTTTAGAACAACAGGGAGTGTACGAGATTCCATGTGCAGACTGTCATAAAATCTATGTGGGGCAAACTAATAGAAGAATTCAAGCTAGACCTGATGAACACCAGAACGCTGTAAGAAAGCAGGAAAAAACAACATCCATTGCGGAACACACCACCACGATGTCACACCGAATAGACTTTGAGAACACCAGAGTACTGGCAAATATAGAACACCCGAAATCAAGACTCGTAAGAGAGGCAATTGAAATAGCGAAGAGACCTCACAGTCTAAACGCACGCAATGAAATTCAGAACTTATCGAATTGTTGGAAAATCCTATTAAACACCGTACCGGCCCGGACCCGTCCAATAACAACTCAACCGGAAATAACAAATCAGCAGGATGGAGCCGTGCCCACTGAGCGCCAAGGGCCAATCACACGCAGCCGTTCACGGTGTCAACCGATAGGCGGCGAGCCGCGACTATATAACAGCGCGCTCGCTTCAGAAAATCTTAGTATTCGAGTAACTAGAAGCGAAAGCAGAAGGCTACGAGAATTATACGAACCGACCTGAAGAGGTCAGATGTGACTCTGCCGAAACGTCGTCATTTTACCATCGATCAGTGGTCAACTACCTGCAACATATATATATATATATATATATATATATATATATATATATATATATATATATATATTTATGTGGAAAGGGAACAATTGTTTTATCCTTCCAAATGGTTCTCGGTCCTCGGTTTATATATTTTTGATTGAGAAGTCTTGTGTTTTTGGGACCATTGAAATAATTCTAATTTAGTTTTTCGTGGTAATTATTATATTTTACGTACGTTTCGACCAATTGTTGGTCTTTTTCAAAAATTTTCTTTTTTGTAAACTTTATGACAACATAATTTTACACACACTTAACCACTGTAAATAAAATTAACATACAAGATCTTGCATATTGACTGTCATGAGGCAGACAGATAAATATTTAGTTGTAGTGGCGCAATACTTTTCAAATATGTTAATCTTATTTACAGTGGTTAAGTGTATGTAAAATTATGTTGTCATAAAGTTTACAAAAAAGAAAATTTTTGAAAAAGACCAAGAATTGGTCGAAACGTACGTAAAATATAATAATTACCACGAAAAACTAAATTAGAATTATTTCAATGGTCCCAAAAACCCAAGACTTCTCAATCAAATATATATATATATATATATATATATATATATATATATATATATATATGTATATATATAATTTACTCTCTTCGAGGTGTCATTCTTTTGTATGCAAGACAATATATATAATATATATTGTTTCTGGTTAGGGAACCTTCATCAGTTGCGTTTCCCACAGTTGAATGTCCTCTCGAACACTTCTTTATGTATTTGATGCTTTCCGTTAAATTTGAAGACGCGAGATGTAAAGACCGACATCTAGGATTTTCGGGGAAACTAGTACATAGAGGTTCCGAATCTGGAGCCGTTCGATGTAATTGATGTTACCCGTAATTCCTAGGTTAGAATGTCACGATTAATTTTCAGGTTAACTTCACCTGTCAAGTGATATTGAATACTCTCTTTGAGGTGTCATTCCTTTGTACGCAATTGCGTATTCCAAAAAGAGGCCATTCATTTTTGCCCTGCGACCGAAATTTTGGCTGTGTAAAACGGAATTTATACCCCAGAAGAATATTAATATTGACTTCGAGAAAAAGGCAACCATTTACTGTGAAGCAAATCCCATACACTGATATTACTTCACCTGTCAGAGATATTGAATACTCTCTTCGAGGCGTCCTTCTTTTGTATGCAAGACAATATAGAGTTATGGGCAAATGTGTGGAACCAAGTAAATATCTCTGGAATTATTAGAGATATCAAAATTAAATTTGGAAGGTGGATACAGTGCAGTAGATTGCCTATTTGTTCCCAAAATTTTTTTTACAATTTTGAACTTCCTGTTTTACCGGAAGTAATGTAGATTTTAAAATTTGCAATGAAACACCCTGTATAGTATTTTAGTTTCTGATGAAACATTTTATTGCGAATACAAAAAGACCTACCGAGATATTAACAGAAAAGTAACTAAGGAAAGGAAAAATCTAATATCCATTAAAGAAATACATAATCATAATTATTAACTAAATCTAAGTGATTTTCAAAACTTGGAAACTTAACTAAACTTAATGTATTAGATGTTCAAACTGAGCACCGTTTACTTCTTGACAATAAGCAAGTCGGATTTTAAATTCTCTAGTAACTTCTGGTGTAATTATCTGGAAGTCTTGAGTTATCCTTGCAGCTAATTCTTGCAAATTATTTGGTCTATCAACATAAACCTTAGACTTTAAGTAACCCCACAGAAAATAGTCTAGTGGATTAAAGTCGGCACTTCGTGCAGGCCATTCATAAGTACCCCTCTTCCAATCCATCTGTGATGAAATGTCCTATCTGAATGATCTCGAACAATGAGAGCGTAATGGGGTGGTGCTCCATCCTGCTGAAACCAGATATTATTTGGTAATTGTCCATTTACCCCCAATGCCGGAATAACGTGTGTCTCCAAGAACTGTAAATACCTATCTCCGTTTAAAGTTTCTTGTAGGAAGAAGGGTCCCACGATTCTCTTGTTATTAATGCCGGCCCAAACGTTCAATTTTTGAGGATGTTGTGTATGGGTCTCTTGTACCCAATTAGGATTACTTTGCGACCAGTAGCGGCAGTTATGTCGATTAACCGTACCATTTAAACAAAATGTAGCCTCGTCTGAAAATACATTTTCACAAAATTGCAAACGTGTCGAAATCGTCTTGGCAGAGTTCTTGAACGAGGCGAATTTTATATGGATAATATTTTTCTCGCCTTAATATCCTTCCTACTGAACGATGGCTAATTCCATGCATATTGGCGTGGTCGGTAGTGAATAAGTGAGGATTTTCTTCCAAAGATATAGCGACATTTTGAGCTACACCTTCATTACTTGCACTTTTTAACCGTCCACTTTTTGGTAAATTTCTAACTGTTCCACTTGTGTCGTACCTTCGCAAAGTTTTTGTCACTACTGAACGGGATATTTGTGTATTCGGATGAGCAATGTTAAAAAGGTCACAAACTTCTTGATGCGTCCTTTTCCTCTCCCCATACCCAATTATCATTAATATTTATATTCTTTCTCTTTCACTTAATTCGGCCATTTTACGATCAAATTAAAACAATACAATCTTTTTACGTTCAAATAAAAAAAAACTAATAACTTTTTTTGACAACTACTGTCATTTCTGCAATGAATTTCATGGACTACAAAACTTGATTCAGATTTAATTTGGGCCTGATTTAAACAAACGCACGTGTATTCGACTATGGAACAAGCAGTGCTGTTGGCTGCGACGGTATAATGCCACCGATTGGCCAATAGAAATACAAATCCTTACCGAGCGGTTTGTTTATATCGGGCGTAAATGAAATCTGAATCGAGTTTAGCTACCATCGAATTTTTCTTTTCCTTAGTTACTTTTCGGTTAATATCTCGGTAGGTATTAAAGTAAAATATATCAAACCCGATATTTTTGTATTCGCAATAAAATGTTTCATCAGAAACTAAAATACTATACAGTGTGTTTCATTGCAAATTTTAAAATCGACATTACTTCCGGTAAAACAGGAAGTTCAAAATTGTAAAAAATTTTGGGAACAAATAGGCAATCTACTACTGTATCCACCTTCCAAATTTAATTTTGATATCTCTAATAATTCCAGAGATATTTACTTGGTTCCACACATTTGTCCATCACTGTATATAATATACAGGGTGAATTTTTTTTGAAGATCAGTATGGGGATCTCGGGAACTAGCGGAGATAGACCAATGGTTAAATTGGGAAAGATTTGCAGTTTTACTGGCCCAATTTAATGACACTTTCGGATTTTTGTAAAAAATCATGGCTTACTAGATATTTTGAAAAAACGAAATTCTGTCGATTTAGTCAAATCCCTCTAGCTCCTTTGTTTTTGATTTTATAAAAAAAGTGTAAATATCAAAATTGAAGGGAATTGTATCCCAAATATGATTGTCATGTCCTCGTTTGCGTGACAGCTCTCGTTTTCGAGATCTGATACAAAATTATCTTTTTTTTAATGGAAACCATAGTTAGCTATAACCTCAAAAAATCGGACATTTTTAGAGCTTTTCAATGATATAATACTCGATATAGTTATTCATAAAAATAACGGAGTTATAGGTGCTTGTCTCTCTTATTTTCACTTTTAACGTAGATAGCCGTGAAAAAGATTGTTTTCACTTTGACATTTCCTCATTTGATAGAGTAAGATCCCAGAGCGATCAGACACAACTGATTTTCACATAGATGAAACCTCATGTTCTCAGTAGTGTCTTATGTGCTCAGAATACATGCGCGCTTGTGGAGCTTGCCGAGTGACACCTGGGCAGGTACCAGGTGTGAAAGGTAACTAAAATTATTAGTTATTTAACTGAAATTTTTATAGCTGATTTTTATATATATTTTGTAGTATTATTATAAAGTTATATCATAAGCGTCAGACACTTTTCATGGGCCAGAACTTTTGTCAGACGCTTTAAAGCTTTACAAAAAATAAATTAAGTATACTTATTTTTACATGTCTGACTTTTAAATATGTTGTTAAGACAATTGTTACAGTTATATTTATTTATTTTTTATATTATAGTTATATTTAATTAGTCAGACAAAATTGATTGACCAAACACCCTCTAAATAGCAAAATTATTCAGCTGTGAGTATGAGCGCGAGAGCATTATGCGCATGCGTCTCGGAGCAGTGGGACGGTCTTACTAACATAGTTCCCCTTCTCACAATTCGTGTAATTCTTCTGTGTATTGTGTATGTGTCCTTTGCGTGCAACCTAATGGTATACAGTATAGTTCGGATCTGTGAGAGCACATGTTTTTGTTGTTTACGTCGTGTAATTTGTGAGTGATTACATTAATTGATAACGTGACAATCCTGGAAGAAGCAAAATTAAAGTGTACATTTTGTAAAAAATCTCATGATAAATTAATATTATTTACCGAAGAAACATTTAAAAAGTGTAAAAACGTTTTAAAACAGCGAATAACCCATAACCTAAAATTCAAAGACGTAGTTTTACCTGAAGATTTGTATGATAATGGTTATCATCCAGAATGTTATAAAAATTTCACTGCTCTGTCCAAAAAATATTATTCCGTGATTCCAGAAAAAACAAAAAATAGTAAAAACAAAAATTTACCGAGCATTGTTGACAAACCATTTGTTGCATCGACATCAAGTTTACCTAGTAATACTAGTACTAATAGTGATCCATCTACAGCATCTACCTCAAGTGAACAAAATAATTCTACTGTTCCCGATTCAGATTTAGTATCAAACTCAATTCCAGCTAGTGCTATTCCTGAACCTATTGTAATATCTGAGCCAAATGTCGATGAAAGTATTGAATTTGAATCAGTTGAACCGGTGTCTTGTAATTCTGAAGATTCTTGTGTGGCAGGTGAAAGTGATTTTCATTCCTCTTCCCATCATATCCTATTTGAGAGTAATATAAATAATGACGGAAATCAAAAGTGTTATTTTGTGACCAAAAAACTAAAAGACATAAATTGAAAAGACTCCCATTGCATGCGTGCAGAAAAAATTAAATGAAGAAGACTTCGTGGAATTAATTGAGAAAGTGCAAGATGTAATGGATTCAACAATATATTATTACCAAAAATGTCAATTGGAATATTTCTATAAAATATCGTCAACGAAGAATACTGTTAAAACGTCTTGGCATGATCTTCGTCAACACCATCAAGTTGTTTTTGATAAAATTTGCAATTTTACACAGCAAAATGTCATAGAAAAAGGTCGATGTTATTTTCTCATCTATCTCCACAGATACTACTTGGAATTATTCACCGACGAAATAGATAACTGTAAAAATATTATGGGCAATTTCACTCCTCAAAACTTAGAGAGTAAAATAACCAAAATATTTTCAAAAGAGATTACGTTTATGATGTGTCAAAATAACAAGCTACTTGCCCCGAAACATATTTCTGTCACCGATGAGGAGTTATTAGAAAACATAAAGGATCAGGATATTATTAATAAAGCTGCATTAATATTAAGAACATCAGTATCGAAAGTTGAGAAAAAAAATTGCCAAATAATTTATCTGTACAGGACCTTAAAAATGGTGAAGTTTCAGTGCCAGAAGACCTATCCCAGTTTTATTCTACTCTTATTGCGGGAAGTAACAACAAACGAAAAAACAATTTTAAATGTGTTCGGATAGTTGAATCTTTGAGTCAGGATGCTGTATATGCCATCTTTAATGGCAAATACAAAACGTCAAAACATATTAAGCTTGGAATGGCTTCAAAAAGTTTAACAAGTAGTCGTAATATAATCGACATCATCCACAGATATGGTCATTGCATTAGCTATCCAGGTGTTGAGGAGCTGGAAACTGAAGCTACTTATTATGCTATGAAAAAATCTACGATATGTCCTGAAGCAACTAAAAAAAAATCCGAATCTATGTACTGGAGTTGCGTTTGATAATTTTGATAGGTTTGTGGAAACTAAAAGTGGGGAGGACACGTTACACGATACTGTCGGTATAATTTATCAAAACGAGGACTCAAATATTTCACATGAATCAGATACTCCACATCTGTCTTCTGCCACCAGCGAAGAATCTGCAACGCCGGGAAAACGACGACGAAGAACAGTAGAGGTTACTGAGGTAGAAAGTAGACCATACATGAAAAAACCCAAAATGACTGAAACTTTACAAGTTTCTATTCCTGAAGCTGAAGAAACACTGCCTAAAAATTTGCAATTATACAAATCTATTGATATCATCTGGATGTTAAGCCATGTATACGATTTACCAAATCTTCCAATGTGGGTTGGCTACAATTGTTTAATGAGCAATAATGAAAATAATCCAAAGCAAGTGGTTTCGTATCTAACTCCAATAAATTTAACACCCACAAACACATCGGTTGTTTTCGAAACCATGGAGCAAAGTTTAAAAATTTGCAATGAGCTTCACCAATCGTGCATTCAAGTAACTTATGATCTTGCAATAGCAAATGTAGCCTTGCAAATTCAATCTACTGAAGCACCTACGTTTGACAATTTATTTATTCATTTGGGACCATTTCATATCATGATGTCATACTTTAAAGCTGTAGGAAAATTTATAGCCCATTGCGGCTTGTCCAACGTCATGGTGCAAAGTGGTTTGTTAGCTTCGGGGTCAGTTGCTGAATTTCAGGATGGAAAACACTTCAATCGGTGTAAGAGGCTTCATCCATTGATCTCTGTAGGTCTGCAGATTTTACATTTTAAATCTTTTTTAGATATTAATAATGTAGAAGTATCAAATGAAATTATTGAAGAAATTACGCGTCTACAAAATACTCCAATGTCATCTTTTCAAATTGAAAATGATGAGTTAAAAGAACTATTCAATAGTTATTACATTTACAAACAGCAGACTCTGAACGGTGAGCATGGAAAAACAGCGCAGTTTTATTTGATATATATATAAAGCTGGTCAACTATTATTTAACTCTATCCAGAAGTATTCGTATTGGAGATTTTGACCTATTCAAGTACATATTACCGAAGATTACAAATTTATTTTTTATCTTTAACCAACCTAACTATGCTCGTTGGACTGTTAGATATTGCTCAAATTTATTAAACGTTTCCGAAAGTCATCCTAATCTGTATGAAGAATTCAAAGAAGGTTTTTTTGGCATTTGAAGAACCAATAAACCTTTCTCCAAACAACCAATTGATCTAGTTCTTGAACAAACAATAAACGCTGATGCAGCTATGAAACTAACTGGAATAATACATTTTACAAATTATATTTCTGCACGTCAACGGTGGGCCCGAAGTCATGATATCAGATCCACAATAATTAGATCTATTTATAAAGATTTGGACCTTCAGAAGGATCAAGACGTTTCGGCTGCGCTCACCAATCATGCTATAAAAAACAATGCTAAGCAATTGCGAAAATTTGTTGAAACTTTTGATTTATTTATAAACCCATTTGACTCACAAGTGCCAAAAGATCTGTTAATTAATATTTCATCGGATAAAGTTGCCATTATCCATGTGTCATCTTGATGGAGTTATTTGTAAAACCCAGAAATCGGCTGTGATGAAATCTTTAGAGAAAGAAGTAGAGCACATTGCATTTGATCGAGTCGATATTTTATTAATTGATGGTTTTTTTTTTGCTTCACACTATGAAAAATGTCCCAAAAACATTTGGAGGTATCTCTAAAAAAATGCTTCTAATGGTAACGCAGTTCACAGCCACAAGATACGACGTTATTTTTGATCAATATATCTGTCCTTCGATCAAAGATTACGAAAGAGATCTTCGCCAAGAGTCGACTCAACTGGATTTCAACATTACTGGCCCCGATCAAGTTAGACCGTCAGATTTTTTGAAAGAACTCAAAAATATTCATTTTAAACAAGCCCTCGTAGAGTTTTTTATTCAACACTGGTGAAATGGTACCATTCGTTGAGAATAAACAAATACTTATTAACTTCAAACAATATCATTCCTACGTAGTTGATAATAACAAAATTGTGTCAATTGTAGATGACAGTTTATCATGTCCAGAGCATGAAGAGGCAGACACAAAAATCGTTCTTTCATATAGCGATTATTATTTTAGGACATAAGCATAATTTGAAAGACGATGATTCCAATGAATGGTTAAACGCAGGCACCGAAAACAACCAAAGATATATTCATTTGACAAAAGTGTACGAGAACTTGGGGCCATCTTGCATCGAGATCTCGTCGAGTACAGTTCTCCCTTACCTGAAAAAGTGAGAGATAGGGAACTACCCGACAAAGCGCTCAGCGACACCGAGTTCAACGACATCGAAGCGGCGACTACCTGTCTGCCGGCAAACCCTTGGGTTTTTCCGGCAATTAGTCCTTCTCAGGATTAAAAATTAAGTCCCGTTCGGGACTAAAAGAATTCGTATTTACTGATAAAGTACGTACAAGTAAATTACTTTTGTGTTTCAGATGTCGAAATTTAAGAAGGAACCCCCCGACCCCGCGGACAAAGAATACAAAACAATGTAGAGGCGTTACGAAAAGAAACAGGCCGAAAACCTTCAGCTGAAACAGAAGCTGTAACAAGTGGAGAGAAAACACGGCGAGCAAATCGCAGAACTTTGCGCAACGGTGAAGAAAATTCAAGAAGAGAACGCTCTATTGAGAACGTTAACGGGGACTGAGAACACCCCGGTCACGGAGGCCCCAGTGAAGACGACAGCGACAACAACAGAACAAAATGGAACAGAGGACCAAACAGTGGAGGAGGTCGAAATGGACGACGGCTTCCAGGAGGTATCCAGAAAACGGAAGATCTCCAGCGCAGGATCAAGCAGGGCGTCCCCAACGCCAGAAAAGGAGGTGCGCATCCCTCCGGCAAAGCGACCGACGGAATCGAAGGAAGCAGGCAACAAAAAGAAGACAACGCCATACGTTCCGCCCAGGAATGTCGACGAAACGAAGATCCCACCGATAGTGCTTACCCAGCCGGAGCACTGGAAACAGGTGAGAGAGAAGATGGTTGCCTCAAACACTGGCTTCACGGCCAGCTGCAGGGGTAATCAGATAAGATAAATTGTTTGTCCGCGGAGGGGTATCTTTATTACAGGGAAAGAAATGGAAATTCCATACGTTCAACTTCCCGTCGAAGGACATCCGCGTGGTGATTAGAGGTTTAAATACCTTGACCACCACCGAAGAAATAGAGGAGGACCTGAAGATTAAAGGATTCAACCCGTATGGGTGTACGCCATGTACGAAAGAAGAACCATCACCTGCCTCTGTTTCTGGTAAAATTACCAGAAACTGAGAACAGCATCATAGAACTGAAGACAATACTGTACACCTGCGTAACCGTAGAAAAGCAGCGCCAGAAGACCTCACCGATGCAGTGCTTCAAGTGCCAGAGATTTGGGCACGGACAAGGAACCTGCCACGAAGAAGAGAGATGCGTTAAATGCTCTGGACCGCACAGGCCATCAGATTGCCCAGTCAAAGAGACGGAGCCAGCCAAGTGCGCAAACTGCCAGGAAGCCCATGTAGCCAGCTACAGGGGATGCAAAAAGGCACCGAGGCCAACAAAACCGGCGGGAAGACCACCCGCGGTCACAGGAGCTGTGAAACCGGGAATGTCCTACGCTTCCCAGGTCAGCGGAGCGGCGAAGTTCCCTCCTTTGCCACCAACAGCAGCTAGAAAGCCCACCGACCCAGAAACCAACGAAAACCAAGGCCAAAACACCACCCAACCCGCAGTTGGATGTCAACGCCGCTAGACGCGAGATTGCAGAACTGGGTAAAGTCATCCAACAGGCTTTACAAAGGCTCAACGAGGTCAACGCCCAATTAGTCCATCTCGATGGCTAATAGAGCGAGAGCAGCTTCCCTGAAGATAGCTTCGTGGAATATACAAGGAGCGAGAACCCGGCTACACGAACTGGGTGAATTTATCACTCAAAGTAACATAGATGTCGTGGCACTCCAGGAAACAAAGCTATCAGAAGGCAAGCGTTTCAACATCGAGGGATACACCACTTACAGGAACGACAGAAATGCAAGAGGAGGGGGAACAGCCCTTCTCGTGAAGACAAGAATACCACACCACATAATCCTGACCCCGGACAACCTTGCATCGACTGAAGCAACAGGTATTCAGGTAAGTATGACTAATAACCAAAGTATTACCATTTTTTCAGTATATATTCCTCCGAATCCTGGATTTTCGGATGCTGATTTCGACGCTCTACTGCCAGATCGTCATCACACAATCCTCATTGGTGACATGAACTGCAAATCACCACAGTGGAACAGCAGGACCACAAACGGAAATGGCGCAAGGCTAGTGGCCTATGCGGATACCCACATAACAGTCATGGGGCCTATCTCACATACACACTACCCTCACGACATAAACAGAAGATCGGATGTCCTGGACATCGCAGTCATCAAGAATCCGACACATCTTGCAGACATCCATACAGTCCAAGAGGGATCAACGGACCACAATCCGGTGATCCTGCTTGTAGGGGATCCAGACGAGCATAGAGACGAAGAAGAGCAACGCTTCCAGAAGGTGAATTGGGACCTATTCCGAAGGAACCTGGACCGCACACTGAGACCAATCCCTGTGATCGAAAGTAGGGAAGAGGTCGAAGCGGCGATTCAACTCCTAGAGGATGGAATCAATGCAGCTCTGGAAGCCAGCACTCGTAGCATCCGAAAACACAGAGACAAGAAGTACGCCAACCTTCCAGATGACATCAGGGAGCTAATCCTAGAGAAAAACAGCGAGAAGACGAGCTCAAAGAACAAGGCAACCGGACGACAAGCGTAGAGCCAACGCATTGAATCGGGCAGTCACTGAAGGTCTAAGAACGCATTACAATGATCGATGGAATGGTTACCTGGGGCAACTGGACCCGCAGAAACCAGGCTTCTGGAATCTGCAAAAAATCCTGAGAACGGACAGGCGTCCAGTACCCCCACTTCATGGCGAGCAAGGTATAGTCTACTCAGACCTTGAAAAGGCAGAAGCATTCGCTGACAGCCTTGAGAGAATGTACACTGAACCAACACGACGATGACGACGACGACCACGAACTCCGAGTCGAGAGGCAAGCCAGAAGGATAAGGAACCATGAGGACATCCCACCCATCAGGACCACGACCCCGGAAGAGGTACGGGACCAGATCAGACGTCTCAAGCAACGAAAAGCACCTGGACATGACCGTATATCCAACAGGATAGTCAAACGGTTCACCAGGAAGGCTGTCGTTTCCTTGACAAACATCAATGCAATGCTAAGACTCAGATACTACCCGAGGAGATGGATGTATGCCGACATTATCATGCTGCCTAAGGCCAATAAGGATGGTACTTTTCCACAAAACTATCGCCCTATTAGTCTACTACCAGCCATGAGTAAAGTAGCAGAAAGGATCTTCGCGAATCGACTCCAAGAGACCATAGACGATCTGAATGTGATTCCAGACCAGCAGTTTGGATTCAGACATCGACACGCCACCGAACATCAAGTTCTACGCCTTGTAGAATACGCCTCAGACGGACTCAACCGGAATCGAAAAACAGCCTTCATCTTCCTGGATGTAGCAAAAGCCTTCGACCGAGTATGGCATGACGGACTATTAGTCAAGATGGACCAATTAGGATTTCCCACTAACATCATCCAGCTTGTGGGCTCCTTTTTGAGACATCGAAGAGTAAGAGTACGAGTAGGCCAAGAGCACTCCAGATACCGGACCACCGAGGCAGGGGTTCCCCAAGGAGCAGTCCTGTCCCCGATGCTATTTTCAATCTACACTGCAAACATCCCAAGACCAGCCGGCGCTATAATTGCCCAGTTCGCCGACGAGGCGGCTGCAGCAAGCCACTGACAATTTAGCTGAATGGTGCCTTCAGTGGAAGATAGCCATCAACGAGGGCAAAACCCAAGCTCTGTTCGTCAACGGGAGAAGCCGCACGATCGTTCCGAAAGGAAACCTGACCGTCAACGGCAGACAAATTCCATGGAAGAACGAAGTCAAATACCTTGGAGTCATCATCGACAAGGGGTTGACTTTCACGAGGCACGTCCAAGAGACTCGTAATAAAGTCCGGGCTGCCCGTGCCAAACTTTACCCCTTAATAGGAAGAGGAAGCAAGCTGGGACTCTTAAACAAGCTGACTCTCATCAAGACAGTCATCTTGCCAATGCTGACGTACACTTCAACAGTATGGGGACACACCAGCAAGAGCAACAGGCAGGCCATCCAAAGGCAGGAGAACCTATGCCTACGCCTCGCAGTCGACGCACCCTGGTTCGTTCGTAACACGGTCATTTTCAACGATTTACGACACCAACCACTGCTTGCAGAAATGAAGAGGAGGGCCAGAGAGGCTTACGCTTAACTGGAACAACACCCAAACCTTCACCTACGACAACTAATCGACTATGACCCCAGATTTATTGACAAATACAAACGGCCTAAGAACCAGCTCTGCCTTAGCGAAGGGGAAGAGGACGAAGAAGCCCAGAGATAGAGGACAGGTAAGTAAAAAATGAAGTATATAACAATCTTTTTTTCAGGAGACAACAAGGGGGGCCCGGGGGAAAACCAACCTACCAAACAAAGAGAAGACAGAAGAACACACACCCACAAAACAAACGACGACAACGTGCACGCCCACAGAAGGGTACAATTAGCTATATATCATAGCAAAGAATGACCTACGTAACACAAATAAGACAGTTGCTGTAGTACCAATAAGGTAAAGCAACGGAACCAAACCAAAGCCAAGCTATCCCAACAAGAAGACAGTGATTATGCAGAAGGAAAACTGCGTTAGCGTGAGGACCTGAGTTAAGTCTCAGGGGGTGGATGGCAAGGGGGCTGGAAGTGTTCATCAGTAAAAATTTTCTGAAGGACAAATCTAGTTCCTGGGCTCGCGCATGGGTGCGTGTGTGGGGCCATCTTTGTGTCAAAGTTTGCCAGGATTTCATGCATTAACCGGGTGTGACTTTAATCCTGCCTTTTTAAAAAAGGTAAACAGAGACCATTTAAAATATTAATGAAGAGACCTGAGTATCAGCAAGCTTTGATGCACTTTGGTGATATTGAATCATTTACCGATGAGCACAGACAAGAAGATATTTTCAAGATTATCCAAAAGTTTATCTGTGAAATCTATAGTGTTCCTGATACTCACGATGTTAACACTGCCCGTCTTCAGCTATTTTTAAATAATTACAGCGTATCTAATATAAATGAAGAATTTAACTGTAAAAATTTAAAAAAACTTTGATGCGAGCAGTTTACCACCGTGTAAAACTGAGTTATTCCAACAATTTCTACGAGCTAATTACATTTCTAGCATATGGAATTATTCACATGAAAAACAACCAACCGTTTTTACTCCTGAACAAAATGGATGGAGGTTAGAGGAAAACCAGTTTCACTTTCATTGGTTTGATGGTGACCAATTATTACCAAGGGACGTTGGTGAATCCCTTCAACAATCAGGTACTATAATTGGAGTTCAAGATTAAAATTTATTAAACTTGTAATTTGATGTATTTTAATTCTTTGGATTGTTTTTTGCAGAAGAAGATGTCAGCAACAACATAACTGATGACGATGAAGAAGATGATGACTCAGTTGGACAGTATCATGATTGGTTAAATGATGAAAATTCAAATAATTGTTATGATGATTGCAATGATTAAACAATTAAATAAATGTTTGTTTTAATTAATTATGGGTACATTTTTTTTACAAAAATGATTTTGTAAAAAAAATAATTTCCACTGATATTTTTTACAATGAAATAAAATTTTTTCTAAGAAAAAATAGCTCTGACCAGATTAATTATACAAAATATATTAAATGAATTAATTTACTTTCATACTGACTAATTATTACGTTAATATTGAAATTAATCTTATTGAAATAGAGATGCAAAAATCTTATATCGAAAGCTGTACCGTAATTATTTTTTATATATATGCATGCGCATAATGCTCTCGCGCTCATACTCACAGCTGAATAATTTTGCTGTTTAGGGGGTGTTTGGTCAATCAATTTTGTCAGACTAATTAAATATAACTTTGTAACAATTGTCTTAACAACATATTTAAAAGTCAGACATGTAAAAATAAGTATACTTAATTTATTTTTTGTAAAGCT
Source organism: Octodonta nipae (assembly GCA_034190945.1). Lineage (NCBI taxonomy): Eukaryota > Metazoa > Arthropoda > Insecta > Coleoptera > Chrysomelidae > Octodonta > Octodonta nipae. The sequence continues at coordinate 69,685,988 of CM067216.1, read as the reverse complement.
TTAAAGCGTCTGACAAAAGTTCTGGCCCATGAAAAGTGTCTGACGCTTATGATATAACTTTATAATAATACTCTACAAAATATATATAAAAATCAGCTATAAAAATTTAAGTTAAATAACTATTCATTTTAGTTACCTTTGACACCTGGTACCTGCCCAGGTGTCACTCGGCAAGCTCCACAAGCGCGCAGGTATTCTGAGCACATAAGACACTACTGAGAACATGAGGTTTCATCTATGTGAAAATAAGTTGTGTCTGATGGCTCTGGGATCTTGGACTATGAGAGTAATTCCATTAGTAGTGCTGAACTGTCACTCGATATCGACAAGTTTTCGTGATAAAATGGAAGCAGCACAAATAAATGTTTTGGCAATGGGAAATCAAAATCCATCTACATCAACTCGTGAGAATGCGGCAGAAGCTGGCACATCTCAACGAACTGTAGTTAAGGTAAGTTCCACCCGTACAAACTTCCAGTTTCTCAAACTTTGCATGCTGGTGACGAACATCGACGCATTTTGTTTTGTACATGGTTTAGAGACGTGCCTTGACAATCCACAGTTTCCATTAAAGGTGTTATGGTCAGAAGAAACTAGATTTACTAACTGCAGAATGTTCAATAGACACAATGAGCATATCTGGGCTAAAGAAAACCCTTTCCATGTAGAACAAAGTCGACCACAGATAAAATTTGGTTTTAATGTTTGGTGTGGTATCATAGGGTCTACTATTCTGGGGCCTTTTATCTATGACGAATCACTTACTGGGGAGCGCTACTTGCATTTCTTGCAATATACTTTTCAAGACATGTTGCATAATTTGAATTTGAGAACTCGTTTAGAAATTGAGTGGTTCCAACATGATGGAGCACCTGCTCATAACTCGTTATTAGTAAGACAACACTTAGATAATATCTATCCAAACTCTTGGATAGGAAGAAATGGCCCACGCAAATGGCCACCCCGGTCTCCCGATTTGGCAGGTATAGTCTTCTATTTATGGGGTGCGCTAAAAAACAAAGGATACAAAAGAAAGTATGAGACAGTTGGTGACCTAAGGGAGGCGGTATTACAAGCAATTGAAGAGGAAAGCGGTAATGTCAATCTTAAAAAGATGCAATTTTTGTTTAAATAACAATGGTGGACTTTTCAAACATAAATTGTAACCATTAATATGTAATTTAATTTCTTAAGTTTTTAGTAAGTACCTACTTATTTAGTTTTTTTATTATATCTGATATACCTAATAAAAAAATCGTTCAATGTTTTTTTGGAATAGTTATTAATAAATCAATCTATTTCATGGCTAACTACATTAAAGGTGAAAATAAGAAAGAAAAGCATCCATAACTCTGTTATTGTTATGAATAACTATATCAAGTATTTTATCTTTGAAATGGTCTAAAAATGTACGATTTTTTGAGGTCACAGCCAATTATGGTTTCGATTCAAAAAAAGATAAGTTTGTGTATATTTTGAAAACGAGAGCTGTCACAAAACGAGGACATGACAATCATATTCAGAAGACAATTCCCTTCAATTTTGATATTTACACTTTTTTTATAAAATCAAAAACAAAGGAGCTAGAGGGATTTGACTAAATCGACAGAATTTCGTTTTTTCAAAATATCTAGTAAGCCATGACTTTTTACAAAAATCCGAAAGTGTCATTAAATTGGGCTAGTAAAACTGCAAATCTTTCCCAATTTAACCATTGCTCGATCTCCGCTAGTTTCCGAGATACTGATCATCAAAAAAAACTCACCCTGTATATTGTCTTGTGTACAAAAGACCTGACACCTCTAAGGGAGTATTAAATATCTCTGACAGGTGAAGTTAATCTGAAAATTTCATTGTGACATTCTAACCTAGGAATTACGGGTAACAGCAATTACATATAATGGCTCCAGATTCGGAACCTCTATGTGCTAGTTTCCCAGAAAATCCTAGTTGGTCTTCACATTTCACGTCTTCAAATATATATAATTTCTCATATACAGTAGAACCTGCCTAAATTTGACATTTAAGGGAAAACCTAAAAAAATTGGGTACAATATATTTTGAGACAGTTTTTTACTATGACAATTTTGTTCTTATACAGGAACATTTTAAAGGTTGTACAGTATCACTTTTTAAATATTTATTTTATTTTTCAACAACTACATTCTTAAATGCATATTCATTAATATGTGTACTATTGAGTTTACATTAAGCCATTAAGTAATATATTTTTAATTTAACAGAAGTTTATTGGCATTCATGATGTATCTGATATTTACAGAGAGGTTGATAAAAGTCTAAAAGAGTTAAACTTTGAGTGACTTATTTGATGAGTGCCCCTAATATCAACACATCCCTTCACTATTTTAATGTGCCATTAAATTAATTAGTATACATAATATACTGATTGAAATTTTATTAGGCATTTGTCAATTAAAAACATCTGTATTTTTTCCATTTAATATCTTACCAGGATCTTGAGAGTTAATTCCTGTCTCTCTGTTTGTTTCCATTTCTTCTAACTGTTCTATACATATGTTATCAGTATTAACAGGATTCAAACGCTTCTTTAATTCTGCTAAAGCATAAGCCATTCTAGCATGAGCTTCTGCAGGAGCACCCATAGCAGATACTTCAATATTTAATTCATCAGCTAAATGTCTGTAAAAACAATATAAAGTCTAACATATTAGTTTACCAGTAAATTAGAATATTTAGGTAATTTTGAAAACAAACCTGTATTTTGGATCCAAAGATTTAAGTAGCTTTTCTTCTTGTTTATGGTCCCTCATAGATCCATGACCTTGGATAAGTATTCTACAAAGTGTTTCTTCCTGAAGGCTCACTAAAGATTTTCCTTTTGGACCCAATATTTTTCCAATAAAGTTAAACTAAAATATAAATTATTTTATTTGGGATGACATATATTATTTTGGTGTACCTGTGGGTGTTCTTTTACTGGAATTAAAACTCTGTTGGTTACTCTAATAGGTTTATTTTTATTTAGTTCAATATACTTATTTTCTTTTGGAGGAGCTCGGCCAAGGCCTTCTGTTTTCTCTATTTCTGCAAACATCAAAATATATGAGAAGGGCTTCTTACACATTAAAATGATCATTTTCTATTAACTGGAATGAATATTATTGATGTGGCTAACACAGTAATAATTACATTACCTAGCTCTATTAATTTTATGGCATGAGGAAATTTTAATTGGTCTAATAATAATTTTTCCGCCAATAATTCCTGAATATACTTTTCAGCTTTAGGATGTAATAGACGTGTTTCAGTTTGGGTAGTATCCTCACCGGTTTGTTTGTGTGGGTTATCGTTCAGTTCCATTTTGTATCAAATTTTCAGGATTCTTTGGAATGTTCTTGGGGTAAATGTTGAAATTTTTGAAAAAAAAGAATTTTGAATGATTATTTCAGTCACAATAACAAACACAAATTCATCATATGCGAAAAGTATTCAAATATATTTATTTTATTAATTTTTTATCATTAATGTAAAATCGTAAATTGTACATAGTCTGTGGTATTTTAGATATTTGACAGTCCACCACAGATCATACAATAAAGACAGTCAACATAATTAATTATCATAGAGATTTATATATATAACATAAAATACATTTCTGTGTAAATATTGGACTATGGGTGAGTTCAGCAGATACACCCTGTTTTCCAATTAGCGCACAATTGAGCACAGTGCGGCACAGTGCTAGCACTGAGTGTTCCAATTACAGCACTAGCTCGCACAAATGAGCACAAGAAATAATTGTGCCTTTGAGATGTTTTATGCAGGTTTACTAAGTAAACATAAAACTTTATCATAAAACATGAGGTTTGTTCCAAATAACGCCCGAAAATTACCGTACAGGGCGACACAAAAACACTTTGAGTTCTAATAATTGGAAAACAGCCATCACTGAATTATTCTGTAAATAATTTACGTACACATAAACGTCAATTGATAACTTATGAGTAATACACTTTTAACCTTATGGTGATCAGTGTACTCTACCGGTTGGTTTTAAAACAACCATGTTCCAATTAACGTGCTAAAAATTGCCGCACTGTGCGGCACAAAATCACTTGTGCTCTGCTAACTGGAAAACAGCCACAAACTGTTGTTAACGGCTGTTTTCCAGTTAGCAGAGCACAAGTGATTTTGTGCCGCACAGTGCGGCAATTTTTAGCACGTTAATTGGAACATGGTTGTTTTAAAACCAACCGGTAGAGTACACTGATCACCATGAGGTTAAAAGTGTATTACTCATAAGTTATCAATTGACGTTTATGTGTACCTAAATTATTTACAGAATAATTCAATAATGGTTGTTTTCCAATTACTAGAGCACAAAGTGTTTTTCTGTCGCCCTGTACCGTAATTTTCGGATGTTATTTGGAACATACTTCATGTTTTATGATAAAGTTTTATGTTTACTGAGTAAACCTACATAAAACATCCCAAAGGCACAGTTATTTCTTGTGCTCAATTGTGCGAGCCAGTGCTGTAATTGGAACACTCAGTGCTAGCACTGCCGCACTGTGCTCAATTGTGCGCTAATTGGAAAACAGGGGGAGTTTGCTAACGTTTCATGTTTTGTGCTGCACGTTTCATGTTTTGTGCAGCACAAAACATAAAACGTAAGCAAACGTTAACAACAGTTTGTATCTGCTGAACTCACCCTATGAAGAAGATTCACGGAACGTCAACCGCAAAGTAGCGCCCCTGAATATAAGGGTAAAATGGCCGCCACATATACAAAATTTTTATGTATGGCGGCCATTGTACCCTTGTATGCAGTGGCGCCACCATAATGTTGACGTTCCGTGAATCTCCCTCATGGTGGCTGTTTTCCAATTACCAGAGCACAAAGTGATTTTGTGCCGCACATTGCCGCAATTTTAGGACGTTAATTGGAACATGGTTTTTTTTAAAACCAACCGGTAGAGCACACTGATCACCATAAGGTTAAAAGTGTATTACTCATAGGTTATCAATTGACGTTTATGTGTACGTAAATTATTTACAGTATAATTCAATAATGGCTGTTTTCCAATTACTAGAGCTCAAAGTGTTTTTGTGTCGCCCTGTACTGTAATTTTCGGGCGTTATTTGGAACCTACTTCATGTTTTATGATAAAATTTTATGTTTACTAGGTAAACCTACATAAAACATCCCAAAGGCATAGTTATTTCTTGTGCTCATTTGTGCTTAGCACTGTGCCGCATTGTGCTCAATTGTGCGCTAATAGGAAAACAGCCATTGTCATCATTTACCATCTAGATATAGCCTGTCAAGCATAAAATCGTGGCAACGCTAGAAAGAGAAAGAGAGAGGGCAATAGAGACAGTAAGAGGCATTTCACTTAGTGGGTGGATGGTCGGTGGACGCAGCCAATGAACAACATCCTTTATTGAAAGCAGTTCCCAACCGAGTGAAATAGCCTCTTGCCCTCTCTCTCCTTAGTCTTACCACTGCAGGTTATCTCTAGAAAGTAAATGCACAAATATCCATATTTGTCCCCTGCAAATATCGCGCATCGCGGTATGACTAACAAGAGAGAGGGCAAGGGGCTATTTCGCTCGGTTGGGAGCTGCTTCCAATGAAATACGTTCAGCATGTTGTTCATTAGCTGCTTCCATCCTCTAACTGAAATAGCCTGTTACTGTCTCTATTGCCCTCTCTTTCTAGCGTTGCCACGATTTTGTACATGGCTATCTTAGGTATCTATAATGGCGGCACTTCACTTGTGTGGAGAGGTTATCCGCTATGTTTGCCTTATTTAAACAAATAAGTCGAATACCGCTAAGAGCAAATACGGCTTACCGTCCAGTTGTCGGTTTTTAATACACATCAAAAGAGTCAAATAAGCCAAATATTTGCTTTAGCCGTCCACACTTGGTTCATACAGTTGCCAGCGGCGCTTCCGATCGTGATCAACTATTGTTGTTTTTAATGGCAAAGTAGTGTTTATGACAAAATGGAGTGGTCGAACGATAATATCATGAAGTTTCTCGAGTTGTACCAAATGCATCCTTGCATTTGGGACCCCAAACATACCAGCCACAAAAATAAAAATAAAAAATATGATGCATGGATAGATATCCAAAACAATATGGGACAACCATGCACAATTGTTGATTTAAAGAAAAAGAGGGAATCTTTGATGTCTGCGTTCAGAGGTTATAACACCAAAATTAAGAAATCAGGAACATCAAGAGCAGGCACGTTTAGCGTATACAAACCCACATGGTTTGCTTACAAATACATGAATAGTAGTAGTAGTAGAATAGTAAGTTACGAACTAATTATACTTTGCTGCCTTGTACAATAGAAGGTTAGGTTATATCTTAGTTACTTAGTTCTCTTTTTATGCATCGTGATCATCCACCAACGCCGAGTTCGCCATGGTTTTTGAATACCTTCGTTCTTGTGTACACTAATCATGTAATGATAGCAAGAAACTTGGTAAAAATAAGCAGCGGTCGCTGTTACCGCATCCATAACTGTATCGTTCGTATTCAAACATATTTGGCATGTTGGTATGCTAACTATTCTTAGTAATCGTTTGAGTGTTTTGAGATATGTGTGGATGGTACGTTTGGAATATTTACGAATACATCAAATATTTGGACGAATATAGCGATACAAAACAAAAATACGCTAACACCAAGTGAAGTGCCGCCATAAGATTGTCACAGAATAATTTTTATTCTGTAATACTGCAACAACGCATGACCTCATACAATTGGTTTAGTGAATAAAAGTATTTTCAACAGCCATTTTGTGTCCAACTATCGCTTTATGTTCGCAATGGTAGTTTTTCAATTTCCAGAGCACAATGTGACTTTGTCCCGCACTGTTTGCGCGTTAATTGGAACATACTTCATCTTTTATGATAAAACTGTATGTTAACTTAAAACTTAGGTAGATAAAACATCGGAAAGCACAGCTATTTCTTGTGTCCCTTTGTGCGACACTTAGTCGTGAGCACCGTGTGCGGTAACTGGAAAACAGCGAATGTATTTACGCCTGTTTGAAATAAATAGAGCTACATTTTCTGTGGTATAAGGTGAGAAATTATGCATTAAATGTTATCCATGGTTTTTTGAAGCGAACGCTTGGGAACAGAGGTCAACAGTTACACATTCAAAATAGATGAGTATGTTAGTTTTTTGTGCAATAAATAGAGAACGGTTTATATATTAACAGTCTCTTCGTTTATAGAATAAAAATAAATTATACTAAATCACAAGGGGAGGGGGTTTCAAAAATGCGAACACCTGTGTCAAGAGAGGAGGGAAGTTTAAAAATCGTAAATGTGATGTCATTTATAAATAGCCCCTAACTGAAACCAAGGATAAATTTGTAATAATAGAAACCCGTACAAAATTTGCTCTTTGTTCTAATAAAAATTCCAATTTTATGTTTGTATGTTTGCGATATCTTAAAATACGTCAAAACAGCACAAAAAAGAGCAACCCATTACAGGCCGGTGAAAATAATTTAAAAAATATATTTTCTCAATTCTTTTCGTTTACTCAATATCACTGCGTGGAGTTTTGAATTTGCACTCACGTTATAGAAGTTGTAAATAAATTTACAAAGTTCGAAAATGCAATTAGTTCGTAATTGCACTACTGATTTTCTTTGTTTACCAGCTAATGTTTTAATTTGTACAATAAATAGTTTTGGGAATTAACATTATTCAATGTGTTAAACCAACTAAACATTTTTTAGTAGCTTTTTCATTAGCAAGTACTTCACAATTTATGTTCCGTGATTCTCTCAGGAGAGCAATTTCGATCGTTGAAATTATATTAATAAATTTTTTATAAATGTGCAAATTCAAATCTGTATGTATTGATGTATATTATTGACATTTACGCATTAAATTTTTGTGCTGACTAAGTTTATATTATAAAGTAAACATTTTACATTAAGACTTCTGAATAATAATTGAAATTAATATAGGAAATTAATTTCAATTTATTAAATTTCTTAATATCCTAGCACATAACGGTAACCACTACTTAACCTCAAAATATACTGTATATAAACGAAAACATTTTACAAGAATTTCTTTAAAGAAAAATACAGGGCCACAGAAATAACAATTGACTGTACAGAGTTTCGAATTGAGATTCCATCAACTTTAGATAATAAACATTTCGATAGAAATTACACCTGATGGGTTCGTCTGCTTGAAGTTCAAGGGCTTTGGATAAGTGACTTAAATTAATATAGAGACTGGTCTTCTTGATTTGCTCAAGCCATCCCTAGATCCGCACCTGAGAGGGCGCCACAATCTGTTAACCTACAACAGTCAAAACTTTTAGTACGAATAAATTACATTTTACACTGAACTGATTATTTCATATATAGTCACTTTATAACACTGAGAAAACAGGTTTTCAATATAAAATCAACTATATAAAAAATAGAGGTAAAAAAAACATCGCCTTCAATAAATCGATTGGTTAAAACATTGGCAACGATGTCGCATCTCTATTTTGGTTCGCACTGAATAATTGAAATATTGCTTCACTCGTGTTGACGATAGGGCACCATAAGGTGTGGATGTTTGGGTGCGATAATAGGGATTTTTGGATTGTGCAACCTGCAGACATTGTTCCTCTCATATACTTAATACTACATGGTTCCTCCTTCCACCTCGTAAAAAATGGCTACAATGTAAATACTTTCTTCTAGAGTTGGCCGAGTATATCCGACATGGCATCCAATACGTGTTAGAAATTTCCAAGAAGGTAAATATCTGAATACACAATCGGACGAAGTGTTTTTTACGAGTTGATCGAGCAGAAAATAAATTGCACACAGTCTCAAATTTTTCAATAAATTATTGCGTTCACATACACAATGAGCTAACAAATGAATGTTAATTATTGCATTACAAAATTATTATTATTATTATCAGCAATTTATTTTTAAAACTCAGTATCAGTAACAATATTTACATGTATTAGTTATCGCTATATATTCAAAGATCATAAATAAAATTAAACAGTTACAACATATGGATGATATAATGAATAGCAATAAAAAATGAACACAAATTCGTAAAATATACATAAAAACATTAAGCAAGGTGTCCATCTCCAACAATATTATTACCATTTACTAAAGGACTACTGGATGAATTTGTCATGGAAGTTGTTTGAGTTTTATTCCTTAATTCAAAAACCTGTTGAATAGCATTACGGAAACATAGGAAATTATAATCTATGATACCTGGAAAAACCCAAAGATAAAATTTAAAACTATGATCATGTAATTTAATACCTTTGTGATCAAAATTATCCTCTCGTAATATACAAACTAGGGCTAGAAATTTATTCACTTCCCGCAAATATAGCACTGTTCCATTGTTTAATTTGATAAGACTAGAACTCTGTTCATCAAATGCAGCTGGATCCTGTTCTTCTTTCACACTGAAAATCGGGGACAAATTATGTTCAAGAAATTGCATTTATAATATACTAGCTGTTACCCGCGTTTAATATGTATATATGACATTTTGTAACTTTGTTGAACTACCCTACATAACTATAAATCCGCCAGTCCCGAATATATTTCATCCAAACTGCAAGTGCGTATGGGCCACCTTATACAACAATTTTATTCAACATTTTTTTGACCACCTTGTATAAGTGAATTTACCTTATAGTGCAACCATCTTGTACATGCTGCTGTTTGTTTATTACCCAATATAACATTTTCTAAACACCGAACCTTTACTCCACCTTATATTTCAGCTATGCAACTGCTTATGGTGTACGCTATATAACAATTATTTCTAATAATTTTTGAACGACCTTGTAAAATATAATTTCTCTGCACCCAGTCTTTTAACCACCCTTTATATGCTGCTTTTCCTAACATTGTGTTAAACACAATGTATAACTCTAATTTTGCTTCGCCCCATATTTTAGTTATTCCTTATAGGAGGATTTAACTGTTCATGGTATACCTTATATAACATTTTTTTACATTTTGATCCACGCGGTAGGATTATAATTCTACTCCGCTCTTGATTTCAACCACTTTGAATATACAACTACCCAATATAACATTTTTTGTACCACTCTGAATAACTATATCTTCAACCATTTTCAACATATTTCTCCAAATCGGCAACTGCTTATTGGCCACCCTATATAACAATTTTATTCAAAAAATTTTTGAACAGTCTTGTATAACTATAAATCTACTTATATCTATATTTAAATTATCCTGTTTATGCTGCTGGCTTTTAATTAATCATTACAACTTATTTATCTATCACATTTTAACCCATCCTGTATAACCATAATTTTACTCTATATAATATTTCAACCACCCTGTATATGCATCTGCTTAGGGACTTCCCAATATAACATTATTTAAAATAATTAACTATAACTCTGCTCCACTCTATATTTCAACTATCTTATCCATGCAACTGCTTATTGACTAAGCCATGTAACCATTTTTCTGTAATTTTTTGAACCACACTGGAAAGTATAACTTGTCTCCTCCTTAATTTTCAACAACCCCTTATATGCAACTTTTACTAACATTAACTATAATTTAACTTCGTCCCATGTTTCAGATATTGCATATATGCAACAGCTCATGCTCTATCCTACACCCTGTTTAATTATAATATTACTCCCCTCTATTTCAACCACCTTGTATATACATGAACTACTTGTCGGTCACCCAGTATAACATTTTTTTCTACAAACTTGTTTAAATATAAATCCATCAATTCCCAATATATTTCACCAAAACTGCAACTGCTAATGTGGTACATTCTATAACAATTTTGTTCAAGATTTTTTTAATCACCTTGTATATTTAACTCTACTTGAACCTGTATTACAAACATCCTGTAAATGCTGCAGCTTATTGGTCACCCAATACAATATTTTTTAAACACTTAACAATAACTCTACGCCACCCTATATTTCAAATATCCTATCTGTGCAACTGATATGAAGTATAATTTCTCTACACACTTCATTTAAACCACCCTTCATATGAAACTTTTTCTAATCTTGTTTGAATCACACTGTGTAACGTGACTTTACTTCGCCCCATATTTCAAGTACATAGTAAGTATATATGCAACTGCTCATGTTCTACCATTTTTTTACACACTTTACTACCATTAATGGCCCACCTAATATAACTTTTTTTGACCACCACATATAAGTAATTCCACTTCCCGTTATTTCAACCTCTTTGCAACTGCAATGTATATCTTTTTTAACTTATTTATTGAACGATTTTGTCCATGAAGTATTTTAATGGATGATATATCCAATTAAAAACATTGTTTCCTCTAGTTAATGTCACAGTTCCTTTCTTAAATGTGGCCGTATACTTTATAAAGCAACACTGAACTCATTTTCGGACACAAAATTCAACAGCAATTCGCTTCTACCATCACGTCAGTAACAGTTTATAAATACTTATTGATAAGATTTTAACAGCAAACTCGTACAAGTAAATTATTTAAATAATAAAAACCCACAAAAATTCAAAGTTCTTTTGTTTTTTTTTGCTTATATAATGAAAAGCAGATTATTTAAATTGCTATTCTGCAAGATCTACCAAAAATACAAAATCGATCTTCAGCGTTATTAATCTCAACGTTATAAGCTATCAATAGGAGGAAGATTAGGGTATCAGCTGTTATTGCAACCATGTTATGAATTTTAAAAAATCACTCACTTTATATCGGTTTTTCCAACTTTTCTTTATGAAAAATACTACAATCAAAATTTATAAACACTCATTTTGGAGGTTTTCTGATTATATACAATTTTTCAATTGACGGCATTATGAACAGATCTTTCCTTTTTTCACTATAAGCAAAAAACGAAAATACCCTATATTTTTTGTTTTTTTAAGGCTCAAATAATTTACTTCTACGAGTCTGCTGTTAAATTTTATGTCACTTAAAAATCTCTATTGACTGGTATAGTAAATAGGAGTTTGAGTGAATTGAAAAATTACAATTATTGATTAAAAATGTAGCCATATTTTGATACAAAAAGGTCAAAAAGAGGGAAAAATCAACTTTATTCTAGACGACTCATTTTTGCACATGTACGTAAAATGAAAATGAGAAATATTAAACTTTTTAAATAATGTCCTTCATAGTAATAATGAATAATTTTGGCTACATCGCGTTCACAAATGCGAGGTGGAAGTTTACGGTGTACTCCAGTGTCTTTGTTATTATATTCCATACAAGAATGATGGTAACAAAAACTGATTATAAATTCCTACTGTTCTTTAGAAAACAAATGTAAATATTCATTTATAAATAGAAATGGACTTGGAAATGTCGTAATGTGATTTGCTGGATTGTAAAACCAATTCAATAAAATATAAATAATGTACTCCTAGATGTCCAGTGTGGTCATTTTGTATTGTTTTAAGTCATATTGTCATTTTTATACAAGTTATAAGCCACATATATAGGTTTTGAGCAAATACTGATTCAGTTAGTTTAGTATATTCTTGGAAGTAACGGAAGATATAAGATGTATAGTATTTTAAGTATTAAGCTTATATATTTTTATTAACAAAGTTTTCAGTAGAAATCAAAATAAAAAATATGGATTCTTGTTAATATTTAACTTACCCATATATCCAAGAAACATCAATTACGACATCAATCATATCACAACATAATTCGTAACTTTGCATATCAACAGGTGTGGAATCTGTGGCTATATATATTTTTGACACCACATCAAACAAAAATGACTTTTCAATAGCAGAATTCTGAAAATATACACAAATAAAATTTATTTAGGAAAAATTGTATTCTAAGATACTTCAAAGTAAACAAATAACTAGTTAAGTTAGGATAAAATTGTTACAGAGGTGGGAAATTTGGTTCGAGGGAACTGTAAATATGAAAGCCCTGGTAAGAAACTGATAAGATGACAGGCACAGTGTCAAGTTATCATTGACAATGCAGTCTCTCTTGTGAATGTGTGTTTAGCAATCTTGCTTTTCGCTCACAATTCCGTTGAAAATTTTCAGAAGCGATGAAATAGAGCTAGTGAACTCACACTGAATTGTCCTAGTGATACTAATGACATATCGCTAAAAAGAATATTTTATTTGTGACACATATTAATACATATTTTTTAATATTAACTGACTACAAAAATAAAACTAAGAAGTTGAAAATAATTAATAAAACTTAACACTATGCAAATAGCATATTCACAATTGTTAGGTACCTACACACACAATAAAAGGAATTTATTCCGTAAATTAATTACCTCTAGTATATGTTTCAAATCTAGTATATGTTTCAAGCAAACCAAAAATCTTGCATTACTTTAAATATCTACTACATCATCAAACTTGACTGTTAGTTGACACCAACTTCAAAAATATACTAAATTGGTGGATAATTAATTTGTACAGAATAAGCACCTATTACTGTGTATATTTATTACTTCGTTAGTAAGTACATAACTGTGGATGTTTATTGTAGTGTTATATTCTCTTCATTTTTTCCATTTTTATTTTGACTTTGGCCAGTATTTTTTACAATTTTTTTAGGTTCTATTTTTAGTTAGTTTTATTTTGAAAAGGCGTATTTATTACTTTGTTAGTATAATTAAATTAGCGATTAAAAGAGATTTTTTTAAGTTCGCGATAAAGAATTTTAGAGTGAACCTCTCCCTGGCTATTACATAGGAATTCAAATATTTATAAACAAAGGTCAGTTTCACAATTTGTTTGTGTATTTGATTTATTGTTTTCTTATGCGATATTCTGAAAACACTATGTAAAGTTGTTTACCCTTTGGGTTCTAGGATTTTTTTAAAAACGCACTCGAACTCACTATAATTTATTTCAACTAATTTTTATATTAACACAACTATGTACAATTTATCTTGAACACCTGTTTACTAGATGGCAATCTAATACTGAATGAATTACTTCGTCGTCTTCCTGTATATACTTCTTCTCAGAACGCTCGATGCGGATTCTTGAATACTCCAGGAATTTCTATAGCGCTAGCCGCCGGCCTCGGGTCGCCAGACCAACAACCTTTTGGACTCCACAATATGGCATTTGCATTTCGACAGCGAGACGTTAGGTGGAAGCAGCGTTGGCACATGTGCGGAAAGAAACTCTTGTACCAGGGTAAAAAAATTATTGTACTTTCAGTTAAAGTATATTTTTTAATTATCATATCCAGTAAACAGATTGTTCTAGACATCAACAATATAATGGAAAAAAATGCTAGATGTATATAAAAATTATATTATTACATATAAATCGCAAAAAAGGCACATTGCTATTTTTTAAAACTTAATATTAAAAACTATCAATGAGAGATTTACCACCCGTTTACACACTAACCAACGATTCAGGATCCAAGAAATGAAAAGATTAGGTCTAATAATATTTATTATTTCATTTGGTGGGTAGAAAGAGCCAATGAACTACATGCTGGACGTGTTTCATTGGAAGCAGCTCTCAATCGAGTGAAATAGCCTCTTGCCCTATATTGCCCCCTCTTTTAAGTCTTGGTGCAATATTTGTGCATTGCAGGCTATCTCCAGAAGTATAAGCTCTAAGAATACACCTATACTTTCATAAAATATATATTTTCAAAATTATTGTACTTTTAGGCATTATTGTACACCTCGAATTGTAGATTGTAAAAAGCACTAAATTATGGTACTTATACAATAATTACTGTATGTCTGCTAACACTGGGTGGAAGTAACAGTTGACAGTCTTCGAATCCGGGCAACGAATGTTGAGATAGCATACAAGTTTCCATCAAACTTCCAACCACCCACTCTCCAATCCAGTCCGTTCAACACACCGTCTATCTTTGACACCTCCAATTTCATCAGTTTCTTTTCCACAATCATAGTTCTGAACTCCACCAGAGTTTCCAGAGGTCGCTATATGTTGGCTCGTCCTGCGAGAATGTTTTCACTATCAACTACAAGATGTCTCTGGTACCCACTTATCTTCGAGATGAGAGACCTTCCCCACCACTGGATCTTGCTCCGTAGCTTCTGGAACTGGCCGTACTTTTTGGCAAACACCTTGGCTATTCCTCTGGACATCCGGAGATCTCGAGCCACACAATGAGCCAGGGCATATTGTATGGGCACCTCAAACAGGTTTCGGGGGTCTTCTGTGGTCACCTCGTGCTGCACTTTCTGCCCATTAGAGTACAGTGCCAGAAACTGTTCGAAGGTCATCTCGTCATTGGGTGGTAGGATGCTGCGGGCTTCGGCTTGGTCAACTTCGCCGTCATTACTTCCGCCATAAAGGGCTAACCTGTTGAAATGTATCACCTTTGGTTTTTCTCGAGGCAGCTTCCTTATTCTGTAGACAACATCGTTGATCTTCTTTACAATTTGGTAAGGCCCTTCCCAAGAGCTTTGTAGCTTGGGCGAATATCCACGACGACGTTGCGGGTTATATAACCAAACAAGATCATCAACTTGGAATTCTCAACGGTCGGCTTTGATGTCGTAGGCCTCCTTCATTCGAGCACTGGCATTCTCGATATTTAACCGGACTCGTTGATGAATATCGTTCATCCTTTGACGTAGCTGGCTGACATAGTCTTCACCTGCGGTCTCTTCTCCTGGGGGACATCCAAACTTCAAATCGAATGGTAGTCTTAATTCTCGTCCCATAATAATACTGGCCGGAGTCTAACCCGTGGACTCGTGCACAGACGAACGATATGCCATTAGAAACAAGTGCAGATACTGGTCCCAGTCTCTTTGGTGGTCAGGGACTACCTTTGACAAATGGCGGTTAATTGTTCTATTCATCCGTTCTACCATTCCATCTGATTGAGGGTGTAATGCTGTCGTCCGTGTTTTATTGATCTTCAGAAGTTTGCAGACATCTTGAAAAAGGGTAGACTCAAAATTTCCACCTTGGCCTGAGTGTAACTCCAAGGCAACACCAAAACGACTGATCCATTCCTTGACGAGGACATCAGCAACGGTCAAGGCTTCTTGATTCGGCAAGGCATACGCTTCTGAACATTTACTGAAATAGTCCCTCACCACCACAATGTACTTTTTTCCAGAGTCGGATTCAGGAAATGGACCGGCAACATCAATGGCTATTCTTTCGAACGGACTGCCCACGTTATATTGCTTTATGGGAGCTTTTGGTCGCTTTTGAGGCCCATTAATTGCTGCACAAACTGTACATTTCCGGCACCAATCCTTAACATCTGCTTGGCAGTTCACCCAATAGAAGCGTTCCCTCAACTCCCCAGGATTTTCGTTACTCCCAGATGTCCTCCAGTTGTACCTCCATGTAGTTCTCGTAAAACCTCTGGTCTCCTATTTCTGGGAACTACAATCTGTTTACTGTCGTTTTCCTTCGCTTGAGAAGTCCATTTTCCAGGATGAGGGAGTTCCACTGAGCCCAGTACGACTTTGTGGTTGGTGAGTATAGGGAAATCTCCTGCCACGTAGGTTTGCGGTCTTCTTCCTTCCACCGGATAACTTCTTTTAACTCCGGATCCATTTTCTGGTCTTTCTGGATTTCCTCAGATTGCAAATGGTCATCGATGGCGGTAGTTCTACAGAGAACAGCCCCTTTTTCTTCAGCTCGCTGACAATGTTTGCAGTCATCAGGACATGGTCTCCTCGATAGGGCATCAGCATTCTTATGGCTTGTTCCTGCGCGATGTTCAGTCTCGAAGTCGAATTTTTGCAACCGCTTAATCCACCTGGCCACTTTTCCTTCGGGGTTTTTAAACTGTAGGAGCCACTTCAGTGCTGCATTATCAGTCCTCAGGAGGAATCTTTTACCATAAAGGTACTTGTAGAAATGTTCCCTTTACCACAGCCAAGTGCTCCCTGCGAGTAACGCAGTGATTCCGTTCAGGCTTACTCAAGGTGTTGTCTAGTTTCCGTTGGTTACTGGTTTTGTACCTTCTGAATCGACTTGTGTAGACGGAGAGCTTTTGTCGTAGACTGTCCAGACACTGCTGAGATGTGATGTTTTGTTCCATCCCACTGGGAGTCTATTCGTTTATTGTCCATGATAGTCTTGACAAGTCTTTCT
This sequence comes from Octodonta nipae, assembly GCA_034190945.1. Classification (NCBI taxonomy): domain Eukaryota; kingdom Metazoa; phylum Arthropoda; class Insecta; order Coleoptera; family Chrysomelidae; genus Octodonta; species Octodonta nipae. Next base: position 69,668,869 of record CM067216.1, on the reverse strand, counting down.
ATTCTGTTGTTCCTGACCCCTCGTTGGTACTCGGTCAGTCTTCCAATATTTTTCTGAAGAGAATTGATTTTCCCTTCAAGCCTTCTTTGTCAAGGTGGTATTCGAGGTGTTTGTCTAAATTGGGGAGGGTCTTGCTTTGGTCTTATTGCGACCCCAATTGTTCTCCAGATGGAAATTGCAGCACAGTAGATGATTGAGTGTAGCGATTCTAACGTATTAGAACCTATAACATAGTTTGGCAAGATAAATTTGTTCATTGCCTGCAATACGATACCGAATTTCTTTGAGGATCTTATTATGGGCAGAGTTGGTCTAACCAGTGGATCTATTCCACTGTACTCTATAAGAGCTCCTTCATTTCTGCTTGGATCTTCTCAAGCAGGTCATCGTTGGCTGGCTATTCTTGTTGAAGTTCTTGAGTCTCGTCCGCTCTTTGCGCCTAAGGTGTTTCAGGCACTGGATCTGTTGTATTCCGACCAAATAATTCGTGCTCAACTTCGCTTTTTATTGTGTCCAGTGGATCAGGCGAAATAAGGCCATTTCTCAAGATGACATGATATTGATCTGCGACTCTCTGTTCGGTAACTTGATGCTCTGGGTACTCACGACAGAATTCTTCATGGAGTATTTGGCGATATCCAGTCTTATCCTGGCCAAGGTTCGTAATTCTGTAAAACGTGAAATTCATTCATGGCGCCAGTCCCGCTTGAGTGAGCGCTGGCTGTTGATCCTGCGCAACACTTTCTGCGGGTGGAGTTCTCGTTTGACTCCGTTGGTGATGGTCACGTTGATGCTGTGACCGTATTAGTGAGTGTTGTTGTGGTTCTTGGGCTGTAGCTCTTTGGACGACCGGGGCCCGCCTCCTCAGCACCCTGCCACCGACGTCCCACATGCTGTCATGTCCAGCGCCGGCTCCAGACATGCCCTGGCGATCCCCAGGCAGCGGCTCTTTTCCGAGGCATATAATCATTATTATACTATTTTTTTTGATAATATTGTTGCATAAGCAAGGCAACTGATATATAATATTCAAAACCCTTACATATCTTCATGGAATTTTGTAATATTTAAAATTCTGCAGAATATGAATTTATCCAATAATGAAGACCACAGTGATCGATTTCTAGAGATCAAAATTCCATAAATATATCAATTTGATCAAAATTGTTACAGTCATTTTTGAACTATAACAATAGTGCCAACATCATAAAATTATACGATCTGCACTAAAATAATTGTATGTACTTACTGTATTTAAAATATTTAGCAGGTTTTCTAATGCTGGAAGCTGTGGTATCAATTTTTGAACAACTTTTGAAAAAGCTTCAAATATTGAATGGTCATATATTGATGTTAGATGGAAACTGAGATGAATGTGATCATAACCTACAATTTTTAGTTTTTTTACTTCCCACAATGACATGTCACATATTCATTTGTTTATTCAGGTCTTACCGGAGTCATTCAGATCATCTGTAGCTCTTTGATGAATATCTCTTTGAGATTCCATCTTAAAATCATCACCCAGTCCATCTACTTTATGAATGAACACCTCAAACTTGATATTGGAATTTATTTTGTACGCTTTTGTTACAGTAAGATTTAGTTTATTTAATGCTTCAATGTAATCATCCTAAAAGTAGATTAAAATCTAAACATAACGAGAACTTTTAAATCATCAAAAATATAGGTGTTTCTTTTAATTTACCTGAGCATCAATCACAAATATTAGAGCACCACATCCACCAAAAATCATATCATAATCAAAGGTAGAATCAAAGAAATCGATTTGTCCAGGAAAATCCCATATTTGAAACTGTACAAAGCTTGAGTTATTTATGTCATCTTTTACAATCTTATTAGTACTTTCTAGGAATAAAGTTTCATTTGGAGACATTTTATGAAACACCACTTTCTGAATGGAAGATTTACCAGATCTGAAAATAAATATAAAAGTTGTTGGTATATACCTAATCCTCAAAGCCACCTGTACATCACCGAATAAGATGCTCCCAACCAATTTTTTAAAAAACTGACGAGGTATCCATATGTAAAAGGGATATGCTCTATCGATTGGACCCAAGATAAACTTCACATTTAAACCGTAAGTGGCTTAAACACACCGAAAGTTAATTTTTCCAAATGGAGTATGCATATATTTTTATAGTTATTCCGATACTACGTTGAAAAATAGATATCTTTTGTTGGATTTTTTTATATGAGTTTTTAGTACTCTGGGTACATTAAAAAAGATCGTATTGATACAGCTGTATATGCAAAACAAACAAAATACGACTGTTTCGTCTTCATTGTTTATTTAATGAATATTTATTTAGTTTTGGCGGGTTATATAAATTGGATACTCAAGTGCATTAGACTGAATGTATTATTTATTTATTTGATGGACTTAGGTTTTGATATCCTTAAATTCCTTTTATTTTCATTCATTTCCTGTACTATATGTTGGAAAAAAATCACATACTTTGTCGTTGAATGGGTCAACGGCGACTTTCGCATCGAATCTTATGCCGAACAGTTCGAACTATAATATTTACGGTCCCTGACTTTGTGTGCACATTTTATGGACGGAACTACATACTGGATCTACATATAGTATTTACATACACCCTTTTACCTTTCTGGTAAGTCTGCCTAATTTATCATAATAATTGTAAATTGTACCGTTACATATTTATGCACTGGAAACATTCTATGCACTATAAGATTTTAACTTCTCTAAAATAGTATAACTTGGATCAACACCTATTATAAATTACAGTCCACTTAAATACATATGCAAAAATGGCGGTAAATGCAACATTTGTTTGGTCCTTCGAGCCGGATTACGCTGTTTTTATTGTACAATCGATTATATGGATTTAAATTATAGCATTTTTTTTGTTCTTCACGAGCCAAGGATATGCTACTTTCATTATATAATTGATTGCATTACTTCAAATACCACATTTTTTGGTTCTTTCGACTACAGATGCGTTATTGTATAATAATTGATTTAGATTATATCATTAATTTTCATCTTATTTTACTATATAAATAATTTGTCGAGCTATTGATAATTGATTTATAAAGACACAAATTATCCTATAGAAGTTAAAAGTTTATAAAGGTGTTTCCAGCGTGCGCGAAAACGTTCCGTTTTTTGCACTGTGTAACAATTTATATATTTACGAATATTATAATTGAGCTGATAAGGGTTTTGTTTACTCATTTACTTTTTATAATCTACGCTTTGTTGTCGTCGAACGAAGACGAAACTTTTTCTTACCGACATTTTTGTTGATTGGTGTCTTTTTACCTTGTTTTTTTGGAAGATATATTTACGAATTTGAAACTCGAATTCGTTTCGATTTGAATAAAATATCTTAAGTATACGTTGTAATGGCCAATAATAAATTAAAAGTTTGTACGCTTTACGAAATTTAGAAATTAATAAACTTGATTCAATTGGAGAGATTGCAGATAAACTCGTACAAGGAGAACTTGATTCATCTAATTTTATCGTAGCATGTCGTAATTTAAAAAAATATACAAAAGGAATTCGATAAGCATCATCTAGAAATTATAAATACAATTGCCGTTAAAGACGATGCAGATTTAAATGCAGAAGAAATAATTAGAAGGAAGTTTATACTATGTTTCAATAAAATTGAATCTTTGTACTACAATCGGGTGGAATTACCTAATGAAAATAAAAGCAATACATTTTCTTCATCTAATGTAAAAGCGAATTTGCCGAAACTTAAGCTTAAATGTTTCTCTGGTGAAAATATAAGTGAGTTTCCTACTTTTATCGACATGTTTGATACATTGATTCACAACGATGCAAATATCTCAACAATGAATAAATTTAGTTATCTTTTATCGGTTTTAACGGGTCTTGCTTTAGAATTGGTTAAACGGAATCGATTCATAGCGGACAACTACCAAACTGCATACAACAGTTTAAGAGAACGTTATTCTAATAATCGAGAACTTGCAATGAGTTACTGGAAAGAGATTTCTAATTGTGCTTCATTAACTAATGATAATCCACAATTTTTAAGAAAACTCTTAGATACATTTGGTCAAAATTTAGCTGGTTTATCCACTATGAGATTCAATACGGAAGATTGGGATTTTGTAATGATGAATATTTTACTTGAAAAATTAGATTATAATTCTCAAAAGGCATTTGAATTGCACCATGCTTCAAATGAAATACCTACACATCACAATTTGTATAATTTTTTGTTGAAGCATTGTACGGCTCTTGAATCATTTGTTAGAGCAAAGGGCTCCAAGAGTTCACATATTCAAACTAATTCACGAAAACATACTTCACAAAATTCTCGTTTAACGTCTTCTTTTTTTGCTAATACATCCCGTAAACCAAATTGTTTAATTTGTAATGCAGACCATTTACTTTTTAACTGTTCTGAGTTTTTAAATAAATCATCTCAAGACAGATTTAAGTTTGTTACACAACGAAAGTGCTGTATTAACTGCCTTGCTCTTGGGCTCACGGCTTTCAAATGTTCTACAAACAAACGTTGTAAGAAATGCAACAAAAAACATCATACAATATTACATTTTGAAAATAATACTGTACGTTCAGATGACGTTCCTATGCGGGGAAACGCGTCTTATTCTGAACTAAATGATCGATCGGAAAATCCTATGCAAATACCTGCTAGTTTATCTAGCGTTGTAAATACTACTACAATTTTATTGTCTACTGTTTTACTTCAGATCCGTGATAAATACGGTAACCTTTCAACTTGCAGAACATTGATAGATTCAGGCTCACAAGTTAATTTTATAAGCAAATCTTGCGCAAATAAATTATCTTTAAACAAGCATCATATATCCACATCCATACAAGGATTAGATACAATGCGTACTTTTGCTAAATATACTATAGAATGTGAAATCTTACCAGTCGGTAAGGTACTGCCTTCTTTTCCGATCAATGCTATTGTACTAGACAAAATTTGTTCTAATATGCCTTTCACGAAGGTTAATACAAAACAATGGACACACTTAGATAATCTAGTGCTTGCTGATCCCGGATATCATTGTCCGGGTGAATTAGATATTCTTTTAGGAGCAGAACTGTTTCCATATATCCTTCGTTCTGGTTATATACAGGGAGGATCTACTGAACCTTGCGCGCTCAACACGGTCTTTGGTTGGGTTGTCATGGGGAAAATTGGACAACATCTTTCACAAGAAGTTAAATCTTTTTTGTACAACAAAATGATTTTGACTTAGATAAAATGTTCTGGAATGTTGAACAAGTTCCAGAAACTAATGTTCAATCTCCAGATGACATTTATTGAGAAAACTATTTTCGTGAAACTACTAGCAGAAATGCAGACGGTCGCTTTATCGTCTCACTGCCATTTAAACAAAATTATACTAGCTTCGGGGACACACGTTCTCTAGCTTTACAAAGGTTCCATAACTTGGAACGCAAGTTTGCAAAACACGAGTTGCTTAAAATCTCTAATAATGAATTTATTCAAAATTACATTAACAAAAGATATTTAATGCCTATTAATGAAACTTCTAATTTCAACAATAATTGTTTTTATTTACCACACCATTGTGTGATCAAACATGAATCTACAACAACTCCTTGAAGAGTTGTGTTTGATTCTTCTCATCATGCACAGAACTTTCCGTCGCTAAATGACGCGTTGTATGTAGGTCCTAAACTACAGAATGATTTGATAAAAATTCTACTTAACTTTCGTGTACATAAATTTGTTTGTACTGCAGGCATCAAGAAAATGTATAATCAAATTTTGGTTGATCCTAAACAAAGGAAATTTCAAAAAATTCTTTGGCGTTCATCGCTCGAAGATCCTGTGCAAGATTATGAATTAACTACTGTAACTTTTGGTGTAAGCACTGCACATTTTTTGCTATTCGTTCACTATACGAATTGGCTAAATGCGAAATTGATTTTCGTTTAGCTTCTGAAATTATTTTACACAATAGTTATGTAGATGATATATACTTTGGAGCCAACACAATTAACGAGATATTGAATTTAAAATGTCAATTAACTATACTTCTAGATAAAGCTTGTTTTGAACTTGGAAAATGGGCTAGTAACACACCAGATATTTTACAGGAAATATCTACTAATGATATTCAACAAACATCACCGTCCTTTGATAAGGATACACAAAATACAATAAAAATTTTAGGTTTGCAATGGAATTCACAAACTGATTGTTTTTCTTTTACAATTAAACATTTTGATTCTGAGTGTACCAAGCGTAAAATATTATCGCAGGTTGCCCGATTATTTGATCCGTTAGGTATTTTAACACCTTCTATAATTATTGCAAAATTATTAAGTCAACAAATGTGGATACTGGGTTTAAGTTGAAATGACAAACCTCCGGATAGTATCATAAAGGTTTACACGGATTTTGTGCCTCAGAACGAGCTTACTGTGCAATTGTTTATTTGAGAATTTCATATAGTAATCAATATAACGCAAAAACATATTTTCTATGTTCGAAAAGTAAAGTTGCACCTATTAAAAAACTATCCATTGCAAGACTTGAACTATCTGCTGCTGTATTGCTTTCTAAATTAATTGCTTATGTATTATATATCTACCAAGATAAAATTAATTCTGTATTTGCTTGGTCAGATTCCTCTGTAGTACTTTCATGGATAAAATCTCCTGCCTATAGATGGAAAACTTTTGCAAGCAATAGAGTGAGCTACATTCAAGACAGAGTTGCTCCAAAGAATTGGTATTACATATCATCTTCATCAAATCTTGCAGATCACGGATCACGGGGATTATTTCCAAATTATCTTTTAGTTAATTCTACTTGGTGGTATGGACCTAAATTTCTACACAACAAGAATGTTGGAACCTGCCTACTTTACATTTTAAGGAAAATTCTGATATTCAGTTAGAAGAAAAAATCAATGTTTTTATTGCTTCGTTAGCTAAAAGTTTTATTGATTCCTTATTAAACAATCATTCTTCACTTTTGAAAATTAAAAGAATTGTCGTTTTTGTTCTGCCGTTTGCATACAACATTAGAAACAAATCAAACAAATTGTTAGGTTTCATAAGTGCAGAGGAACTGAGTAATGCTTTCATTGTTATAGTTAAACGAGTTCAATTGCTGCATTTTCAAAACGAACTTAAATAAATAACACAAAATAATGTTACTACTAAGTGGTTGAGAAAACTCAATCCTTTTCTAGATGAAAAGGGTATAATTCGCGTTGGTGGAAGATTATCTCAATCAACTTCACTAGGGTTTAATAAAAAAATTCCTTTATTAATTCCGAATAATTGCAATTTTACAAAGTTGTTGATAAGAGAAATTCACATTAAATACTTACATGTTGGTATACAAACCACTTGTAATATACTTGCTCAAAACTTTTGGTTGATTGGTGCCAAGAAATATGTTAGGAAAGTTCTTAACAATTGTCTTGCTTGTTGGAAAACTAATCCAAAACCTTATCAGCCCTATATGGGTTCTTTACCAAAGTTTCGTATCTCACAATTAAAACCATTTTCAACCGTTGGAATCGATTTTGGAGGTCCTATACCTATCACTATGAATAGACTGCGCGGTTCCAAATCTATTAAAGCGTATATTTGCATTTTTGTTTGCTGTTCTATAAAAGCGATACATATCGAGGTTGTGTCTGACTTATCTACGGAAGCGTTTTTAGCAGCTTTTCGGCGTTTTATAGCTAGAAGAGGTCGGTGCTCTACAATTAACTCGGATTGCGGTACTCATTTTGTAGGATCTAGCAAATATCTGAGAAGTATTAGGCACGCCGTGTGTGATAGAGAAAACATTGAATGGAAATTTCATCCACCGTCTGCTGCTCATTTTTCCGGTCTATGGGAAGCAGGTATAAAATCTGTTAAAACCCATTTGTTGCGAGTAGTATGTGAACAGATACTTACATACGAAGAATTATATACTGTTTTAACTCAAATTGAAGCTGTTCTTAACAGTAGACCGCTTTGTGCAGTTAGTACGGATCCTAACGATTTGAATGCTTTAACTCTTGGTCATTTCTTGACTTTGGAACCTTTGACTGCGTTGTCTGATCCAAACTATGCGGATTTAAAAATTAATACACTTTCTCATTGGCAACGTTTACATTACGACTTCTGGAAGCGATGGCAACAGGAGTATCTTCATACCCTTCATCAAAGGGCAAAGTGGTATAAGGATTAAATTCATCCACCTTCAGTGGGTTCTTTGGTACTTATAAAAAATGAGTTGAGTTCTCCTCTTAAATGGCCATTAGCACGTATAATTAAAACTCATGCAGGTGCCGATGGCAAAGTTAGATTTGCAACTTTACATACAACTAAGGGAACAGTCACACGTCCTTTAGTCAAGCTTTGTTCTTTACCAGAGGGATAAAAGGCTCCATACCCTTTTATGTGGGGGAGAATGTTTCGTCTTCATTGTTTATTTAATGAATATTTATTTAGTTTTTGCGGGTTATATAAATTGGATACTCAAGTGCATTAGACTGAATGTATTATTTATTTATTTGCTGGAATTAGGTTTTGATATCCTTAAATTCCTTTTATTTTCATTCCTTTCCTGTACTATATGTTGGAAAAAAACCACATACTTCGTCGTTGAGTGGGTCAACGTCGACTTTCGCATCGAATCTCATGCCGAACAGTTCGAACTATAATATTTACGGTCCGTGACTTTGTGTGCACATTTTATGGACGGAACTACATACTGGATCTACATATAGTATTTACATACACCCTTTTACCTTTCTGATAAGTCTGCCTAATTTATCTTAATAATTGTAAATTGTACCGTTACATATTTATGCACTGGAAACATTCTATGCACTATAAGATTTTAACTTCTCTAAAATAGTATGACTTGGATCAACACCTCTTATAAATTACAGTTCACTTAAATACATATGCAAAAATGGCGCTAAATGCCGTACATTCCAAACTTGGATTCGGACTCTATGTAGAAGTAAGCGTACTGGACAGAATACACACTTCGGGTATTAACTGCAAGTGAAAAATTGGTCTCGGGAGTTCCTTTTTTCGAATTCAAAAACATAAGATATCCCAACAAAGTTGATCGTTCAAGAAAAACGTACTGCCGGAAGTGATTATTGCTTTATTTCAAATATTCTCGGACCAAGAGTTCATACTCATGGTTAAAGTCGCATTTTGTTTGTTTTGCATATAAAGCTTATTAGGATCTTCTTTTCGAAGGTATTTCAGATGACTAATAAAGCTTTTTATCAAAAAGTTATCTATTTTCAATGTAGAATTCAAATATGCTATAAAAAATGCATGTCCCATTTGAAAAAATTAACTTCCGGTGTTTAAAACAATTCCGGTTTAAACCGGAAGTTTACTTTGCGGCCAATTCATAGAGCATACGTCGTCAGCATTTTTAAAACATAGGTTGGTTGCATATTATTGGGAGTGTACAGATGGTTTTGAACATCTGATATAATGAAATTGTTTGACATTATCCAAATTGGAAAAGTGGAAAACATAAATATTTCCTATAGATTTTTGATGTGCAGTATGTCTGTGTTGATTTCCAGGGGTGGAACTAAACCTATAATGAATTATATTACGAGGGTGAATCAAATATGAACCGGACTTTTCTGTTTCTCGCCCTGTAGGTAATTCGAGTGGCGTGACGGCTCGATATATGTTAGGTAGGGATGTTAAGAAGATGGGAGTTCGTCGGTTTGGCGAGGCGTAGTCGATGCGCTGTTAGTAGCATCATGTCAGAGCAAGAGGTGCATACGTCTGTTGCGCAACGTGTTGTTATCAAATTTTTGGCGCGGGAGGGCGTTAGACCGTCTGAAATTTTGCGTCGACTATCTGCACAGTTCGGCAATGAAACACTTTCAAGGACCCAAGTGTACGACTGGCTCAAAAAGTTTTCAGATGGCCGAGAGACAGTTGAAAATGAGCCTCATGCACGCCGTCCCACGACAAGCATCAATGAGGCGAATATGTACGCAATTCGTGAGCTGATTGAATGTGACCGCCATCTTACAGTATTGGCAATTGCTGAACCCGTTGGAATATCATACGGGAGTGCTCAATCAACCCTTTCAGATGAGTTGGGTTACCGAAAAGTGTGTGCAAGATGGGTTCCTCGCCTTCTAAGGGAAGATCAGAAAGCAAACCGTCTTGCCGTATGTGAAAGGCTGTTAGCAAGATATCGAGCAGAGGGGGATGAGTTTTTGAGACATATTGTCACCTGTGATGAGACATGGGTGCATCATTATACCCCGGAGTCCAAACGTGCAAGCATGGAGTGGCGAAAAACTAGAGAGGCAGCACCGCGGAAAGCCAAGACCCGTCTTTCTGCAGGGAAAATTCTTGCAACAGTTTTTAGGGAATCGAAAGGCGTACTGCTGATCGATTTTCTGCACGAACGCCGTACAATTAATGCTGAGTATTACTGCGAACTACTCTAACAAGTGAAACTTGCCTATCGGCAAAAGAGGCGGGATGTGTCTATCCAAAGTGTGATTCTGTTGCATGACAACGCTCGGCCACATACAGCTGCATTGACTCAAGGAAAATTGAACAAAATGCATTGGGAAACCCTTGAACACCCGCCTTACAGTCCTGATGTGACTACCACATGTTTGGGCCACTTAAAGAAGAACTGGGAGGCCACCACTTTGAGGACAACGAAGGTGTAGAAACGTTTGTGCGCAATTGGTTATCGACACGACCAGTTTCATTCTGTGAGAAAGGTATTAAAAAACTTCCGATTCGGTGGGAAAAATGTATACATAAGAGAGGAGACTATGTAGAAAAATAATATGTATTAAAATTTGTATTGATCGTACCAATAAAATTTTTAAAACAAAAGTCCGGTTCATATTTGATTCACCCTCGTATTATATGTTATTACCCAGCAGTTTTTATCATTATTAGTTATTTATCTATTACCTGGACTTATTGAACTATTTTTATTAAACTTTTTTTCATTTTTAATAAGCTATAGAGAGGTCTCTCCCTATGCCCTATGCCCCTGGTTGGATCTGCCACTGGTAAATTTTCCTTATTTTAATATTTTTGAATGTTTTAACACAAATACAGAAGGTATCCCACCAAAACTTAACATATTTGCTACCAAGCTTTATTTGAAGGACATCTGGATCGGACCAGAATGTCTGTTGCACTATCACTAGTTTCTATACCAATTTTTAAATTTCGGCGAGTTTCTTATGATGTATTTAACGTTTTGATTAACTTTTTGTGTACTGTCGTGATGTCGGTCTCTAGGAAAAAATCTTGTCCAATAGACTGTCACATATGTGACATGTGAATTAATTAAACTTCATATGTAAGTTATTTTTCATATTTCAAAATATTAACACTTTTTTCATAACAATCATTCAAAAACTAGACGATTTACTGCACATAGAGAGGATTTTGTTCTATGTGTATGATTATAGATTGAGACATCTAGTAGGTGAAAGAATAGCTTCAAGAACCAGTGTACATATTTACGTCGTGTTGACTAATAGGATATTATTATAGTCAATAACAGTCAACGGTTTGAATTTCATAGCTCCTGTCCGATTGGTTACTTTCTGAATTTCAGCGGTATGTTTAGTATAGAATGTTAGAACTTCCATTTTTGTGGGGAACACATATATCTCCATTGGCAAACAGACCTACTTCTTAAAAGTATTCAGACAAAACTTTCACCGGATTTCCCTTTCTATGTTTATGAATGTATTCATAATATGAGTTTTATTTTTATAGTCTCTGTCAACTTCACATTGTTGAAAAAGTTCTCCATGAAGAGTGTATGCCCTTTTCTCATAAATTTCTGTGTTCATTCATAAAGAACAGGAGAAGCATGACAATAACATAGAACATTCATTATTGAGGGTAGTAAAATTCTTATGTTGTGAACTTCTAGTGTCAGCTCCCTAATATATACAAGAGACAATAGATTTAATGTCTTAAACTGCAGCCCATGTGACACATTGGTATGACAGACCTAGGGGCAGACTAAGATCACTAGATATAGCGGCATTTGCAGACCTCCAGAAAACACATTTAAAATACAAGGTCACAAATATGTGATGCTGGTTGCAGATAAAATTAACCCCATCACATATATGTGACACTTGGTAGGCAACATGTTTCAAAATATTATGTCTTAAGACTATGTACACAAGTAAACTGAAAGTCTCAATTTCAATATGTAATGACAAAGACCTTCAGTAAATAAGAGTATTTGAAATTTTAAAAATCTTGTAATACAGATTTAATTACCATCATTTGCAATTCATTTTGGCATCTTTTTACTCAAAATAAAAATTAGTATGTGTGGTTCAGTCAATATTTTATAGCACATTTATCAAGATTCTGTATTTGGCTTAATTATTATTTTCAATAAATATCCCTTAAGCCGGGTCCAGATCTATAAAAATTTGCCCCGAATGCGTTCGCCGCAAATATTGCGCCGAAAGTTGATGGCGGCACTTAACTTGGTGTTAGCGTATTTTTGTTTTGTATCGCTATATTCGTCCAAATATTTGATGTATTCGCAAATATTCCAAACGTGCCATCCACACATATCGCAAAACACTCAAACATGCCAAATATGTTTGAATATCAGTAAATGTGACACATGACTCACCGTGAAGATAAATAAACAAAATTAATGAAAAATGTTTTTTATTTATTTTTTACCTACCTCAGTATTCGTAGATGGGTTGCATTTATAGATGGCTCACAGAAAACTATTCATGTATTTGTAAGCAAACCATGTTGGTTTGAATACGCTAGACGTTCCTGCTCCTGATGTTTCTGATTTCTTAATTTTTGTGTTATAATCCCTGAACTCAGACATCAAAGATTCCCTCTTTTTCTTTAAATCAGCGATTGTGCATGGTTGTCCAATATTGTTTTGGATATCTATCCATGCATAATTTATTTTATTTTTATTTTTGTGGCTGATATGTTTGGGGTCACAAATGCAAGGATGCATTTGGTACAACTCGAGGTTGATGTTATTTTTCGACCACTTCAATTTGCCACAAACACTACTTTGCCATTAAAAACAACACTAGTTGATCATGAGCGAAGCGCCGCGTGCAACTGTATGAACCAAGTGTGGACGGCTAAAGCAAATATTTGGCTTATTTGACTCCTTTGAAGTGCATTGAAAACCGACAACTGGACGGTAAGGCGTATTTGCTGTTAGCGGTATTCGATTTATTTGTTCAAATAAAGCAAAAATAGCGAATAACCTCTCCACACATCGCCGTTTTTGGAAAAATGTAGCAAATATACGAATACGCTACACCAAGTGAAGTGCCGCCACATAAATATTTACGTCGTGTGTTGTGTGCTTGTGCTCCAGCTGTGTGCAGAAATTTGACAGCTGATTTCAAATATATTTATTTGAGGTTAAGTTTTAACTACTGTTTTACTTCAAATAGTTCAAATAAGTCACAGTCAATATATTCAATAAACGGTTACCACCTTCATATCTTCTTTCTCTGTAAAGATCTTTTATCCAGTGTCGTCTTCTTGATCTTTGTTTTTTCTGTTTAATATGGTCACACAAAACAATAAAAGCTGCACATATTCTCCTAATATCCGACATCACAAATTTGTTTATAAACACATGTCAAAAGTCAGGTGAAAGTGAGGTTAGTTAACAAATTCAGAAATTTCGTACGTCAGAATTTGCAAACGCGTCCACATCAATAACTGAATGCGGCGCAAATCCTTTGATGTTCGTCGAAAAACCGACTCTGTGCGGATCGCGTGCGTTGAATGTCGAATAAATTCTTGCGTGCGTCAAAACGTCCACATTGACACAAATTCTCCCGCACACACAAAAATTTACGTTGAATTTGCCATTCGGCGCAAATTTTTATTGATCTGGACCCGGCTTTAGAAATCTAATTTGTATTAATCATTTGTTTACCATTGTTTATCAGATTGTGATTTAAAACCAAATGGTCCATTAAAATATTTTGTTAAGTTCCTAAGGAGAACCTTCATTATGATGTGTTAATTGGGACAGAATACATATTCTAATTTGAAATATAAGAAATAGAAATTAAACTTGGTCTTGTAGTATTGCATCATACCTCAATAGACTCATGAAAATTAGAAAGTAACTCATCAGTAGTTGCATTAGATATATTTATATTTGTAAAAAATAAGATTTTCTTGCTGTTAAGAAAATTATACAAAATTATAATTTTAGTAGTTATGTGTAAGTAACCCTATAAATTGAAGATACAAATAGATTTTAATGTTTACAAACATGGGCATACTGGTGGAAGGGGTGAGGCAAGGGGGTGCTGGAAATGAAAAACCTTCCATGAGCCTTAAGAGCTTCCCATAAATTTGCTGATTTGCCCCCTTAGACCAAATATTTTTCTGATTTGTTGATTTCTCTAAAACAATTTTGGCTCTGATTTGCCTCTCTCTAAACCAAAAGCTGGGTATGCCCTTGTTTACGAATGTATTGATATCCAAATCTTTTTAAGCAATAGTAAAAGTCTATTGAAGGTACCTTATCAGTTAATGTATATGTTTGGCTGTTTCCAAATGAAATTACCTTCTCAGTCCCATCAGAAGAATCCTTGGCTTTTGATCCCCTGAAGTAGGGACCATATCTTGATCAGCATCGAATGGTCCATAACCGTAATCCTTCGGAAATGAACTTGCCGTTCCATCGAAGGGTACACCACCTTCTTCATCATCTTGATAAGACTACAAAAGAATGTTTAATAAAGCACATACCACATTTAGCATAAATACCATTTTGATTTGATTCACATATCAATATAATACATTCATTAAATATGAATCTTGATGCAGATTTTAATAATAATATATTATTGGACAAACAGCTTCTTAAACTTAATAAATGAATTATTTCTGATATAAAAATAATAAAAGTTTAATTTAAGGTTAGATTTCTTCTTTGACATATAAATCACAGATCATACAATAGAGATCACAAAACATTCACGGTTGTGTGATATAAATCAGTCCCTGTTTTCCAATTAGCTCACAATTGAGCACAGTCCGGCACAGTGCTAGCACTGAGTGTTTCAATTACAGCACTAGCTCGCACAAATGAGCACAAGAAATAACTGTGCCTTTGAGATGTTTTATGTAGGTTTACTAAGTAAACATAAAACTTTATCATAAAACATGAAGTATGTTCCAAATAACGCCCGAAAATTACCGTACAGGGCGACACAAAAACACTTTGAGTTCTAATAATTGGAAAACAGCCATCACTGAATTATTCTGTAAATAATTTACGTACACATAAACGTCAATTGATAACTTATGAGTAATGCACTTTTAACCTTATGGTGATCAGTGTACTCTACCGGTTGGTTTTAAAACAACCATGTTCCAATTAACGTGCTAAAAATTGCCGCACTGTGCGGCACAAAATCACTTGTGCTCTGCTAACTGGAAAACAGCCACACTGATATATAGCTTTATTCGTGGAACACAATTCTGAACCAATTCGTTATTAATTCAGTTCTACTCAAGAGCGCACGCCTGATTCAGAACTAGTAAAATATACTTGTGTACTGCGAATGCCATTGGACCTAATTCAGTACCCTAGAAATTTCATACACCTACTCTTCCATGCTGTCAAATTATATAAATACGTATTTGTCAATTAAATGAGCCAGTCTGCATTTTGGTACTGCTATTTATGGTAGAGGTTTAAATATGCTGACAGGGCAAACGATTTGCTTCCACACTTTTACGACTAATCCGAAAATGAAACTTATGATTATTAAATTGTGGCACAATATGTTCAAAATAATCAAATTTGTTTGGACACTCACAATTTCGAAAAGTTCTTCCAAATCCTCGTCCCTTGAAATTAAGTGGTCCATCTTGACTAATAACTAAAATAGAAACAAACTCTGCATACAGATAAAAATTATAATTTATTATCGTATAAATGCGAACAGGTCTCTCCCAACAAGTTTAAAGTCCAAACGTAAACACAGTTACCAATAAGTAAATTTCCCGGTGTAGGCAACACAAAATGACAATGTAATAATTTCGAGTAAAAATTATTCAAACGCGCATGTCAGAACGAGGAAACCTAGCTATAATTCAAGAACTGATAATCTGGTTAAGAATCAATAATGAATCGAATTTTCCTTCACCGCGAACACAGAATTGTTACTGCCAGTTCAGTAATTTCTGTACCGGGAATGCTTTTATAGCAACTGCGCATGTAAAGCTATAAATTCTCTGTCTGTTTTTGTCCGTAAAATACTCGTTTGAATGCAGGGGGTTAGTTAAGAGGAAATGATATAGGGCTGTAAAAATCCAATTTTACACTACTGCAACTATAAAGAAACATTTCATTGTTATTATTTCAAGATTATAACGAATAAATACTTCTTAATTAGATTTTCAATATAATTATTAATCAATTTTTTGCGTACCAGCGTGTTTTTGAAACCAACCGTGTGATGCCACCAATCGGTTAACAGATCTGTGATTTGTTTGTGGTTCTCTTTGTATATGATCTTTGGTTTGCGGAATAGACCTGAGTCACCTTAGATCATGTACATGATCTAAGTGAGTCACTTCTGTGGTACCTTAGATCATTTACCATCTAGATATAGCCTGTCAAGCATAAAATCGTGGTAACCCTAGAAAGAGAGGGCAATAGAGATAGTAAGAGGCTATTTCACTTAGTGGGTGGATGGTCAGTGGACGCAACCAATGAAGAACATGCTTTATTGGAAGCAGCTCCCAACCGAGTGAAATAGCCTCTTGCCCTCTCTCTCCTTAGTCTTACCTCGACATTTGTGCACTGCAGGCTATCTCTAGAAAGTAAATGCTCTAAGTGTGGTACTTCAGAGTCATGCTGAGTCTTTATTGTATGCTCTATGGTGCTGACTGTGCTGAGTCCTGAAGAATTGAAGTAGACGTTAAACATTTTTTTTAAATGTTATTTGATGCTATAAAAATTTTATTTTTACACTGGATTTTTTTGTTTTGGATTGTATTTATTATATTTCGTTAAGAAATATTTATTATAGAACGTCCTTGTTTTATAATTATTTTAAATGTTATTAACAAGTGCCAAGACTATAGCAATATGTCAAAAAAATTGTGCAGGTTATGTTCTGCAGAATGCTCATTAATATCATTATTTTCTATAAAAAACAGAAAATATAGAGATATAATTCGAAAATTAATTTCAGAAACTGTCAATATTAAGGTAAGGCTTAGAAATATGCAATATATTAAATACTGAATAATCATTATTATGGAGAAATGATGAACTTTTAGTGTAAATAATGTTTTGAATGAATAAGGCCAAAATTCTAATTTTCACGCCTAACTTCAATATTTCTTGAAAGAAACCAATATTCTAATTAGTTATCAGTAATTTTTAGTATGTGATACAGCCTAAAATATTGTAGTTGTTTTCTGAATGGTATTTGTGGCATATTTTTCAATGTTCAAATACTTCTTGGGAAATAACACAAGTCACGAAAAATTGCTGTATATTCAAAACGTTTCGGGGTCGAGGGCAGACCCCCTGTCAATGGTTATTTTGTGACCTGTGTTATGTCCCAAGAAGTACTTGAACATTAAAATATTGTAATTGTAACTAATCAGTACTTAATTTACTGATCAATTAAATTGCTCTATTACTGAATATTTCAATATTTTTTAAAGTAAACTATACAGTGGACTAGTACTATGGAAAGTAGCCATTGCTGAAATACATTAATATACAGTTAGTTACTCATATACTTAATGTTAAAGAAATGAAATTTATATAGTAACTATGTTCTAAAATATGATTCATTTTATTAAATTTGTCAATGTTACTATACCTATTCTGATAGCACTCATTAGGTACCTTTGATCACATAAATATCTGACTTATTATCTACAGTATTTGTTGGATAACTGTTATATAATTGTTTCCCTTTCTCTTTCAAACCTCTAGGTAGGGAGAATATCAACAGATTATGCAGCAAAAAATTTACTCTTGTATTTTTGCAGTGAAAACAATGTTCATAAAACTAATGCATAAAAGATAAAGAGATTCCCTCTATGTTCTTATTCCTAAGTAGTTATTATTTTGAAGTTTATTATTAAGTTACATGAAAAAATCATTATTATGAAACGTATTTCTTCAAATATTTCAAATATGTCATGTGCATAATTCTTACCAACAAATATATACTCCTATTAGCAAGAAACTGAGACAATGAGTGAGAGAAATAAAATTCTATATGTCTAGCTCACAATAAGACTTCACATTGTGAATCCTCAAGGAACAAAGTATTTTGCATATGAAGTAGATACACAAGAAAATAGAGTAATATTATCAAATGTCATTAAAAGTGTTTCAAATTTTAGTAATATAGAGGTATACTTACTTGGTCAATCACCAAATTAATTATTATAAGGTATTGAGAACCACTACCCTAAATTAGTGTTTTTTTTTCTATTAGCAAGCCTAATGTTAATTACAAAAGTATAATAACCTATTTATTAAAACTGGTTCACTTTTTAGTTTTACCAAAAATACTTTTAATAAATGAAATTATATTCTAAACATATTTTTAGATTGAGAAAGGAGGATCTTATTCCACAGTATGTTACAACTGTGTTGCTCATGTCTACAATTTCCACATTTTCCGTGTTAGATCACAGCAAAATGAGAGAAGCGTGCAAGTAAGTAACTTAAATCTATTAGGCATATACAGATGGGCTAACCACATTTTGATTAATCAGCCTCCCAAATTTTATTGTAAAATACAAAATGTAGCATTACCAATAATTTAAACTATTCTGAAATGTTTGATTAATTCTATTCATAAAATCATGAACTCAGTATGAAAACAATGATGTGAATGTTTTCCTCTGATACAGACATGTGGGGGCTCCAGGTACACTTGCCTTAAGTACTTACCTAATAAATAAACTCCAAAGTTATTATTTTTAATAGAAAAATTACATCAAGTGATATAATGAAATTCTGATAAAAATCTAATATGGATTAGCCTAAAGTGCATCCAAACTTGATATACACAATGGGTTGCGACAATTTTAATTTTAGGTACATCTCTGGCTATGGAATTCCATGCCTAGAGTAAACATACAGAGTAGAACATATCATCTAGAGGGAACTTTCTCTCCAAATTTTGTAGAATTCTTGGTCTTTGACCTACTGATGTCATTTTAATGTTCTTTTAGTATTTAAAAATTGTTTTTTAACTTGCATATCTGAATTTTTTTGGGAATGGGAATTTTTGTGCTTTCAGCACTAAACTTTATTTCTTTCTTTTTTTTTTTCATGATGTGAAAGATTATTTATATAATGTTCATCTTAATAATAAACACACTGTGCTGCACTTTCCATCTGCAGAACAATTGGGGTCGCAATAAGACCAAAGCATGACCTTCCCCAATTTAGACAAACACCTCAAATACCACCTTGGCAAGGAAGGCTAGAAGGGAAAATTAATTCTCTTCGGAAAGACATTGGAAGACTGACTGAGTACCAACGAGGGGCCAGGAACAACAGAATAGAAAGACTTGACTATCATGGACAATAACCGACTACACTCCCAGTGGGATGGAAAAAACATCACATCTCAGCAGTGTCTGGACAGTCTACGACAAAAGCTCTCCGTTTACACAAGTCGATTGAGAATGTACAAAATCAGTAACGAATGAAACTAGACAACGCACTATTCCGAAAATCATAAAAAGGGTTTTATAGAAAACTCAACAACATCAATAGTAATGAAATTCCTAGTTATCCCAGTAACGGCCATCGAGCAGTTCTGGAAAACACAACTTTCCACAACAGTTTCCCATAACTCCAGAGCAAGCTGGATTAATGAGGAGGAGGTTGCATTTTAGAATTTTGATAACATGCAACACCCACCATTTACAACGGATGACACATCCAACATAATGAAACACCTCCATAACTGAAAAGCACCAGGACCAGATGGTGTGCAGAATTACTGGATAAAGAAACTTTACGCCACCCACGAGAAATTAACAGAACTTATTAATGACATAATTATCCATCCACACAAGATGCCTAGTTACCTTATGCATGGTGCTACATACCTCTTAGCAAAGGATAACCTATGTACACAGCAAAGTACCGACCAATCACTTGCCTCCCAACCTTATACAAACTTATAACGTCGTGCATTAATCATCGCCTTTTCAGGCATTGTGAGCTGAGCAACATAATTACCGAACAACAAAAGGGATGCGCGAAAAACTCGATGGGGTGCAAAGAACAACTAATCATTGATTTCGTTGTCTGCAATCAAGCCCACACCAAACGACGAAATCTCTACATGGCATATGTGGACTACAAAAAGGCCTTTGATTCAGTTCCACATGATTGGCTCATTCAGGTCCTGAAACTCTATAAAGTAAATAATCGTGTTGTTAACTTTTTAGAACATGTCATGACTACTTGGCAAACCAAAATCTTTCTGAATGAAGCCGACTGTTCTATACAAACCGACTCTATCCCAATCAGAAGGGGTATATTCCAGGAAAACTCTCTTAGCCCGCTGTGGTTCTGGCTTGCCATGAACCCACTCTCACACAAACTGAACTCGACTAACTTTGGGTTCAGTCTCAATAACAACAATGTACAAGCATTGAAGATAAACCATTTGTTATACATGGACGACTTAAAGTTGATGGCAGCTACAAAACAACAGCTACATGATATGCTTAAAATAGTAGAAGGGTTCTCCAGTGACATCCATATGCAATTTGGCCTAGACAAATGCCGAATTAATAATATAGTTAAAGGCAAAATACAGCAGGGGCCCTACAAAATGGGAGATGGCACCTCAATTGAATCCATGGAAGGAGGCCATACTTACAAATACCTTGGAATAAAGCAGGCTCAACGAATTGATCACACCACCATGAAAAAGGACCTAACAACAGAGTTTTATAGAAGGGTAAGACGACTGCTGAAGACCAAACTTAACAGTATCAATTTGTTTCAGGCTATTAACACATACGCGTGTTCAGTGCTTAGTTACTTTTTCGGTATAGTTAACTGGTGCAAGACCGACATTGAACAATTACAACGGAAAGTTCGAGTACTACTAACAAAAGCTCAAAATCACCATCCAAAGAGCTGTGTCGAACGTACAACATTGCCTTGGTGTGAAGGAGGAAGAGGATTGGCAGATATAGGCAAGTTACATGATCAACAAATTTCTAATTTGCGTAATCATTTCCAGAAACTCGCAGAATTTTCTGATCCACACAGAGTCATATGTCAGGTTGATGACTCCACACCTCTGCGACTGACAGAACAACAAGTTCAAGTATACCACCAGACAACTGATCAGAAGCTGCTCAAATGGAAAGAGAAGCCCCTGCATGGAAGACATATAAATGACGTCAACCATGATTATGTCGACAGTTCAGTGTCGAACTACTGGTTGATCTCTGGTCATATGGTTCCTGAAACGGAAGGCTTTATATTGGCAATCCAAGATCAAGTAATTCCAACTAAGAACTATCTAAAGTACATCGTCAAAGACCCTTCAATCAACAACGACAGATGCATATATGGTTGCCAAACATCTGAATCTATCCAGCATATTACAGGAGGTTGCCAAGCGTTCGCTGCAACTGAATACAAAGGACGACACGATGCCGTGGCAAAAATACCGGACCAGGAACTAGCTCTGAAACTTGAGCTTTCACAGTCTGTAAGAACACCCTACTATATATACAAAGAATCTATTTTAGAAAATAACAACTACAAGCTGTACTGGGACCGCACGATACTGACCGATCGGACTCTTGCTCACAATAGACCTTATATAGTTTTAGTAGATAAAATCTCAATGAAAACAACCTTAATTGACAACAATAACATAAATATTAAGCAGGCTGAAAAAATAGCCAAATACAGGGATTTGGAATTTCAAATAAAAACGCAGTGGGACAAGCACAACACACGAACTGTACCAATTGTTATGTCAACAACAGGAGTACTACTTCTTTCTACTAAATAATTTAAAATACCTCGGTCTGGACGAACATCTTTACCAACTAATGCAAAAAGCCCTTCTGTTGGGAACAGCCCGGACGGTCAGAAAATTCATGGGAAGCTGCCACGACTCCAACCACGGGCCTGATAACCTGGCAAAAGCTCCCACAGAGCTAAACCCTTTTGATATCTAGGATATCTGGGGTTAGTGAATTTTCCCTTAAAGGCACGTTATGCGTGCCTTAGAGGGAGTGTGCTGCCATACACTGTATTGTCAAGTCGGGAACACAATAAAAGTATGAGATCAGATCCAGACATGGTTTCCGGTATATGTTTGACCGCTGAACACGAATCCAAGGTCAGTTTTTTTGTTCTAACATGTATCACTCACTTGTGAATCAGGCCACAATGTTTTTTCTCCAGTTTCCTCAAGGTTCTGACACACTTGATACTTTTACTAATACTTGATCTATTTTAATATTGAGAAATATTTTTTTTCAAAATACAATAAGTTATAATGTGTCTTCTTAAAAGTATGAATCTTCAGTTATATTATTAAGCAATTTTCAGAAGTGTAAATATTACTTTTATATATTTCAACTCACATTTTTGTAACCTTCAAATAACTCCTTTGCTATAAAAAATACGGTCGTGGCACCTGAAGAGTATCATCGGAATACCCAAAAATTTTATACTGTTTTGTTATATTTAAAATAAACGAGTTCTCCACATTTATGTTTTCCTGGAGCCATCATGCTTTTTGCATACCTTTGAAAATAAAAAATATTCAGAAAATTCCCAAAACTAAAAGCTTTTAAAAGTAAATAGTTCAATAATACTACATGATATTCTTTTGGAGACCACTAGAGCCTTTTTAGTAACATAAAATTTAATAGCAAATTGCTTATGGCATCGTGTAAGTAATTGTTCATTTACCATAATTGACCAATTCTTACAAATAATTTCTTAAATAAAATTCAAAATAGACAAATTGAGGTATATTATATGAAATTTAGAATATCTTTGGAATATCCCATTCGAAATTTCGTTGTTAATGTAGTGGGTGTTGTAAAAAGTCTCCCTAAAGTATTTAGATAGTAATTGAGCAAAAACTACTTAATGGACAAAATTGATCTTAGGTCTAATTAATCTTGGCGATTGTGTGGTTTTTCTGTTAAAATGCTTCAGTCACGTCACTGCTCTTTTGAAGATTTTTCGATTCTCTATATTTTTTCCCTTCATCATTTACCATCACAAACAAAACAAAATTACATAACTTAGTTCTAAGAATTTGTGGTTAAAATCATGTCCTCCTATGTACTTTTATTGAAGTGAGGGCATAAGCATATTGCTGTTAAATTTTACATCCAATTTGGTCTATTGGCTAGTGTAAATGTTCATGTATTGTCTGAGTATATGTAAGCTACTAACGGTTTAATCAGCCTTTCATCAAACTATCTTTTAAGAAGATCACAAGTATCATATAAACTGCGAATGTATCCTTCTTATCTTGAGAACCTTTGTCCAGTTATTTGTCTTTAGGGAAGACTTAGAGGGTTCCCTGAAAATTACATTTAACTTTAATTTTGTATTTTTATACATTTTTAAATTTGATACAACTTAATATAAATTTAAAACAAAGTGAAGATTTTCCAAATAAATTGTGGATAATTGTGCCTCAATACTGTGATATAGTATTAATTTCAGAACTACTTTTATATTTTTTGCTATCCTCAAAACCGCCACCAATCAACTCTCATGGGAAAAACTTTCTATAGTATCTTAAGTTAGTTTTATGAATAAATGTTAAATATTTTTTTTAGGAATCAGAAAATGACGGCACCGATATTGTTCAGGATAAAGGAGCAATCATTCCTTTGGAAAATCTAAATCTCCCCTCTATAGAAGAATTAAAAGACGGTTTTACTCCATGGTTGTTAAAAAAACACAAGACCGTTAAAGAACTGGAAGTACATCACATTTCAGATTCTGTGACTAGCGACGAGTCGAATTTCCAACTAAATTCAACAAAAATTTCTACGGATGTTAAAGCAACACAAACGACATTTTTTTACAAAGACAAGTCTACTCAATGTAATACCTACAGCACGACAGCCATGCCAGCAACATACACTCAAAATGTACAATGTCATTTTCAGGAATCTCTCAATGAATCAAATATTGAGTATAATGGTCAATCAAATTCAAGTTTGCTCGATTATAATCAAATGGAGAAACTGAAATTCAAAAACATTAACAAGGAAAAGGAAGTGTCAACTGATAAGAATAAAATGAAAGTAACTAGGAGTCTAGGTATTCAGTGTGAATTGATTCCACCAGCTATTCAAAGTCGTCATGCTGGTGTGCAGGTAAATGTACCGGTTTCGATAATAGATAAATGTGTTCAAATAGATTTATGTGTTTCAAATCTTAAATCGTTCAAAGAAGACGTTGATAAAGCTAAAGATGAACAGCAATCGCCTATTTACCCTCCAATCGAATCGTTGACTGCTTCTGTAGTATTTCCTTGTAAAGCTGAGGGCAACATTTCGACAACGTCGTGTACGTCGAAGTCAAAAAATTCTCCATTGACTTTAAAGACGGCGGCAAAAATGTTTAGCAAATTACTCTATTGCCGTGAATGTAAATATGCAGGCTATTCTAGAATGGAATTGCAAAAGCATATGAGAATACATATGAGGTGCAAATTGTGCAAACAAATGTTTAAAAGTGTTAAAGAGACTAAAGCACACTTTCTAAACAAATGTGATATAAAACTGACCAAAATGCAACTTGTGGTTAAAGTAGAGCGAGTTTCACTTAAAAACCATCTTCAAACTTGTGAAAGGGTGTTAAATAAAGAACATATCTCGGTAACAGATTCAGTTTGCATGCCTCAGAGAAAAAAAATAAGGTTGGATTCAAAGTAACTTGTCACACATACAAAATTGCCTAAAAGACATTTATCAGATATTTCATACATTTTTATGTCATGCAGTGTATGGCTGTACTTACATATCTCAGGCCGATTTTCCCTCCATAATTAGTTGTCTGTCTCAACTGTCGAATTTTCACTAACGCCATACTGCCTTGAATTAAGAATATTTCTGTTTCTGCATCACCCTGTATTAATTCCCCACTGATGATTTGCAGCTCGATGTTG
Organism: Octodonta nipae; assembly: GCA_034190945.1. Classification (NCBI taxonomy): domain Eukaryota; kingdom Metazoa; phylum Arthropoda; class Insecta; order Coleoptera; family Chrysomelidae; genus Octodonta; species Octodonta nipae. The sequence continues at coordinate 69,643,615 of CM067216.1, read as the reverse complement.
TCAATTGGCAGGATTTCGGTTGGCCTCATTACTTTGGATTTGATAGTGGGTACTGATGTGACTATATTTGCCATTAAAGGTACCTTGATTGACAAGACTGTCGCTGTCTGTAGAATCCCATCTGGTTATTCACCGGACAGCTGGTGAGTGAGAGCATTATATTGACCACCTCTGGATGGCAGGCGTTGGGGAAGCCTAACTGCAGTTCATTCTAAAATGGCCTGTGCGACCACAAAGGAAACAATTGTGGCATTCTTTCTGTGCAGTCCTCCTTAAACTGTAGTGAAACTGGTCTTGTTTTCCGCGTGCTCTGTTTTAGTTTCAAGTTGAATCTGGGTAAACATGCTTAACCAGATCATTGCAGGATTCTCATGGTTTAGTAACATGCTCTCACTATTGGTCTTTTTCAGAATATTCGATGATTTTTTTATCGTGTTTCTTGGTAATTTCTTGACAGTGAATAATTAGTTTTATTTCACTTCGTACACCAAAATGTGAGGTTCTTGGAATCGATCGATTAATAAAAAATCAACTAGCTATATTTCACTAATCAACTCACCTAATAGTCGACTGTATTTGTAAACATCAGCAGTTTCTTGAAGTTATCTGCCATCTTCTGACTGGCATTTGGTCTTAAAATGCTGTTGGTGAGAAGCGTGCTCCCGTTGAAAAGCATATATGGAGCGTATCTTGCAATAATTTCTAGACATTTTATGAACAATGTGAGATCGATATGAAAGTGTTGTTACTTAAAGTTCTTGAGCTGTATAAGGTTTCCCAGTATCATCGAAAAAATCAATCAACCAGTTTCATTTGAAGTTTGAATTTATTTTTGTGATGATGATATTGAGAAGCACTCCTGAGAGTTGCTTCGCGAACATTTATTCTTAGATATTTACATGTTGAACATGGTTCATTTTGTAATTTTAACTGTTTATTTGTCCTGAGGGAAATTATCAATAATTATTTAATTATAGCGTTTTTAGTTATTTGTAGATGAATCTTTATTCTCATTTACTGCAATTAAATAAGAAAAATTGTCCAGCTTAACAAAATTTGACAACTTTTGAGGTTTCTAAAACCCAAAATAAAATGTCTTAATAATACAAATATTGAACATCAGTGATTTCTGCAAGAACCAATGTAACTAAATTTGAAAAACATTTTACAGTAATATTTCATTCCCTATATTGATGGGCATCTAACATTCTGCCAAATATTGTGTTTTTTTTGTAAATCAACTCGATTGGAACTTCATTTAGAGCGTAGGTAGTTTAAAATTATAGAGCAAACCTCATTTAACCTCCCGTGCTTGCTGACGAGATTTTTGGGTTTATAAATGTGATACTGGCCATGCTTAGGATTTCTCAAAACCATTTACAGTGGTAAGTAATAGCAGTTTATAGAATTTGGATATTGTTCTTTAAACGGGTAAATAAAATTTGAGATTTTGGTTCATGTTCAGATAGCAGTAATGATACAATGTTAGTGGAAAGAATGAAATATCTAAAATGATAAATTTTAAAGTTTTGCTTTTATAATCGTACTTTGTATAAAAATTACTTTAATTTTTTGCTTTGTTTTATAATCCCATTTTGACATTTTATTTCATCTTGGCGTCATTATATTTGAGATTTGGGCGTCCAAGTCGTGTCAAAATGAATTATTTATTAAGTCTCGAGACGTCGAATGTGCCACCTAAAAGAAGTTACTTTTCAGAATTTATAAAGAAGTCATTTTTCTGAGTTTATAAAGAAAAGAAGTTATTTTTCTGACATCCTAAAAATAGTAGTTATTGAACTCAACTCATCAATCACTGTATGTTTAGCTGGAGTAATATTCGAAAAATTTTCGTTATGATACAAATTTTCTTGTCTGTCAAAAATTTTGACAGTGACTAACAAGAAAAAATGTATTAATAAAACATAAATGGCACTCTTGAGATATACAAGTAAATAATTACATGAGAGACCTCACTAACTGTTCAATACTTAGATCATCTACCTTCTAGATATAGCCTGTCATGCACAAATGTCGTGGTAAGACTAAAGAGAGAGAGGGCAATAGAGAGGGTAACAGGCTAATTCACTCGGTTGGGAGCTGCTTGCAATCAAATATGCTCAGCATGTTGTTCATTGGCTGCTTCCACCGACTAAGTGAAATACCCTGTTACTGTCTCTATTTCCCTCTCTTTCTAGCGTTACCATGGTTTTGTGCATGACAAGCTATATCTAGGAGGTACATGATCTAAGGTTCAATATGAGCTCTTTAAAATATTATGTTACGACACACACACACACACACATGTATGCATTTGTCAACAGAAATAAGTTCAGATAAAAAGACTTTTGTGTGATACCATTATTCCCGATGTCTTGAGTAAGTCTAAAATGAATTCGAGAACCATTATTCCCGATGTCTTGAGTAAGTCTAAAATGAATTCGAGAAGAACTTTTTTTACTTGTGTGTTGGATGGGTTGCCGGCTAACATTGAGATATATTTATGAAGATACCAAACTGCACTTTCCTTCGATAACATTTACTAGCATGTTGCTCCAACACAACTAATTTCAATACTCGCACCAATATTGTAGAGTAAACTATTAAATCTTCTATTGATCTTGGTGACGTTTAGTTGTAATGTTCATACATTATGTTGATGTGGGTGAAAAGAATTATTAAGAATTGACTGATTGCTAATTTCATGTCCAAGAAATTTATTTTTTAGATATATTTTTTAATATATTTTGTAATTGTCATTCTAGACCAATCAATAGAGATTGTTTCGTGCAAAAAATACTATCAGGATACTGCCTGTGCCATCACATTAAGAATGATTTGTAGTGATATTTTGCTACCTTTTCCACTCGCAACTATGGTTTTTTACTTTATTATAAACAATTGAAACAAGAAAATTGCGTTTTTTTTCGTTGCATGTTTATAAAATGAAAAATAATAAACTAATCTCAATGGTGTCAACAGGTGAATTGTAAAGCATGAAAATACCAATGAAATGAGCCCAGGATAGATCCGATAAGATCTTTAGTAACAGGGAAAAACAAAAAATACTGAAAAATTTAGCGGTTTTCTTTATATTATCATAATTCCGTCACTATCGAAGTTGTAGAACTGGGCTTGTGAGAACTGATAGTAATTGACTAAACCAGGCACTATCGGTTTATTAGTTTTTGAATAATTGCTATCTGAAATTTTTAGTCCACTATTCTTGCAGTGTGTCTCCATGCAACATGGATCGTCAAATATCAATTCAGAATAGAGATGTTGAAAGTAGAGGTATCATTCTACAACGCCTCTATTTTCATTTTTCATTAAATGTCTGTGAAATATACACGAAAAATGTTAGCAAAAATGACCAAAATTTGGTGAGCGTATGAATGTGGTGAAAGAATCTAATCGCTAAAAAAACTTCTATACAGAGTGATTTGTTCGAATTTATTATATCAAAGGAGAACTGTTTGTTTACTAATATATTTATATGTAAATGGTTTCTCATTTTTGCTTTAATTTGTGGATTTTGGGTTTACGGAACATTGAAACAGAGCGGTCATTAGAAAAATTCTTACTTGTGAGGATTTTAAACATTAAAACGATCTATGTATGTGCCTCTACTATATATTACTATACGCTTCCCCTCAACAACCGTGTTTCCCCCACTCCTTGGATACATTCATACGCTCGCCCATTTTTTGTCATGTTTGCTAACATTTTTTAGATATTTCACAGACATTTAGTGAAAAATGAGAATAGAGGCTATGTAGGATGACACCTCTACTTTAAACAACTTTTTCCAAAATTGAAATTTGATTATCTATGACGCATAGGGACACAATGCAAAAATAGTGTACAGAAAACTTTATATCACAATTGTTCAAAAACTAATAAACCGGTAGCGTCTGGTTTTGGCAAAAAATAGATGTAAATTACTATCAGTTCCTACAAGCCCAGATCTACAGCTTCTAAAGTGACGAAGATACGATTTTTTTTAAATGTTACATTCTTCAGTATTTTTTGTTTTTCCCTGTTACTAATGATCCAATCGGATCGAGCCTGGGTTCATTTCATTGGTATTTTCATGCTTTACAATTGACCTGTTGACACCATTGAGATTAGTTTATTATTTTTGATTTTATAAACATTCTAAGAAAAAAACCTAATTTTCTTGCTTCAATTGTTTATAACAAAGTAAAAAACATAGTTGCGAGTGGAAAACATAGCAAAATATCGCTAGGAATCTTTGTTAATGTGATGGCACAGTCGGTATCCTGATAGTATTTTTTACACATTATCAGTTAATTTTTGCTCTATTGATTGGTCTATTCATTCTGGTTTGACAAATATGATTTGATACTTTATTAAAATTGTTATGAATGAAATGAATTATTTTAAATTGTGATGTACATTTGAAAGGGGGTCTGATTGTAATTATCAAATTTCGCAACAATGATCAGATCCAGAATTTTTTATATTTTTGTATTAAATTTTATATTAATTTGTTTAAATAAATTATTTTGTTACTAAATTCTTGTTATGCTTTCAATTAAATCTAAGAAAATTTCAACAAATTATGGATTGCCCATTATCTCCAGCTACTTTAATTGTTAATCCGCAGTTTGTAATCCTGTTTGTTAATTCATTACTAGATTATTTTTATGGGTTCTTGCTAGAAAAAACGCTGTATACTCAAAAAATTTCAAACATTTGAGAAGTAAAATCGTAAAACGTTGATCGTTTTACGATTTTACTTTCAATTTCAGATTTTATTTTAATGATTCCGAAAATAATGTCATTTACAACTCAGTCAGATTAAAACTTTAAAACGTTTTTTTTAATATACGGCCTTTTTTCAAGTTCATTACCAAACTTGTGAAACTTCATTTTGTCGAGTCGGAAATTTTGTATGTATTTTTTAGTGAAAATTCTCGGAAATGTAGCAGCAGTAAAACACATCAATTTGATGGCGTGAAAAGTTTGTTTTACATTAACTGTCTGATATTATGATAGGAATATAATATAATTACAATTTGCCTGGTCTGACACCAGCAACATGTTGAAATGAAGAGATTATGTTAGTATGTTACCATCCAACTGAAATAGGTAGGATTATTTACTAATTATTAATGCTAGCTACTAGTTATATTGTCCAACAAATATTGGGCCGTTTTCCTACTCCGACTCCTGGAAAACGTCATTCATGACAACGGTGTTGCGAAAAATATCTGCGCATTTCCCCAGCTCAACAAAAAAATCTTATTTTAATATTAAATGAACATTTCATGTTGTTTATGTGTTTAATGAAAAAAACAAACTACCATAAAATGGAATCCATTTTGCAATGTCAGATTTGGCCTAAACGTTCAGGATACGCCAGAAAAAAATAAAAAAACCGCAATTAATTTTTTTAATTACCAAAAAAAAAACAACTTGAGAAGAACAGAGAAAATCTTGCCCTCATATTTTGATTCTCTGGTTTTCTTTGTAAAATTAAAAACGTTGATAGAAAAAGTGGAAATTTCGAAGTCATTTTTCCTAAGTGGAAATGTTGAAACGGTAGGGTGAATGTGTCTTAACTCGTTCATCGCCCTGTAAATAGTGTCTTAGAGTACTACGAGTTTGGATATTGTACGTTTAATTTTGTCTTGTTGCCGAGCATTGATTTGAAGATAAAACTGAAAATAAATATCATATTTAGTGTCATTTTTGTTATTATCACTTTTATTCATTTTTCTATGATCACTCTTAATCTGAAGTTCGTTGCCATCTTTTTCTGTAAGTTTACCGTCTAGATTTTAGAGTAAAGACATAAAGAAGCCATGCAACTGCTGCTACCGTCGAAACTAGTCCCATAAGATAGGAGAACCAAGAATACACCAGGGCCTCGACATAATGTTAGTGATTAAGTGTTAATTGGTGACATTAATTGCGAGGCTACTTTACATTCTCGTTAATCATTTGTTTGAACCAGCTAGATATTATAGAAACAGCAAAATCTAATTATACAATTTCACAATTTCCCTTTGGGGACCGTACAATTTCAAGAAACATAACCAAGACCTTCAGGTTAAGATGGCGGGACAGCCGCATGGTTGTATAGATATTAGATAGTAGTAAAGGAAATTAAGTTTAATAGTAACAATAGTAGGCAAGTTAAATATTTAGATGTTAGAAACGCTCTAATAATAACAGACACTTAAAAAGTGATTCGTGTTAAATAGAGAAGTTGGTTTACATTAACAGTGAAGTTGAGATTAGAGACGGAAGTCCAAGTGTGGCTGTCCTGGATGTAGTGGTAGATTTATTGGAGGGAAGATGGTTTCGACCCAGACGTGCTAATGGCATACTTCCGTCATTTACTTGTATAATTATAAAACTCCAGGCTGGCTAAATGGTTATAGGTGAAGGCCACAAACTCATATACTTATTAAGTATATGCACAAACCAACTACATATAACCTAAACAGACAGATTTTAATTTAAAAAATTGCTATTTGACTGGTTTTACAACATAAGAGACATATCATATTGCCAAAGCCACATCTCTAACGATAACAGTACACTTTGTGTGTATACTCACCGACTAAATTGCAACACCCAGAAAGGGATGTTTATGTTCAAGATTGTTTTGGTAAAATATAGATGCTATAGTAAGGAGTAAATGATTAAAAATGACAAGATTCACATGGGTCTCTTCAAGAACGGTTAAACTAACTCGAGCAACATGAGGAGGAAATCTTGTTGAAATATGGGAGCAATGAGTCGATTAATGTAAGAGGATACGTACGGCTCCACTACTTCCTGAAGATAACTTTAACTGGCGATATATTCGTACACTTACTCTGGGCATTTTAATATTACTAAACGTAAATTTTAGTAAATTTAAAAAATGCAAAAAAAGCTACTATAAAATTAAATTGTTAAAAAAAGTTTACATGAAGAAACATTCAACAAATTTTAATCATTTATTCCTTACTATAGCGTCTGTTTTACCAAAACAATACTAAATTTAAACATCTCCTTCTGGGTGTTGCGATTTCTTTGTCAGTGAGAATAATATAAAAATATCAAAACTTTTTTAAAGTCCCTTTTTGTCCTAAGATAGGGTCCGGTCCTACGGGCTTTTGACTGGACTTGAAATATAGATTTGACCACTGTTCTTACTTTACCCAGATTGAATCACAAATATACCGTATTCTTTTATATTCTATACTTCAATATATAAAACCCAGGGCCTCTTGTTCGCAAGTTCTGTGGGTTTTTCGCGGGTTTTATCCCGCATAGGACACCCTATAGAAATATAATAAAACAGCAAAAGTTTTACTGACAATATATTTCACTATAGATCTCCATATAGTCTCACAGTAGTAAATTTCTTATTTCATCTTAAAAGTTATAACAACGAAAATATCAGTACAACAAAATGGCGGCAATTAATGACATAGACTTTTAGTTGGTGTTCGTTTAGAAAATTCACAAACTTCGATTTGATCTTTTTAAACTGATTGACTAGTTTTAATGTTTGCACAAGTTGCACAAAAAAATATCGACACACCTTTTTTTTAAAGAAACGTTGTGCAAGTACACGTTTGTTTTTAAAGAAAAACAACTGTGACATACAATAGTAAATTTGACATTTCTTGATGTTTTCAAGTTTAATAAGAGAGTCAAGATCATCGTACATCATAACATGGCATTTTAACGGAAAGATAGGTATTCCAAACTTAACATATTGAAATAACACTAAATTCCTTGACTATAAAAGTGAATGTCTCCAAATAGCAAACCTCGTTAACAATTTACTGGAAAGAATTTCCTAAGTTTAGGATTGCAAATTGATTTACATACTTATTGTCTTTACTTTGTAACAATAATCATGTTAAACTGTAATTCTGTTTTGAACACTACTTGTTCTTCTGAATTGTTCCATTTTGGGATTTTTCAACGAAATGCTGAATTGATAAATGGAAACCATGAAGTTTTTTCTTTTGGAGGACAGCAGTTTTCAATTTAATCAAAAATTATCATTAATTATTATAATAAAGTAGTATGTTTACCAAATATCAAATACTGTAATATAAATGACATGATAATAAAGTGTTATATATAGAACATGTAATTTCCATATGATGTCTTGCAGAGAAGAGACAGATAAGGCATGTGATGTCATTATAACAGACATAGGTGGCTTGTGTTACGCTATCTCAAAAACTCAATCATTGTTTTTTTTTGGTGGGTGGAAACAATGCTGGGCCCATGGTAAACATTATTACACTACTGGTCCCCGTATAAAAAATATTGCGGCATCGTAATATAATGTGCCTAGATTATTTTTTTTTTGCAATTAGACGAATGTCCAACATTCTAAACACTTAAAATTAAATTAGGTCTTATCAACTTAACTCACGATTATAAACTAAGAAAAACAGTTTTATGTGTTGTCATCGGCTCTTTATATGAAAAACATTATGGCGGATGTGAACTTTGTATATCCAAACATACACAGATCATAATGACAATAAAACTGTTAAAACATTAATTTAGGATTAGAATAATGGGAGGTACCTACTGTAAAGGACTGTAGAGTATATCAAATCACAATTTAAGAGAGCAACAAAGGTTAAACAGACTAAAAATATCTTAAAATAATTATTTTTTTAGACTTTATGAAATGTTAAAAACAGATTACTTCCATAAAACCTGTTTTCAGCAAATATATTTAGATCATTTCAGCGAATATTTTAAAGTTTTTGAGATTTCAGAAAATAGAAATAACTTTTTAAAGTACCACAAAAGCAAATAACTCCTCGCTAATTCTTGGATTTTGTTCTAATTTAACCAGTGCCCATTTTTATTTTATATTTAACAAATAAGTTTTATAGTTAAACCAATACTATTGGGAACAATGCAGATTAACAAGCAGAATAATATAATTTATTGACGCTATTTTCACGGGATAAAAATCTATAACAGATTTTTTGATCAATCACACAATTTCATAATTTTGTATTATCTTTGTTATGAGGTATAGTTTTGCAAAGGAGACATTTATTTGCACACGTTTCACATCTTGGAAGTATTTCATTACTAATGTCACAAGAAATGTAAATACTTTCTTGAATAATCTTGTTTTGGACAAGTACACATTACGAATCCTCAGTTTCCAAAAAAAGATCATCATATAACAAGTTATTTATTGCCTAATGAAATTAATTTGGAAATTTTTTTCGAGTCTTTAAAAAATAAAATTAAGCACTTCTCAAAAAGAAATATGTCGTTCCATAATTTCTTTTATTGCACTACAATTCTCATATTAAACAACATTATAAACATAATCTATAAGGTGAAATATAATGTAAAAAAATATACAAATTAACATAACACAACCTAATATTTCGGGAAACACGTGTTGTGGGAGAAAACGTCAACATTGTAAACAGGTGATAACTGACAATGACACGAGCTGCTGCACTATATCACGATCAGTGAAAATTTCCACGTGCTTTAGAAACATTTGCTAGTTCTAAGAACACATCAAGGTCACAATTTCTGTATTAAACTATTAAACTTTTGTCAGTCAACTAAAACTATTTTTTTGTCAAGGACAATTGACCCTTTGTACTCCAAAGATACCTTTTCATCACCTTATTACAAGTCACTATCCTATTTAGACAATCAATTACTCATGGCACTTTTAGATATGCATTACATCCTGAAAAATTGTGATTTGGTGGGTCGCCAATTAGAACAAACGTACTGGTATTTCAAAATAATAACAAAATAAACTATATAGAAATGGTAGAAGTTTTTTACGTCCCGCACCCTCATTCTAAATTATTTTCCCAGATAGAATAAAACTAGTGGAGCTGCAAGAGTTGGGCCTGGGACAATTTCGAATACCGTGGGAAACACCGGCATCTTTTGTGATTTACCGCCGCTAAGTGGGTGGCCCTTAGTCACGTGGTAGTTCGTTAGCCGACTATCATCCCGGGATCTAATAATTTATTCTTTACAAGATTGTGTGAAATTCAGGTACCTGGAATAATAAATATATAAACGATATGAGATATAAGAGTGGTTCAGGACCCCACTAACATTTTTCTATTTTAATTCCACAAATATATAAAATAGGGATATTTCAAAGTTGTTTGTTAGCAGACTGTGAAAGTCAGATAACTAATTTCGAGGTTGGTATGTGGTTGTTAATGATCTAATGTAACCCTGGTAACTTCCTAGTTTTTTTACATCGTAAATAGAAAAGTTAACGGAAATAAATTCTCAATTTTTATATATTTTTTACGGGTACTTCATATTCAATATTTCTTTGTGCTAAATAGATACGACTCTGCTTTCGAACGTATTTTTCTAGTTTTATTTCATTCATATCAAATATCTTGGATCAGTTTCCTACTTAACTGTCTTTGCAGATAGTGCACCGATACTGAATATCACAGAATATCCTTGTAATGTCGAATAAATGATGCCAAACTATTTAAACTAGGGGTGTATTTTAATTATTTCCGTCTACAGAAACCGAAAATATTTTGATATTTTATGACAAGATTATAATATCAAAATATTAAAAAAAAACTGGTAGATAACAAATATTTCAATTTTATACAAATTTAAAAATCAATAAATTTTGAATAACTGGTAATTGAAACCTTAAAATTTAGAGATAATTCAAACCAGACAAATTGCATATGTCGTAATGGTGCTTGATAAAAATACCTTAAAAATAAAACAATTTTCGTTAAAACATGTTTTTTATGAATATCGTTTATCTATAAAACCAGATTGTGATTATTTGATAAAAAAATTGCGTGCTTGAAGTTTAAGAATTGTGGAAATTAAAAAATATTGTTTGGTCACGCACACTTGGAACGAGAAACGACGAATAATGCACATAAGTTGAAGTACATGTCCAGTCTGAGTTTAAAAGACAAGGGTAATCAAATACCAAATATTACGATTACTGATGTCTCTATAATAAATATTCCAACATCAATACCAGCCTGTTGCATTTATATCTAGGAGTTGACAAAAACCATTTAAGATAAGTTGTGAAGTACAAAGGGTTAATATTTGAACAAAAAATATAATTGAAGCTGGAAAAATTTTAGCCGAAATGTCATCGTCAGAGTAAGTATCCATTAGTGGCATTTTCTTGATCAACATTTAATAAGGACTCACGTTTATTTTCGTTGAATATGATTGTCCTCATTTTTGTTTCAAAGAATACGACATATTACATTTTTGATCCAAATGGTTTTCAAAATGCTAAAATAAAAGCTATAAAACATTTTTCTAAAATATCTATGCCGACTAATGGATGAATGTTTGAATTGTCAAATCAAAAGGAGATAAATATTTAAAATTATAAAGATATATAATTGTCAACAAATAAACAGAAAATACATTTGCAAAAAAAGTTTTGTTTTTATAATATCTACAAATGTTTCATTTCACTAAACTAACTGAAGTTTTGCCAAAAGAAAATATGTCTACTCTTTGTTATGACTTTTTTATCATAGCAATTGTCTAGTTATATTTCAACTGTCTATTTTTTTTGTAATAACCTAGTCTAGGAATCTCATGAACCTGTTTCGGTCAATAAATGTCTTTATGAAAAAAGTAAACAAATAAATATTCATATTACTTTGACACATACAAAAAAGATGTTTATAGGACTAGATTACACGCCTTCTTTTACTAATTTTTGATTATTTTTTTATAGACGATTTATGAAGAAATATTTTATTTTTTCCTCTTGGTGTTCGAGGTTGTCAGACTTTCTCTATAAGAAATGTTAAAATGGAGAAAATATAAAATAGATGGTCTTATAACTTAGTTAACGATTTAGCTGTTGAACATATTGATAAAAATTTAAATAAGTTTTATCAACACATAAACATTAAACGATTGCAACAATTTTCTATATGAGAAAATATTAATGTAATTTTGTGGAAGGGTACTTTCAGTTATGAACCATATGAAAATAGTACGAATTTAAACAACATTTCTACCAAGTATCAAGTGAAGATAGTACAGATTCTATTCCAAGTACTGAGGTAATGATAATCACAGATGCCTTCTTTGAGACAAATGTATTAAAATTCATTGAAACTACCATCCCACTGTTTAATTTAAAATTCACATTTACATTTTCTCAAGTGTTAACTTAAACTGATGGCGCATTTATTCTTTTTTCGTCTGATTGGGGTAATCTATCCACTTGGGGAAAAAATTAAACAAATTTCGATAGCCTAGCGAGTTCGAATTTTAGTATTTCTACCAAAATGTGTACCCTCCCTCTGAACCACCTGCAAGAAAAGTATTTTTCTTTTGTCCTAACGCTACTTGATGACCAGCCATGGCGGCCAATTGCGCTGCTGATGGTGGAACGCCGGGAGGAGCTGGCGGCAGGACTTGTTGAGCAATTCCATCGAACCTTGCTCCGGCATCATATCCATTCTGCAATAAAATTAATTTTAGAGTTAATTTGACCCTTTAATTGAAGGTAATAAAGACACAGTTGAAGGCGATATCGAACTATTCGTACGCCTACAATGTGATAGCAAAAGAGTCTTTCTGATTTTTTGTAAGTATTTTTTAGGACTATGAAGTAGTTGGTAATTGATATGAAGTTGAATATCTTTTACCCTGAAGATGGGGTTGCATTTTTCAACTCCGGAACTAGTCAGTTTGTCAAATTATTGAGAATTAAATTGTACTTTAATAAAGTTTGTGAGTTGGGGCCGTATTATTTCCACTCCATTTATTTTTTAGTATTTCATTCGAGTCCTAATATCGGGTTCCCTCCAACTATGGTTATATTTAAATATATCAAGGCCACCATACACGAGCAGTTTTACGGTCAGTTTTGCCTGGCCTGATACTCTGTCTGAATGTTACGGCCTAAAGATCTACGAGTATACGGCGGTCGTAGTGACTGAAGCAAATCAATGACTTTAGCCTGACCGGATAAACTGAAAGGCTTTTCATTAGAACTCATCGAATTATTCAAAACAAAAGAAAAGCTGTGGTTTATTAAATCCAATGATTATTATATAGCATGTAAAAATCCTCCTTTGTGATTTATTTTATAAAAAGATTCCTTCTGTCGCCTACTGGTGATGATAATGATAAAAAATTTCGATCTGGTACTGAGCGAGTGGAATCATCTTTCTTCTGATTTCGACTGTCGTAGGCGTATTGCGAATTTACCGTCCATGTGAGTAATTTTAATTAGCGTTTCAGAAGCCGACTAGATTAAAATATTGATCATTAAATGTAATAGTGGAGGCAGTTTATTTCCTGGCATCCTTTGAAAGTTCGAATATAAACCGATGGCCAGAAAAAATTTGGGAATGGAGTTATAACCCTTTGTTACAAGGTGAGTTGGAACGCCATTCTAAAGTGGAATTGTTATGCAAGCAGTGCAATATTTTAGGGTTTAAGGTTAGACCTAATATATGGCCTGTGGAACACATCATTCAACGGTAGGCCTTGTACTTTTTTTTGCAGTGTTCCAGTTTTAACGATCATTAGGAAGGATTTCTATTTCATTGAAAATTTTCCATTTTCAGTATTACGATCTCCTCATTATTATTAATTATTCCATATAAACTGGTACTGAAGTAATGTTACATACTGGTGTAATTCCAGACATAAGTAGTGAGTCATCTCTTGACTGTTATTGCTGGTTAACACACCGCCCTGAATGAATTATATTAGGTTATGTAATGAGCCGTCGTTTCTGATTGCTAGTTGTAATTGGCCTACCCAAAAATGAAGTTTGTACCAATTTTTTACAGTGTGCCGTTATTGAATCATATGGGGCACAGTTCATGAACAACTCAAAAGGCATGTCTGAGATTTAAACAGTGCCAGTTTGAGAGCTAAATTGGTACATACCAGAGAAACTGACAATACGAATTGTTTGTAACTGGCAGCCTTCAGAATAATAAGTGTTAATTTGTTTTCTGTCAAACTGGCAAAATTTTTCTAATTATCATTTTATTAATACCATGCGAAACGAGGTGAGATTGAGACATTCTAACGTTTGGATTTTTTACATATACAGTTTTTTGTTCTCAAGTATGGTATTATGTCAAAAAAAAAACGCAATAAAAAGAAAACTGACTTGTCCTTTTACATACCTTAAGCCCTACAAAAAGTAACGTTTACGTCAACTACGGCAAAGCATTTTATCAGCGATAGTTCTCGTAAGTCTTAGCAGTTACTTCAAGAAGTAGGAGTAAATCACCGAAAGTTACACCTTCAAGCGACATCCCTATGAAATTTAAAAGAGCATTAACGATGCCTGTATACCACCAGGGTTGCCAGATGCGAACTTTGAAATTTCCCCAGGTGAATTCAATTTTTCCCCAAAATACTACTATTTGTAATGACTTTTCCCCACAAATAAGAAATAAATGTTTAACTTAATATAATAAAAAGTGACACCCTAAAATCATACCTAATTGATTTAAAAGCAGGATTATAAACATTTGATGGTGAACTGGGCGAGATTTGTTTAAATACATTAAATATTAGGTAGTAAAAAATGTAAATATAATTCAAAATTAAATATTTATTGAAATGCCTTCAAATTATTTTCTATAATATCTTGATTTGGTGGTTTATACACTTGTTCATAATTAAATTTCTTTAACATCTCATTAGTTGGTATAAATTTAACATAGGCTCCAAGATCTTGAAGGGTATAACGTATTCTCGTAATGTGGTCTGTCGTCTTTGTGAGCATCCAGTTCTTCAATTTATCTTTTAGCATATTTAGGTGAAACTTACTACCACCCAACGCCCGGAAGAATTCACCCCTCGTCTTTGAACTTACCGATACATGAATGAATACAACTTATCGCTTCAACACTACCTAAATAAGGAATATTTAAGTAAACAATATGTGGGAATTGGTCAATTAATAGCCTTGATTCTCCCAAACTTTTGGGTATCTGATATAATTCAAATTTTATATCAATAACACCATTGGGGTGAAAATGATGGAATTTAACGCGGGTGATGACTCGGCCAGGCGTTTCGAGTCGTTAGACGTCACCTTTTTTATTTAATAAAAAAAATCCAAATAATTTTAATATCAAAATATAAGAATATGTGCATTTTTGTCACTCTCTATGGCTGTTTTCCAATTACCGCAAAATTGCGCACAGTGCGGCACAGTGCTAAGCACTAAGTGTTCCACAATTACAGCACTGGCTCGCACAAATGGGCACAAGATATAACTGTGCCTTTGGGAAGTTTAATGTAAGTTTACTAAGTAAACATAAAACTTTATCATAAAACATGAAGTATGTTCCAGTTAACGCCCGAAAATTACGGCACAGAGCGACTCAAAAACACTTTGTGCTCTACTAATTGGAAAACAGCCAATGTTGCTAAAATCTTTGCTTTACGATTAATTTTTTTAAATTTTATATCTTTAATATGTTTTAAAGTCTATTAGACTTCCAAAATATTAACTTTTATTCATCTCTTAACGTTTAAATTCATGTGAATCATAACAATTCACTCCAATGAATTACTATGTTTACTAACGGACGCCGAGGTTCCTTCACTTCAGTAACTCTGCAACAAAAATTTTTATTTCCCCAAGATTTCCCCATCATTTTATATTTTCCCCAAAAAATTCCTCACAATATATTTGATCCCTAAATTTTCCCCAAAAATATTATTTTTCCCCACAATGGGAGAAAAATCCCCAATCTGGCAACCCTGTATCCAACATTTAGTGGAACTAGGGTTTAAAATTAAGGTTGTCCACCTGGATTGACTGGCTCCATAGTGATCAGGCGATTAGAACTACAGGGGTGGCGAGCAGCCTTCCAAATATGCCTTAGCTCATTCTTGCCCTGATAGAGAAGCACAAGATTCGTCATAGTTCGACAAGGTCCGAAAGAAAGATTTCGGCGACATGTACTATCCCAAGATTTTCCTAGAAAAGCCTAAAAGCGTATATATGAAATTTTTAAGTACTTGCTTTGTGGTAACATCACGAATAATTTTCGTGCAAAGTTAAAACACTGTGGAAAAAATGTACTTTGTTTACAAGTAAAAAGTATAAGAATTGAACAATATTCAATTATTTTGAAGGTTATTTTTACTCAATAGACACTCCAATCTGATTCTGGAAAACGATTTCTTTCATAAAGTAGTCAAAATATTACAAGTAGGTAACTTACCGGAATCATAATAGCTGGTCTTAACTGCGTTGGCTGCATTGCATAGGAATAAGCACCTAAAGATGGATAATACTGCATTGGAGTATATGCCGGATATCCTAAATAGGTTGGGTATCCAGTTGTATACATCGTCCCAGGAGGATACATCTGAAAATACATAAATGAGCCATCCAATACAAAGTTTTAGCATATAATTCTTACGTGTTGTCCAACGATTGCAGCTGGGTGAGTTAAAGCTTGATCATAAGTGGGAGGAGGACCCTGGGGATAAATCTGAGTTTGTCCCGGAATGACATATGGGTTTCCTGTTGGTATACCTGGCATAACTGCAAGAAAAGATAAAACTTATTGAAATGTACAATTCAAATTTTGTCATTACGATGCAGAGTCGCTGTAACATATCAGCTGCGAAGCTAATAAGAAAATTGTCAATATCAGGCTAAATCTTTTGAAAAAAGTTACTATTGAACACATGTGACGAATACTCTTAAATATGATAAATTATTTATTGTTCAATCTTACAGAACACAAAGTACCGATTTATAGAATTGTTCTTAAGTCGTTTACTTGTGAGCTAGTAAATCTCCTGAAATTACCAGTCTAGATTTCTTTATATTCCTATTCCACATTTAATGAATAAATACAAATCAAAATCTTTCATAATTGACGACATATACAGTTGAAGAAGAAAGGGCAAACACTAAGACTGAAATAAAATCCTTCATAGTTTATGGCAATGTTTAGAAATAGTGGGCCAGCACTGTTTTTATATGTTTTGAGTAAAATATGTTTCAGTTACATTAATTGAATATCTGTTTATTACAGTATTTACCAATTTTTAAGGTTCTTACTAAAAACCTTTAAGTCTCACATATAGCACCTTATTCCTACATTTGACAAAACTGCGATATCTGTTGTGAAAAGTCTAGTCTAACAAATTTGTCATTTATTAAATGTAATCAAATTTATTTCAATTGTTTATATATTCACAACTGAGGCCGCACAAGAAAAAAAAGCAGTGCCAGTAACATCGAACTACTGAGCAGTTGTAGTTAAAATTAATGACATTGTTACAAATTAACCTGCTTTCCTAAAATTATAAAAATATCGGTCTATTCTGTTATAGGTGTCTTTATTTTTGGTTGCCAAATGTGAACTATTTGAAGTGGTAGTAAACTGGCTCCTAGATACTCGAATACTAGGAGCGAAAGCAGAAGGCTACGAGAATTATGCGAACCGACCTGAAGAGGGCAGATGTGACTCAGCCGAAACGTCGTCATTTTTCAACAAGTGCGTCATCCAATTTGTACGATGCGATGTACCGAAAACTGTAACTACCTATGGGTATTAGTACCGACTAGAAAAAGTAACGGTAGTAACGAAGTAACTATTAGCGGAAGTAGTCGGTATTCGTATTTTTCGTATCTTGTCAAGTAACGAGTAGTTAGTAACGAATGATTACTTTTTCTCCATCACTAACGTGTGGTCTTACTTCCAAAAAAAGAACCTATAAGATGCCTGAAATAAACAGGAAGCTTTTCAAATCTTCCGTAATCAGCAATGGGCTAGGTGTTGTTGTACTTCTCGTTTTTATTTGCCAAATGATTACTCAAGTTTGTGTTTATTTTGCAATGTTTTCCACGTAATGAGGAAATATCTTAATATTTAATTCTATTTCGTTACAACTTCAGTCATATTTAAAATATCACTCAATTGTTGAGTCCACTGGGGTGCAAAAGAGGGAAAAAGACTCTCAAGTCATAGTAGTTTGGGATAAAACATTTATCTAAAACAGTTCATGATTAAAAAAAATGGTATAGGAATTCAGTTTCTTTAGGATTTAGGAAAAAATTAAGTGATTAAGTGGATCACGACAGTTTTCAAATTTTTACAGGCAGTGAGCGTGCAATGTAATGAGGTTTTTGCTTATTGTGAGATAGACTAAAGGTTCACATTATCAAATGAGTAAAAAAAGTTATGTTAAGTTATTAACTATTTCCTGTTATTAATTGTTAAATACAAGAGACGGTCTTCAGGAACTGCAGGTACTCAATTCCATATGAAGTGTGACACTTACCGCCGTAAGGCTGTGATGTTGGCATTGGCGGATTAGCCTGTGGGGGTGGTTGAGGAGTAAAAGACGGCGCCGATGAAGGAGGAGGTCCAGCACCACCGATAGCTGAAAATTCAACAAAAAAGCCTTCTTTTATTTACAATTTGTACAGATGTTCAAAATGCAAACCAAACTCAAAAAAGTTAAATTATCAATTGTTAGATAAAAAAGTTAAAAGAAATTTGGATCAAAAAATCACTAAGGTGTAATAAGAATCGATGTACAGTAAACATAGTTTCAGTGAATAACATTCTTAAAATAACAGTTTTATGAATATAAACGTTAATAATATACAAAAATAAATTTTAATGTTATTTTAAATTTATTTTTGCGAATAACGAAAATTAATTTCTGAAACAATATGTTATAAATTAGCCTAAACTTGTACAATTTTCAAAATAAATTTTATTTATATTCATATTTATTTAAACTGGGTTATGGTAGTGTTCCTATATTTCATGCAACATAAAGATTTATTATGCATTTTGAAAATAATGTCATCCTGGGAGAAATAACGTATTATTAGGTAAAGATTAAATGGTGATCAAGTGGGGAAAGATTCATTTTTTCACACAAAAAAAAATTGCAAAATAAATCTTTTTCTTGGAATCGCATGCAAAAATAAAAATAAAAAAGGAAATATATTTAGTATCATTTTATATTTTTTTAAATATATTTCCTTAAAACAAAAAATATATAAAAACATGCAAAAATAAATATAACAAAGGTGATGTTTTAAAGAATATTTAATGTAAATGGTATAAATAGAAATTTAAAACATCATCTTCATGCCGACTGTTAGAAAATCAAGCCTTTTTTATATTATTATTTTCAATGGAAGCAGTGGATTGTGTTTATATTGTATGACTGATACAAATGAAATTAATTTTTTTAACATATTTTTCAAATGCAGCATAACAAATTGATTTAATACAACTTACGAGACTTCTAACTAAGTTCACAGAAATACACAACAGTGCACCCAACATCAGAAATGTCTTAGAGACACAATATCGTTCTACTTTTGTCACGTAATTTTAACCAAGTGGATAATTGTGATGCTGCTTTATGTTTGTTTTGGAATAAATAAAAATAATCTACATGCTCCTATCCTAGTCTAAATACTACGCATGCAATGTTGAGTGATTCAGAATAAAAGTGTAACATCTATAGTATAACTGATAGTTTACCTAAATAACTTAAAACAAATTCTTGGTGACGTTGCAATTTATGTTTTAAGGTTTTTAGATTTTGAAATCGATTTAGTGCCAGATAAATTAACTACCAATTCTGAAATTTAACGAATACGCCAAAATTATTTTAGATGCTTGTGTTATTAGAGGTTGAATGATATGTTGAAAACATGAATTTATATTTTGAATCACTCTTTTCATTTACGTTATAAGCTTAAAACTGATCAAAACCTCCGTAGGTATGGTTCTTATGGTATTTATCATCATTATGTATAGATAATTTAACTTGCATAGTTCCTTGAAGTCATTATTATGGTATGTACGTATTAACGGTGTACCGATTCTAATTGTACGAATACTTGCTTATTATGTCATTCTTGTTTAGCATTTCTTTAAAATATTCATGTAAACTGAAACATTTAAGTTTAAGTTTAAAACAATTTGATGTAAAAAATTAAAAATAAGAATTTAAGAAATATGTCACTAAAAACATAATTATAAACGAGGATGAATATTGAGGGTAATAGAGTCAATGGTGATACCTTGTTCGACTGTCAGCCTGGAAAAGAATAGTGGAATAGTGATGAAACTAATATTTATTCCTGTCTGCTGGACCATGACACGTCTTGCTTGGCCAGAAGCAAACAAGGGGCGGGACCTGCAAGTCCCATCGACGGCTTTGGTTTCGCGGATCGTAAATTGGGATACCATATTCTGTTCAGTTTCACACCTTATTTTCTATTAAAATTGTTTTGATGTTTATAAATCTCTATGGCTTCCCGTTGAAGACGAGTGGGATATGGTTGACAGTACATCGGTATGTTCGTATAGTGTAACTTCTCGGAAAGTAGTGCAGATTTTTGCGGTTGAAACAATAGACAATTTCATTGTGTTCAGAAATGCCAGTGTTGACACTCCGTTGGGTGGTACCGATATATACAGTACCACATAATCAGGCTATACTGTAAACTCCTGCTGGAGTCTTTAGCAGATTGGAGTATGTGTCGAAGTGTTTCAGTAGGTTTCAAAACGTTTTAATTTGATGTTTCCTGAGCAGCTTCCCAATAAGATACATTGTATTTTTAATAAACGGGTAGAGAGCTGCCCCTAACGTTTCAAGTAATTGTTGAACTTTTCTTCGGATTAGATTTTTGTCTTGATTTAAGAAACTACTTATTTCATGGGGCGAATAACCATTCTCTTATTGAGATGCACGATCAAAATAGAAAATATAATTCGCTTTTCAGATATGTGGTTCACAAATAGAGACGCTCGGTCCTGGAGTCTTTTTACAGTTTCTTGACTAGGATGGTGATTGGAATTTTTGTGAAAGTAACGGTCTGCGTGATTGGATTTACTGTAAACATTGTGGTCAAGGGTGCGGTCGTTAGTCATTGAAACTAAAGCCACTTGGTTTGAACTGAATTCGTGGTTGTATGCAGTTCAAATGTCGTTTAAATTCCATTAGTGTATCTTGCCCTTGGTTCCTAGCCAAACGCTTTGCAGATAGCGGTGTTGAAGACTGAAAAACTCCTTGTAAAAATTAGTGATTGCTGGACTGAGAGGACTTCCCATGGCTACACAATCAACTTGCTCATAGAATTCTAGATTCCATTGGCAGTCAGTAGTGTTTACAATATGTCGAAACAGTTCAGATATGTCGTTTGGGAAGATGTTTTGTAGATGCTGGATAATTTTATTAACCGGGACTATGGTCTATAAAGAAACAACGTCGACATGTCGTATATTGTAAACTTTAAGTTTTTCTATAAAATGACGCAAATCCCTAATGTATGAGTTGGCCTTTCCAAAGTGGGGTTTGAGGAGTTCAACTAGGTTTAGATAGGATATCCTGGCCGAAGCTAGGGCTTGCTAGGCCTTTATTGCCACTGACCAATCAAGAGACGTCATGACCCGACAGATTGGAAATAAATTCAAGTTATCTACCGTTCGACGGTCCTTTTCAACGCAAGAAGTCTAAATTGCACTCCACTAATTTTTTAGTTAGCTTTTGCGAAGTCAATAGTTGCTCGCTTGTACCATAATCATGCAAGCTTGTTCGATAGGATAGTGTTCTTGAAGATGTTTAGTTATGTATTTGTTTTTGCGATTAGCATTAACCCCTTGTTTTAACCCTTTCAGTTCTAGTAGTTTCATAGCAGGACCACAAACAGATAAGGTTGACATCCAAATGTGGAACAAAAGAGTTATATGTATTGTCTATAGTCCTCATTCAAGCAACTGAAAACGGTTGAATCAGAAGTAACATAAACTATAATGTTTTACACAGGATTAGTTTGTATTTGGTATTCATTGGAATTTGTTAGCAATTTCGTCAAAATGTTAAGTGAGCACAATTTTTTTTCTCCTTCATCTCAAGTGCTGTATCATATAGTTAGGAATTGAAATCATTAGGACTGGGTAATTTTTTATCTGCGCGATTGAAAAAGAAATACAGTTGGCGAGCATTTGAGAATATGTCAATAGACGAATTCCATTGGCTTCCAAATGAGTAACCATCTGATGCAGGCAGAGTTCATTCTTTCTATTCATAGAATAATTCAATAGACGAACAATCTACACACAATGTTATTTCAGGATTCGTTCTGAAAGGTGATCAAAATTCTTAGTATGTCATTGCAACAGTCGTAAGTGACTGGAACTATGATGACATTCAATTATCTGTTCTATGGCAGAATATTGCTTCCATTCGGTTTATTTAGAGTCAGAACTCTTGAAAACAGCCAAACAAACCCTAACTCAAGACAATTAAATTCATTCCATGTTCAAGGTCTTCTGGAGAAGAAATACCATGAAGTTGCACTCATACTTGTGAGAAGCACTTCAATAAGTTGCGTCCGGTGTAGGACTCGTAGGCAACAAAGTGGATGTGTGAAATATGCAATGTTGGCTTATGTGCCATAAATAAAATTCATAATTTCTGCTTTGGCTTTTACTTTTCACGAAAATTAATATTACTAAGTCATTGAGCCCCAGTGGTCACACTGGAAAATCAACTCTTTCTGAGAGAATAGAGGGATGAACATTTGAAACAAAACTTGTTTTGCCTCTTGGGACTGAGTTACTAATAGATTACATATTAAGCGGAAAATGTTGTTTATATTTCGGAATTTTTGAGCCGTTTTTTCCAAAATTTCCTTTCATTACCACTTTCACTGTAAACAAAAAATGTAATTTTCAGGACAGTAGATATCTATTTATGGATTAGTTTTTTCTGTATCTATTACTCCCTTTTTTGAACACGAAAAATTCCTCCCAGATTTTGGGTTTATATCTGGAGCGGACTCTCGTAAAAATCTTATTCCTTATCTATTATAATAAAATTGAGATTAACTACAAGCTAATTGATTGCTAATGTAACTCGGTTTCATATTCCAAGGGCAGAACAAATGCATATAGCGAAGTTCATCTTTTATAGTTCATTCTAGCCATATCAGAATACTCATTTAAATATAATAAAACCATGGATGCGATTGCTCGCGGTATACTGGTATGTAGTAATAAGTGTGATAATATTGAATAAGAAAACGAATGTATGCCTAAAAAAATAGTTTTTTACACAAAAAAAAGTAGTTTACTTAGAATCGAGGTGGGCTATAGTAAGGCCATGACATGGACGTCTTGAATCTTTAATAATTAGCAGTATTTGTGATGATAAATTTTCCGTTGATTAATTTTAACAGCAACTTTTAATTTGGAAAGGTCTCAAATCTTATTTGAAAGTTGCCAAGATCCGGTCATAGCAGGAATAAAATTAGTGGGTGTCGTAAATATTTCAATACCGGGGATCTGACGTGTATGTTTGGATGATTGGTCAAAATATTTATTGACGTGACTGATAACTGTTGAATAATTTAGTGACGAAAACATTTTTCTCTATTTTGTTCAGAGTAATTTTTAACTTCATTGCCTCCTTTGGATTTAGAGACCAAGTCCGAAATGAAAAATCTTATTTTTGAACATGCTAATAATTTTAACAATGAATCTGTTTTTTCTATTTAAAATATGGAGACGTAAACACAACAACTTAAACAAAACCGCTTAAACAAGTAATAAATAACAATTAAAAAAATCATCGATCAGTGATCGACATCATGTTTATATTCACCAAAACTAAGAAACGTTTCTGTTTATATTTAACTGTCAACTCTGCAGAAGGCTCATTGATCTTCATTTCTCACAATACTCTTTACAAACCTAACTCGTGATTCTGAATGTGATAAAACAGCAACAAAATATCGTTTACATTATTAAAACCACGAGGTAAGAGAATAACATATGACAACAATTTAGGTGTTTCTAATTTTTGATGAGAAGAGAAATCCTAGTTTTAGCTTGATAAAAAAAAAGGTTTAACTGAACAATAACAGGACTCATATATTTATATGGTTCACTAAGCCAAAAAATCAGGATTCAATTCCAAATGTACTAAACCAAAATTTTCTACGTCCTCACCCCAAGAAAGACAATTGCATACTGAGTTGAAATTTTCAGGTACTGTTCACTAAAGTGTCTTAAGTATAGTTAAATTGTAGCAAACCCAAAAACTATTAAATTTATTTACTCAACAAATAAGTTTAGAAAGTTGTTGGTCTCTTCCCAAAGTCACGGACTAGAAATACTTGGGAAAGGCATTCAGAAAATCAGTTGTTGGCTATGATTGGAACATGTAATTATTATTAGATTATGGGTCTTGGACCTACAAGAGCAAGAATTTTCAACTTAATCTGTATATCAATATTATTACAAGGTTGTGAAAATATGCCCATCACAAAACCGAACACAAATAATAGTCACACATTTAAAAGTTGACTTTGCCTTAGCCTGACAGAAGAGTGGGTAAATACCTGGACAATTGTTTTAAATTGATTCTGCTCACTGGTCTTGAACCTGAATATGCGTTTTCCGGCAGTTGGTTATTTTGCAACCTATCTAAGAAGCAATCTAGCTGAGGAAACGTTGGGAATCAATCTAAGTTTCCTAAGGAAATAACTTTAAAGATAAAAAGTGTAGAAATTTATCATCACTATTTGAGAGTGACCTGGACATTCAAGTTCATTTCTAGGTAAAATCTATATTTTTCATGTGAAAACATGTTTACACCACGCATTTGGAAAAAGCAATACGTTGTACGTTCAGATATGATGTCACACGAACCAAGAAACTTCAAGGTCAAAATCATGGTAAAAAATAAAAAAGAAATGGTATGACATATGGAGACTATTCTAGTCCAGCAACATCGTGAATTTGCATTTCAAATGACTTTGACCTTGAAGTTTCTTAGTTGGTTCAACGTTATATCGGAACATAACATTTTCCTCTCTATTGATTTCCCATTAAAAAAAACGGATTGACCTTAGTGGTCAAGTCACTCATATATAAGGTCATCATCGGATAGCCAGGGAATTTTGGTATTTAAAGTTATTTATTTTTACTGCACATTTCTATCACGAAATTTTGCGGTATCCATAATTTTGGACACCTGGTATATTCCCGCTTCTGTTTAAGCAGTTTTCTGATATTTAAGCTAGCCATGAGATTCCGAAAACACTGGGATCCAGTGTGGCGACAATTTTTTTATTCTGCAAATACAGAGACTGAATATCTATAGCGGGATTGAAGTCTTTAGATGTGACTCTTGCAGTGCCGATAAATTGTTTCAAACACATTCCCTATTTAGAGAATTTTAATCAGTTTTGCTTTAGAAATCCTCGATAAATATTTTAAAACTATTATAATCTATATGAAGGTTACTTAATCTAAATTAGTCACATATTAATAATCAATAATTCAAACATTATAAATACGAAAATCCCGTTGACCTGTTGCAAAAATTAGTCTGTACCTATCAAATGCAAGAATTTGTACCTAAATCAAATGTGTATATATGTGCTTCTTATCATTCGATAGGTAGAGAACGATTTCTAACGATAATTTTTTTAGCGACGAAGATGTGCTGCAGCAGTATAGCCAACATTGTAGCAAACACCGGGTGAATCCAGTAGATATACCACCCTACACCCACACACAACAAAAAATACGTAACAATGAACACAATTAATGACTAACTATTGTTTGGTAAAATAATTTAAACTGAATAAACATGACTTTATACTTTATCAGTAGATTTGGTGATCATTCATAAATGAATCTGATATTGTTTAGTTTCAGTCCAACTGGAGGTTTTATAATATATCACGAAGAAATAACGTAAATTCATAAAATAGAATTTTATTATATAGTTAAAAATACTCTTTAACATTTTCAATTCATATTGTAACTTGGACCACATTATAGTATTTTCCATAATAATGCGAATTAACTAAGGAGAACCGCAGTGGCATGCTGTAACTACAAATATGAAACCAGAGAGCCACATTTTTTTTTGGTCCAGTTATACAACCGACATAAAATGTTCTGTCCAATGGTTGTTTTTAAAAGATGTATAAATAAAAATTATTTAAATATACATATTTTTAAAATGCTTAAAATGGACTAAATATTTATAACCCCATAGAAGTTCCTAACTCCATATATACTGAAAATTTTTGATTATGAATTTTTTATAGCTATGTAAATAACTTGGTATCATATAAAACGAAAAATAAAACATACAATAGATAATTGATACATGAATTTTCTCTGCAACTGATATGAACAGTTGGCTGATTTTTTCCAACAACAGTTACTCCCTACATTTCTATTATAAAAAAATAATTTATACTCATAGATCAGAAGTCGGATATGAAAAGGAATAAAGTCACTTTTTTAATACTAAATATTTGTATTTCATGAAATTGTAGCTGCAACCCTTATACATAGAATATTGTTCGGTAAGTAAATGGTGCTTTTTTAGCTTTTTTAAGAACGTTTTGAATTATTCGGCAGGTAGTTCGAATTTTAGTTCCACCATTTGGAGAATTTTTGAGTGGTTGAACAACTAACAGAAAAACGTAGATGAAATACGAACCAGATAGCCAAGGCAACAAATTTGTTGTAAAGTTTTATTGAATAAAAATGTTCAGAGAAATAAAAAAGTTCATTATTTTTGGAATTACTCTCGTATATCGTTAAAGAAGTTCGCTAGGTTATAGGTACAAAGTAAAAGCTTGGCTTAAGAATAAATCCCTGTCCTGTCTATGGCCCTGAGGAACCATAAATTTGGGCTTCAAAACTATTCTTAGGGAACTTAGTAAGACGATTGTGTATAGAACAAAACATTGCAGATACTGTTGGGAAATCCTAAAGACCTTGATAAGCTGAAAATATGTGACAGAATGACGTGTTTCAAAAAGCATCTCGCATATTTGAGAAACAGGGGACCTAATAATTATATAAATAATTTAAGGACCTAGGCTCGTATGAAATGAGCGTTGAGTGTAAAAAAGTTTGGTGTTAGGATACAAAACTTGGTGTTTATACCTCTAAGACATTACCAAAACCTCAACGGTTTCCAGATATTTATGATGTTTTAGTGTAATGTCTGCAAAATACATATTATTCGATCCAAAGTCACCACAGAATGTCAAAACATGCTTGGCTTTTAGATAACACAACCTGTTCCCAATGGCAAAAATTACTATAACAATGAATTGATCGTTTAATTGGAAACGAAGGTGTGCAAGTACATAGCACCATTCTGTAAATTAGTACTTTATGTTTTTTATCCTTGTGGAGAGAGCAATAAATGGAAACGTGAAATTTAACTCATTGATTAGAGTATTTATTTAGGCTTGTTTTTAAATATTTTCCAGATAGACATCAACTTTTAAAAATTACAAATGCCATAGTGAAAAGTATAGTAAACAAAGAGTTATATAGATTGTTGCAACAGACATGAATGGATCAGAAAAAAATTAATTGCTGTTGATAGACAAAATATAGAACGTTGCTTTCACAGTATTAAATGATTGACTATCAACTATGAAACAAATTCAAATGCGCTTTTAGAGGAATGGTTGTTGAAATTAGATTAACAATTTGAAAACTTCGGAAAAATCTACTCTTATTATTGAAAATTGCCCTCTTATCAACAAATATTACAATTTATCAGACTTGCCTGCCTGTCATCACTGTCAGAACCCATGAAATGTTCTGATGAAGAAAAAAAAACAATACATTGATGGAAAATATTGATCAAATAACTTAATGCATGGATCAATGTTGAGCCACTGACGATTTCTAAAAAGTTTCTTTAGGACAGTATTGGGCAGAAAAAAGATGATATTCCTTTAATTATCATAAATGAAATGTTACCTGAAAGAAATAAGCAGGTTGTTAAATAGAGCTTGGAAAAATGTCACAAATACACAAAGTGTAACTTTCTCTATTGGAGCACTACGAAAGCAACAACTAATTTGTCTATTAAAAAAATGGAAAATTGCAGGAGCTCTCAAATGTGGCATAATAAGTGAAAATGTTTGGAACTTTTTGTGCATCGTCCAATACATTATACAAAGGCTAAAATGAGATTTTTATTTGTATTGTTGCACTGCTATTTTCATTTTAAAAATTACATTTGTATAAACAACTTTAAATATCGCCGTCAATGTTAATATTATTTAAAAATTTAAAAGAAAGGTTTTTCCCAGACCTTCAATTTGTGCTTTCTGGAATAGATGAGGATATGAAAACACAAAAACAGAAATGCCTAAACAATTTCATAAAATTGTCTGGATTACTAGCTGCTCTTTACCGAATGTCATTACAATAGATGAGTTAATAAATTACTGTTTATAAAAGTAATGAAAAGTTATTTTGGTGGTGAAGTTTATGAAGCTCTTCTTTAATTATTCATTCATCTTTGAAAAGTTTTGTGATTCTACTTTGAGTCAGTTCAAGTAGATGAAGATCTTTAGCAAAACATGGATTCCATACGGCAACTGCGATTTCAAGTGATGGAAGTATGTAGGATTTGTATATTTTACTTAGCAAAGTAGGAGACATATTTTTAAAAACCAAAAAAATTATGTATGCCATAGAGTGGGCTTTTTTTGTTACTTTAGAAATATGAGCAGACCATTTCAAATCGTGAGAAATAATTAACCCAAGGTCTCTTTGGGTAACAACAGGGACTATTCCAGTGTTATTAATAAAGTAATGATATCTGTGGCTAATGCATTCGAGAAAAATTTGGTGTCGCCTGCATACAGTACTGCATCGGAACCAAACAGCACAGCCAGGTCAGCGACAAACACGTTAAATAGCAAATATCAGAGTACTGAACCTTGAGGAACACCACTTATCATTTCGTAAGATTCAGAGGCACCGTGCACCCGAACGGCGAGCCGACCGACACGTTAAAAAAGTCTTTAATCCAGTGTAACAGTTCTCCCCGAACACCACATTGTTCAAGTTTATATAATAATCGGCTGAGAGGGAAACATCAACTGGCTCAGAATTGTCGACAGCTTTGGACACACATTAACACAGTATATCATGTTTGTTATTATTGAACGTTTTTGGTAAAAAACAGTGGTGTCTCTCAGTTAAAATCCCATTGGTAATGAAATAATCAGTTAAATCCCGAACAATCAGTTTCTCTAAAGATTTGCAAGGAAGGAAAGTTAAACTAATAATTTGTCACCCTTTTTAAAAACTGAGACGACTATTGAGTTCCAATCAGGCGGAACACAAGACTCTTCAAAGGAATGCTTCAACACAATAGTTAAAGGGGTAAGCAAAGAATCTTCACAAAATAGACCGTTAATAGGTTAATATTATCTAGTCCTGTGCTACAATCCAAACAAATCTCTATAAGTACGGTAAGAACTTTTTCTTCGGTAATTTCGAAGGTATCAATTGTTGATTAGAGGTTCAATAGAGAAACAATTGGAAAATTCTGAAGCAAATAAATCGGCATTTTCCTTAGGATCGCTGATCAATTACTTGCTGAATTTTTGAGTGTCATAGTATAAATTCTGCCAGTTAGGGTACGTCTCACATATTTAAAGAAGTTTTTATTGATTTTACTGTCAAAAGTTGTATTCTGATCAGAGCCGTTACTGTGTTGGAGCAGGACTTTTACAAACTATAGTCGATTTCAGATCTATTTCGGTATTTATGCCATAACGTTCTTCCACATTGATCTCATGGCGAATGTTGTTGTTCATCCACGGTTTCTCAGAGTTTAGAACATACTGCTACGAGAATTCATCCGATAGCTGGTGCAATTGGCCTTCTGGGAAGCAGAAATATTGTTAGTCTAGCAGATCGAGGTCGGCAGCTTGCTTTGTTGTATTTCTCGAAGAATCTAGTCTAGTCGCGGCGGTTCTTTAACGTTATGGAGAATTCCGACATTACATTACTTTACGTACTAACAAGTCTTACGTTGCAATTAGGTTAGACACAAACTTCGTATAAATTTCGTTAGGGTCGGAAGTGCCCCAATGAAGATTTTTCAAATGTTCAACAATTGATGTATAGTTGGCAGAATAATATTTAGAAGATATAAATGGTTTCATACTAAGCTGAGTTCTAAGATTAATCTAAGCATTTATAGTGGTGGTAATGTGATTACTGGCTCCTACAGGTAGATAGTAACCGACTGAGGATGTGAGATTACGATCAGTGGAGAAAATTAGATCTAGTAGCGAGGGAGCTTAGTGGGTCTAAAGCGAGTTGGCTGGGTAACAAATTGTTTTAAGTTGAAGTTCAAATACATATTCATAAAGAATGCTGCCTGAGAGTTCTCTAGCACAGGAGGAGATATCCACCTAAGTTCAGGGAAATTAAAACCCTAAATACTAATATATTATTCAGTGTGTACTGGCTACAGTGAGAGTGTTACAAAGATCGATATATTGTTCACGATTAGAGGTGTGAGATCCATAAATACATGCAAAGTTCAGTGTAATGTCAGCAATTTTAACTGCCACTCAAACCGATTCAAGAGAAGAAACATCAATTTTATCCAACATAATGGTTGATTGAAAGCTCCCTATGTAGTTCGAAACAAATATGCAAACACCACCTCCTCGCGAATGATCTCTATCTTTTCAAAACACAGTGTATTGCGGAATATTAATTACACTGTCGCTTATTTCTGTCTTTACTCAAGTTTCACTTAAAAGAATTACATCAAGTTTATGAAAATTCATTGGTAGCAGAAGGTCTTGAGTTTAGAGAAGTGATATTTGTGTACAAGCATTTAGCTTCTAACAGCTACTCATTTACACCTCAACTTTAACTGGTTTTATTACCTTATGAAACTAACTTTGGATTTGCAATAAGACTCGATGCAAGCCGATTTGGTAAGAGGCAGATTTCAAGAAGAAAATCCGGATTGACATAATTTTTCGTTAGAAACTGTAAAGCTATTACATTGTATTTTTTTCTTAACGTCCATAGTAGGTTTCTCGAATGCCCAAAAATTAAGAATGTCAATTTCATATTGTAGAAGTAAAAAATATTAAAAATTAATCCCGATATTTACAGTTCTTTGTAACTTTATTTGCAAAAACAAATGCTATAAATCAGTGCAAAACTACAATGCACTTTACAATTTTTTTAAAGGACAAATTAATTGTTGCTCTCGTAGTGCACTCATACAAATCTGTTCGGTTTTCCTAGAAAACCTGAGAATTTTAGAAAATCGCATGACATCATCCTCGCAGAAAATATTAATCATAATAACTGTCGTTAATTTTTGTTTCTACAATCTATAACAATAAAGTTATAGAGGAAGAACAGCTAAAATCGGGTTTTCAACTTTTATTTGTAAATAATTTTCCATATATTTCTGACATGGGCGCACATAGATATACTTATTATACATATTGTCTAGAACCTATTTCTGCAGATCTAGTCATTTTTGTAAACATCCATTAAATTGGAATAATGTGCTCGGAGCATTTGCCGTTTTAAACCAAAAAGAGCTATGGCCACTAGTGACCGACGTTTTATTCAGTAAATGACCGAATATCTGTCGAATTATTATAGAAAATACTTCAGAATTGGTTGTCTAGTTTGGTATTAATTTAATTCATAATCCAATTATGAACTTTGATTAAATCCTATGTACCTACTGTTTCTGTCTAATTTGAATACCGATATAAATGTTTATTGAAATTGAAGATATTAAAAACGCCTTGATGGTTTGGATACTTCTCGAAGTCAATTATTTAAATTCCCCGGGGGAATGAACAGCATGTAAACCAAGCGATTTATACGTCATCGTGTTTTTCAACACCGATGCTGTTTAACGTTGGAACGAATCAACCATCATGACTACCTCGTCTATTTATAGCAGAAGTTATAGATATTAACATTGTTTTAACAGATTAAAAAGCGCACAAAGGGTTTACTAATTAGCATAAATACCCGGAAATATTTTTTAATATCTGGATTTATCAAACATAATTAGAATATATTCAGTTTATTCTTTAAAAATCATCACAAGCTTGCTTTATCAAGTTTAACAATAGCTTCTCTCGTCAAATTTGACAAACAAAATATAATTTGATGTTTATGTTATTGTAAGGAACAAGTCTGAAATGTTAATTTTAGGAAATTAAATGTGTTATTTATAAATAAGTACCCATTATTTACAAATTGTTACATATTTTTTGAAATTCATGCAGTGAATAGACCACAAAATGTCTAAATGTTGGACCACTGAGTATATTTTTTTACAACTTCAGCTACAGTAATTGCTGCAATATCCACATTCTTTTTACCACAGACAATAATAACACAAAGTGTACTTTTTCAAATTATATTTGCTAATATATGATATATTATGAATGCTCTTATGTAACACCTGGTAACTCTTTTTGCGATTTGTGCAATAAAAGGAATTATGTAGGTATAGAACGATTCTTATAACAATTATTGAGCAATCTGGATAAAAGGATGTTGATACAAGTAGATACACATACAATCAATAGTTATCCTGTGCTGGAATAATTTTTAGTAATAATTTACTAGTTAACATACCTACAACAATTTAAATTCAAACACCAATTTGAAGAAATTTAGAATTATAATTTGAAATCATGATCAACTAGTTTATTATAAGTACATTTCTGCTTTTTAAGTACATCAAACCCAGCATAATGCTGAGTAATTAGCAAATATTTCTATTATAATGGACAAAATACATTTATTAACTTAATACACACTGATTTTTGATTTTTTTTAAAGATAATTACTTTTAATATGGCTGTATAAAATAACACTAATTTTAAGAAAGAAATGAGTAGAAAATTTCAGAAAAATAAAATAAATTAATTTCATTTAATTTAAATTATACTGCTAAAAACATTTAATTCTCAAGTTTTATTGTGATTATTTTTGGCATTTAATTGGTTAATAAATTATTACAATAAAATTTTGAACAGGTTTATTGCTTAGTTCATTCTTATTTTTTAATTTGTTAGATTATTTGAGAATTTACCTACTATATGATTCGAAATATTTAGAATACTCTGTTTAGTTATAAATAATGTTTGAACAAAGATGAAACAATATTTTTATAATACAAAAAATAACAATAAGAATTATAGCGATACTTACGATACATCAAAGTGGTGTTTCTTAGGCCTCAACCTATGGAATTTTGAAATATGAAAAATGTACTTACTGCCCAAACTTGGTTATTTTTAATGTTATAATTAAAAACAAGTTGATGTATTTCATTAAAATGCTTTCCATTTTAGCTCTCTAGTATTTCATTGTTCTTATTTCGGATAAATCATGCTGCTCTAAAACAGATGCGATTTGGGAAAGAATTAAATATGTGTATGATTATATTGCAACAAGAAAATTGAAAGGCTATATTATTCCACTTGCCAGGGGACTGATTATACCTTATTAAACCAGAATTTGCAAAGTGACCCTGCCTATACTTTGAACTATGTGTTGCTATTCCCTGAAAATATTAAAAAAGTGATGCCAGTGCAAAACTTTATTGGGAATAGTCAGAAAATAGAGCTAACATTAAGGTAAAATGATATTAGTGCCTCCTATACGAAATTAATTTTACTGTGATACAAAGAGGAACAAACGGCAAATGTTGAAAGGTTGAAATACAAGTAAGTCTTGCAGAATAAATTATCAATTGAGTTTTACAGTGAATCGGTTAAGGTAACTCTGCTATACCAGGTCCAGTCTAGAGGCCTTATTGCACAATATATCAACTAAGGGTTCCTTGTCCAAGATTATATGGTGAAGATCACAATGAAGGTGGATAATAATTTTTTTTGCCTCAAGTGGATTCATAATAATGGCTCCCTTGTTAAAAAGGAGGAAAAAGCATAGCTAACAGGTAAACTAAGAAGGTTATATAATATAGAATAGTCATATATGTAGAATCAAAAATTGACATGATGAACACCTGAATGTAGAGTGAAAAATATTTAGTCATGTTCAGAAAATCCAAATAGATGTGTCATAATTCTTTTTAGATAGTGATGTTAAAATCACAAAAATGGGGGCTAATAAAATACATGAAATAGGTAATAAAGATGTTTCACTAGTATCCTTTGCAAAAACATTCAGGAGAATTAATTATTAACTGTAATCAATATTCAAAACATTCATATAATCAACCAAATAAAATATTTACAACTTGACAGATAAGAAATTGATGGGAAGTAACCTGACTTGACACTTAATACAGCAAAAAGTAAGAATATTTTTTTATACTTATTACCACCCAACTATAAGGAAAACATCTTTAATAATAATAATGATTTATCATCAAAGTTAGGAAGTATCTTAAATGTGACAGCGATCATATTTTAAAAAAAGTATAACATTTTAAGGGCTCTATCAGACTTCATTTTCAATGCATATTACTTATGGAATTGCAAAGTGTGTATTGAAATTATTGACACGATAGACACTAGGTACCATTTAAATATATTAAATGTGACTGTTAACAAAGTTCTCAAGTATTCCAGCAATTGTCAAAGTCATAAGGAGAAAACACTAATATATGACTGTGTAATAATGTAGTACATATTTTATGATCAGCATATTTTGGATTTATTAACACAGCAAATTTGACTTATATGACCATTTTGCCATTTTTTTGACCAGCCATATTCTCTTTAACACATTTTCTTGAATTTTTCAATATAAATTAAAAATAATGCAATTTAAGACTAGATCATTTTATTTCTTTCATATTTCATTAATATGTTAATTTTTGGTTTCTCTATATAAGCTTCATAAAGCTACTAAAATATAAGACTTGAGCTGGTGTCTTTTTTCTATTAAATGTACCTGATTGCCTACTATATCAGAATTTATAATAGATTAATAAGTTTCATAGTTTTTAATGAGATACTTATAATCAAACTTGACTAAAATGTAAATCTTCTTAATATGTACTTGTAAGACTTCCCTTATTGTTACCAGTTCAGTGTATGGAGCATCATAAAATCCTATTTGTTCCTGACTTTACAAGTAACCTCACCAAAAATTCATTGACTTTCCTTAATAACGTTGAGTTTTCCAGGTTTCCTGTTTATGCACAAATTCGACACCCTTATAGTTGCCTTCTCTTTCAAAATTTTTTGCTTTTCAACATACACTGAATTTGGAAAATAAATTTGACAAAACCTGTGGAATCTAATCCTAATTTGAAATTTGTTTGTTATTTAATTTATTTATACTCATTTAACATTTAGAAAAACACATTAATACAGATCTGAGTTTCTCAAACAAATAGACAATTATTCTGTTTGTTCATTGCAATTTTTGATCCTCAGTTTTTCTGTAACAGATAAGTTTTCGAAACTGCATAATTTAT
Source organism: Octodonta nipae (assembly GCA_034190945.1). Taxonomy (NCBI): domain Eukaryota; kingdom Metazoa; phylum Arthropoda; class Insecta; order Coleoptera; family Chrysomelidae; genus Octodonta; species Octodonta nipae. The sequence continues at coordinate 69,608,296 of CM067216.1, read as the reverse complement.
ACATGCTAGCATACTAAGAGAAAGAAAGTATGTCTTGGTTACTAGAACTACTAGGTTGAGTGTGTCACTGAACTACATGACTTTATTATGTAACTACATAAATCTGTATTAATCAGTTTTGAAGGATATCTGTTTCTGCAAAGTATGTTTTGCACAAAGTCATATTTTTGTTTTTGGGGACATGGTTAATTACCAAAAATCTGAAGATAAACTTATGAGATACCAAAATGTGGTAACCAAAGAGCAGCATGCAGTATTGGAGCATGAAGAAATTTGGGAACAAATCCTATAAGCAACTAACTCAATAGGGAATAGCAAAAAAGGCCTAAGCTATAATCAAATTGAAAGATTATATCTGACTAAGAAATAAGATCTTAAAACATTTGTTCATAAACAGATTTAATGTGATGTGGTTTTAATTTATCAACAAACTTGTACAAAACATTTTAAAAATGCCACAGCTATACCACCATAAACTGATGTTAGTAAAGAAGAGATAAATAAATTAAAGATGAGGTGGCATTACAAATTATAATTTTTCTTGATGACGAGGAAAATTTGTTCAAATATTTTAATTGACATTTATTACTTAATGGTGAATTTCAATAAAAATATTTGAAACTATTTAAAAATAACTTATAAAGTGACATAGTTGTAAGAAAATATAAAGTTAAGGTGCTTCTCTGCTCTGAACACTGGATTGAAATTCATTATTTTAATTTGTTAAATCCTGGATCATATGGATGAAATGATGCCCCAGTTAACATCAATCAATATCTTTAAAATAGTCAGGAGAGGCAACCCTCCTCTTATGTTGACAGCTATAAAATTTTTAACTCAAATCTGTGATCTTTCATATTTCAAATTTTATTTATTGCCATAATTTAATCATAACTGTTGAAATCCAGGAACTTGTATGTGGCAGAAAACATACATGTATTTCAAAAATAGACTTATGCTCTAAAAATAAATTCTTCATGTAACCAGGTGTTCAAATTATTGCACATCTGTTAAATATGAACTCTGTGTTTAAGGTTGATTGTGGTAAATTTATAATGAATGCAGATTTGCAGACAATTCCCAACCAAAAAAATCTAGTGAAGGTAATCGTTGAGCAGGTATAACCAACAAGCATCAGCCACTGTATTAAACACATGAAAATAAATAGGTACTGTTTTTTTTGAAGTCCACATCCGGGGTTGAACTGCACTGCCTCCTCATCTGTAGATTTTAAACCAGGTGCTGCAAGTAACATAATTGTCATGATCAACTTGCCCTCCTAAATCATAACATAAATTAGGTAAAATCCCTATGATATCATGTACTGCAGTACTTTTGCAAAATGTAGGACAAGGCTATATGAAAAAGACATTGGCGAGAATGAGTTAGAACATCTAGGTTACCTGGTACAGAAAGAGATAACCTAACTGTTAGTATTGATTCGAACATCCTGCACATTATTATGCAATTTTAATGTATGTTCGCCCAATTCTACCTCCGCATTTGTTCCGATTTTTCAGTAACTTTTGTGTAATTTAACTTTTTCTTTATGAAAAAATCATCTGCCGGTGGTTTGTTTCATAAAAATATCAGATATTTTCATGATACACCTAGCCACCATCTTTAATCGTTTGAATTAACTTACCTTTCTTATCGCTCATTTTCTACTATGTGTCGAATCAAGAAAATAAATAACGAACACTTTAATGAACTTTTTTGAAATAATTTTCACTTCACTTATCAAGAAACCCCAACTCAAACAAAAGCCAAGTGGAAATTATGATAAATTAGAAAGAAAACACACACTGACCGGGCGACGTCAAATTTGTGGGATGAAAGAAGATGGATATAGAAACAGATGAAAAATCTCTACGCGCTTGCGTACTGCGCGACTAACGGAGCGAGAACTGCTGCAGTGGAAATGGAGGGAACTACACGCGTGTTAGGGAAGAGGAAGGATAAATCTATTGATAGAATCTCGAAAATCGGGATCCGGGATCCTTGCAAGATTGTCTTCTGCACTAATCTGTATGCGCTATTGCTCTTGCATCGTGGGAATGACACATTTTATGGTTTTCCTCTACCGGGTGTTCAGTTTCGATGCTAAAAACAAGCAAATATTTTTTATGTGTAAAGTCCATACATTTTTACATTTATTGTAGATATAAAAATATATACCGTGAGAGGCTTTATTTTTCCCGCCCTCCTAGAAGTAATCTATTTGATAGATGCAGAAAGAAACGTTAGGATACCTCCGAGTGGCAATCTAACGGTATAAAGTTTCGACATTCCGATCAACCGTCTTCAGGTGACAGCCACACCCTCAGTTTTCTCATTTGAAAGATTGTGTAAATCTGATTTTAAAAAAATATTACAACTAGCCGTTACCAGCGGTTTCACCCGCGTATGTAATTTACAATTTGCAAAAAGAAATTGCATATGAAACATGGGCTATCCTTTATTCAAAATTTTTTTGATCCAACTTGTATAAATAACTCTACCTCACCCTATAGTGCAACCATCCGGTATATGCTGCTGAATATTTGTCAACCAATATAACATCTTTTTAAACACCTAACTATAACTTTATTCCACCCTATATTTCAGCAATGTAACTGCCGATAGTCTAAGCTATATAACAATTATTTCTGATAATTTTTGAGCAGCCTTGTTAAGTATAATTTCTCTCCACCCTATTATTTTAACCAATGTTTACATGAAACCTTTTTAACATTGTGTTAAAAGATGTAACTCTTCATGGTGTGTACCCTATATAGCAAAATCTAAAAAAACATTCCACCCTGTAAAACTATATATCTACTCCGACCTCGATTTCAACCACTTTATATATACAACTACTTTATCATATATTTCCTATCTTATCTAGTCTATAGGCTGAGCTATATAACACTATTTTCTGATATTTTCTCAACAACCCTGGAAAGTATAATTTCTCTCCACCTTATATTTCAACTACCCTTTATATGCAACTACTTATTGGCCATTCTGTACACTTATAATTCTATTCCAGCCTATATTTCAATCATCCTGTATAAATAACTAATTCTAACATTTTTTCAACCCTTATAACTATAATAATTATATTCCAGCCTATAATTCAAAAGTGCTTATGGGCTACTAAACTTTTTTTTATCTACTCTGTATAACTAAATAAAGGTAAAGTAGAATTATCTATATCTTTAGTTCAATCACATCCTAGATGCAACTACTTATGAGTAACCCAATATATTATTTTTTGAGACTCTTTGTGTAACTATAATTCTACTCGACACTTTTTTCAACCACTTGGACTATGCAAATGTTTTCAACTACCCTCTATGACTATAATTCTATTCCACCTTTATTTCAACCCTGCAGCTGCGTATGGGCAACCCAGTGTGACATCTCTTTTTAAGATTTTTTTATCTACCCTATATACCTATAATCCTACTTTATCCTTATGTTATGTTATGTTATTTTTCACCCACCTTGTATATGCAACTGTTTATGGCTCACCCAATATAACTTATTTGAAGCACCCATGTAATTCTACTCCGTACTTCAACTATACTATATATGGAACACCCTGTAAAATTACGCTTGATATAACAGTGAATTTATAAAAAAAATAAACTTGTTACATTGGCATATTACGAATTTTGAATAAAAGCTATGCTAATGCAGGAATCTAATTTTTGTTGCGTGCGGTCGAACCAATAAAGTAATTGTATGTTAGCCTGAAGCTGGTAGAAAATGTAACTCGTTCCTCGAAGTTTCCTTTGACTTCCATCCTTCCAACGTTTCAATAGCTTTGGACTGCTATTGAAACGTTGAGAGATCAATCATTTCAAGATGAAGGAAGTCCAAGGAAACTTCGAGAAATGTATGTTACCCAACAACGTAGAAGGTTCTTGCTATATCTACCGCTTCCGTTTATAGGCTTTTCAACAAACAAGATTCAGCGTAATCAGTTCAGTGGTTCTTAATTGATGCCCGAACAAACAAACAGACAACTATAATTTTATAATAGTAAAAAATAAACAGATGGATTACGCTTACGAGTATTCTGATAAGAGTGACTAATAGTACGACTGTAAGGGGCGTATCCGGAATCGAGCTTCAGGGGAGCGATAAGGTAAGTCAGGGGGGGGGCGATCTCGTACGAAATTTACCTTAAATTGTGTTATTTCAATGATCTTGAAGCTCTGGGAGGGGGCGATTGCACTCCATCGCCCCTCCATAGATGCGCCCCTGATTAGAGTCAGTTGTCTCATTAATAAACATCAATAATAGATTCTAAATGATAGTTTAAAATGACTTCGGAATATTCACCATTAACCTGATGGCTGGTGCCCACAGGCGCAGATCCAGACAAATCCATAAAAGTGACCTTCTTCTATGCTCTTGGAGTTGAGAGTTAGTTTTAATATCAAATTTACTAACTTTGAGACACTCGGGGGGGATCGCCTCCATCGCCCACCCCCCTGGATCCCCATTGGATGCCTCCAACATTATGTAACATTTCTGTAGAAATATTATTAGGTACTTCTACAATTCTCTGGCGCAACTCATCAATAATTCGTGAAGTCATTATTTTTGTATGCTCTTTTAAAGGAATAATATCATTTCATATAATCATCGTGGGCAACACACAGCAATAGATTTTTTCCAAGACCTAGAGCTCTGTGATTTGCGAAGCTTTCATAGTTTGGTTAACTTTCTTGAAATACAGAGGTCCTGCTGTCTTTGTATCTTTGACTGGTCTTCTTTGCGGTTGTTGTTTTGCAGGTTCTATTCACGTGGTTACGCCAATATGTTTTAATTTTCCTTCTTCATCAAATTACATCTTCCATCTTGCATGTTGTTATTGTATCGTTAGTTCTCGTTCTGTCGCTAAGTGTCTTACCTTCGATAGTTCTTAGAGTTTTCATCCCTGCTGTTCTTTAAATGCTTTTGGTTGCATCAGCTCGGGTCTCGAGACCATAGCCTACTACCGGTCTTGCCCACGTTTTATATTTATTCACTTTACTGTGGTCAATGTGCATATGTTTATTTTTCGAGATAGTGTCTCTTAGGCAGCTCGATATTGGTGAGGCTTTGTTGTTATTTCTTGGTGTTGTTGCTGTTTGTGATTGTTTGAACACTGCATGTGTTCGTGTGAATTAGGAAATTCTGCGAGGGCTGTTGCCTATATAAGCCCTGACAAAGTGTGGAGAGTTTTTAGGCCAGTTTGGCTCCCTGCCTAAAGGAATGAATCTTTAAATCAAGTTTAAGGTACATCTTAGTTTCTGAACCCAAAAGTCTGGGTAGAATGTACAGACTTTCATCAGTAACATTTGACACTAAAGAAATTTAGAACAGTTGGTGGCTTAGTCGAATATAGTACAGAAGAAGAAAAAATTATATGTAACTATAGATAAGGTTACCGAAAACCTATTAAGGACCGAAATGTCTTTAAAGTGAACAACCAAGTGAAACGACACTAGCCTCACCAGGACAGCATAATGTTTCCGATGAGGAAAAACAGGGAACATTAAAAGAGACTGCACAGTTAGCGGCCACAGCGACAACCGATGCTTACGTTTGGGGCAATTAGGTCATTATAAGAGGGTCTGCAAAGTTAGGTTGTTACAACGCTCCTTATACAAAGACATTTACGATAAAACAGCCATATTATATAATATACTGGTGCGGCTGAATCCATTTTGACAATAACAGACTTTTTGAAGTCATCCGAGATCCAGTTAGTTGCCTATGACGTCCAGAGTAGCAAACTAGCACTAGCGAAACACTGCTGGCTCAAGGTCAGACAGACGTATAAGTGAGGTTAAGTGAATACAGCATTCTCCATAAGTTCTTAGTGTCAGATATCGATGATGACTTCGTATTGTTCTTTGATCTCGTTAGAGAATGAAACGAAACCAGATCTCTACATGATAATTACTAAAAGGAAAATCCCCTTATCTTACTCAAGAATAGTGTTAATCGGATTCCCGAATACTCAACATATACTTGTCCATGAGTACGCTGTTTTCTAGGCTGTTTTCCCTGGTTTAGTAGAATTTCTTCTGAACGTTTCATCTGCAACTGCAGCAGAGATCTTGAAGGTAGTAGGCGTAGTTGATACCTCGTAGAATGCTCAAAGCGAATAGGACTGTCGAGTGGGTGGGGGCTATGAGCGCAGTAAAAGGCTTGACTTTGCTTGCTAGAGTGCGGGATATTGTTGTTTTGTTGAGTTTTAAGCTTCATTCTTTTCTATTAAAATTGTTTTGACGTTTATATATTTCGATGACTTTCGACTAGAAGCGGGAATAATAGTGTGAAGTATTTGTTACAACAGCGCTGTGTTTATATTGTTGGACGTGTTCTGCTGTTCAGGTAAGTTCCTTACTCAATTAGTGTACCATGATACAGTTCTGTTGGAAATTTGCTGCTAACGCTGCTTCTCATCTAATAATAATAATAATATTAACCTTTGACTCAGTTCCACATGATTGGCTCATTAAGGTGCTGAAACTCTATAAAGTGAATAATTGTATTTGGTGCGTTCCCGCAATTTCTTTAGTGTATTGTTTTCTATTTGATTGAATTACTTCTTTGATTTTTAAACTTCTGCACCTTTTCTAAAACATTCCGTCGCGCTAATGCTAATTGTAAGTGCTTTTTGCGTGTAAAATATAGACAGTATTTGACATTCGTGTTTCGGATCCCTAGTTATTAGGACGCTTGTGGGGGGGGGGTCGTGTAATTTACTCCGAACTTTTCGGTGGCTTGGATTCCGTCTGAAGAGACGGCGCTTATTGTTGTTTTTTGCGTTACGATTTCGCGAGTTAGTAGCTCCGTTCGAAACGACCGCTAAACCGCTTTCATTTTGTTTCCTTTGTGTTTACAAAAGCGCATCATTTGTTGTTAAACCCGCATTTTTTGTATGCTCAATCAATGAATATTACGTCGCTATTTTTTGTGTAACGTGTTGTCCAGACGAAGCTCTAAGAAACTGTTCCTGCTGTTACGGGGCTAGCCTCTGAGGAAAGAAGACCCAAGAAAACACCAGAGCTTCGACATAAAAGGTTAGTGATAACTTTTATTTGGTGATTCGTTTATGTGACGGCACGTGTTTATTGATTGTTCCGCTAAAGGTCCTTCGTCAATTATATACTTGCATTGAACCAGCATTGAACTAAAACCGCAACATCTAATTAATACATTTTTTTGGATATTCTCTATGGAATGTGCCATCGAAGACATTCCATAATTTGGTCCAGCTTCGAGCCGGATGCAATTTGAGTTAATTTCGTGCAAAGATTATCGAATAAATTACATAATTTGGTCCAACTCCGGGCCGGATACATTTGAGTTAATTTCGTGCAAAGTTTAATGATAAAAACATTGATTTTTCGTTGCAATTATTGTTGAAAACCGCATTGAATTTTCGTTTCTTTATTTGTTAGAAGAGAAAGCAAGTTCGGGATATTCAGTCATTCCATTAGAAATATATTCGCATATTTCTTTTACCGCAAAAAAACTTACAAGAGATCGTTTTGTTTGTTTGGTTATTTTGCTAAATTGTTTTGAATTTATTTGACATTTGGTCAGATATTTACGACTTCAGCAGTAAAAGATTGTACATTTTTGGAATAGTATTTTGTTTTCGTTCTATCGTGTTAGATTTATTCAGTGGCGTTACAGTGATTTTAATTTATTGTTAAGATGTCAAAAACCGCTGAAAATTTACGTAAATTTAAAAATCATCGACAATCGGAGTTTAAAAGATTAGAACATATTTATTTTGCTGCCGAGAAAGCCTTAAGAGGTGACGACGTTGAATTGTTTTTTAGCATGATTGATATGATTGATTCAATCCTTCCCGAATTTTTTAAACATCACAATTCCATTGTTGGACTAATTTCAGATGCAAACGATGATTTTGACTTTGAGGATGACATTCGCAATAAATTTGAAAAATTGTTTTATTCAATTAGGTCTATTTTTGATAAACTGAAATCTGTTCAGAATTCTACGCTATAAAATATAGCTCGGGAACAGGAAAGTGTTGCTTTGCCGCGAATTGATTTGGTACTTTTATTGATTTGTTTGATTCATTAATTCACAATAATTAAAAACTCAGTGCTATGCAGAAGTTCAAATATTTGCAGTTAGCTTTAAAAGGGCCTGCTTTTGAGGCTATTAGGAATTTTAAACTAACACAAAACAATTACGTGAGTGCTTATGAAACACTTTTGAAAAAATTCGAGCGAACTCGTTTAATCGCGGAGTCTCATTGGTCAGCTTTAGAACAATTCCCCCAACTAACTTCAGATAGCGCTTCAGAGGTTCGGAAGTTATTGGATGACTTCAGTGATAATTTGGAAGCACTGAAGAATTTGGGTTTACCAGTAAATCAGTGGGAATTTTGTATCGTTCAGATGATGTTGAAACGAGTTCCAAAGAATTTAGCCGCTAAGTTTGAACTTTGACCGCTCAAGATGACTTTCCGATCCGTTCGGAAGTTGTTGATTTTTTGTCGAAGCATTGCGATTCCTTTGAACATGTTGAATTATCCCGCAAGGCAAAGCGCGAAGTGTTGACAAAAAGTTACCATTGAATTCAAAGCAACATTCTTCCCGGTTCACTACATCTTTGTTTGTCACTAAGAATAGAAATTGTTTAGTTTGTAACTCCGATCATGCGATTTACAAATGTTCTGAATTCTTGAACAAATCAGTATCCGCGCGGTTTAAGTTTGTTAAAGATTTTAGACTTTGTTTTAATTGCTTAGGCGATTCTCATCAGTCGAATCGCTGTAAATCTTTATCCACTTGCCGCAACTGCAAACAACGCCATCACACATTGCTTCATTTTGTAAATCGTGGTGATTCAGGCATTCGGTCTGAATCTAGAGCTCCCCCCGCAAACCTGGCTTCCACATCTGGTGGATCCAGTACCATTAATACTGTTGAAAGTCCCGAAACTTCTCTACCGCAGACTTCTTGTCATAGTTCACTTTTGTCATACAATTCAAATGTGTTGTTATCTACCGCTTTAGTTGAGGTATTAGATAAGCACGGTTCTTATCAAACTTTGCGATGTCTGTTAGATTCTGGTAGCATGACATCATTCATTGAGAGCAAGGCTGTGAAACGCCTTGGCTTCCGACCTATGCCCGCTTCGATTCAACTCAACGGGCTAGGTTCTGTGCAGAGTACCTCTGCTGAGGGCTCTCTTACCCTTTCTCTTCGCTCCATAGTAAATCGTGAGTGCAATTTTGTTGTTGATACTATTGTTTTACCCCGCATTTGCAATGATATGCCTGTTGCGCCCATTAACATGGCTAATATGGCATATCTAACCAATTTGAAACTTGCTGATCCTGGTTTCAATAGCCCAGGCGCTATTGACCTTTTGTTAGGTGCCGATATATTTTCTCAAATTTTGTTGGATGGACGTCTTCTGGGAAAGGAAGGTGTTCCTGATGCTATTAACACTGTGTTTGGGTACATCCTTATGGGTAGAGTGTCTTCGAGTTCTGTTAACTCTCACTCTCAGTCAGTCATAAACCCAACTTCGCTTTTTTGTCAAATTGAAGATGTAGTATCATTAGATGATTCACTCCAAAGGTTCTGGACAATTGAAGGTGTTCCTACCGCACTGGTTCAGTCCCCTGATGATCTTATCTGCGAAAAAATATTTTCCGAGGGATGCAGGAGATTGGATTCAGGTAGATGCGTTGTGCCCCTTCCTTTTCGTAATACACTTCCTGCTTTTGATGGAATGTATAATCTCACCGTACAACGTTTCAACTCTTTAGAAAGACGTCTTCTACAGCAACCAAATCTCTACAAACAATATTGTGATTTTCTCAAAGAGTATTTGGAGCTGGATCATATGGAGTTGGTTCCTGATCCATCTACTGCTTCTGATTGTTACTACATACCGCATCATTGTGTTTTGAAACCTGATAGTAGCACAACCAAACTTCGTGTAGTGTTTAATGCATCCGCTAAGATACCTCATCGGTTATCTCTAAATGATTGTTTGTTTATCGGTACCAAATTGCAGCAAGACATTATCGCTATTGTGTTGACCTTGCAGAATTTAGTTTTGCCTCGCCTGCTTGCTATAGAAAACTTTTCTAGTTGTGAACTTCACGCATATGGAGATGCTTCTGAGAAAGGTTATGCCGCTGTTGTTTATTTTGTGTTCGAAACCGCATCTGGATTTCGTCAAAGTTTTTTTGTGTTGTCTAAATCGAAAGTTGCCCCTTTGAAAACTTTGTCACTTCCCAGATTGGAACTGTGTGCTTCAGTTCTTACCGCTAAGTTGGCTCATTATGTTTATGAGCAATTCAATAGTCGTTTGTTGTTCAAGGTGATTCGTTGCTGGTCAGATTACACGGTAGTCCTTTCATGGCTTAGTTCTTCCCCGCACCGTTGGACATAGTAATCAGTAATCGAGTTGCTTACATTCAGGAAAAATTTCCTTCTTCTCATTGGTTTTACATTCAATCTTGTGATAACCCCGCTGACTTGGGTTCCCGCGGCACTTTGCCATCAGAGTTATTAGGCAATACACTTTGGTGGAAAGGCCCACAATTGTTGATTACCGCTTGTTTGCCACATGCTTGCTCAGACTCAAGCATGTCACCGCTAGTTATGACTGAAGCCCGTATAGTGGCGCTTCAAGTCACCGCTTCACCAAATTTATTTGGTACTTTGTTAGAAGAACATTCTTCTATTAATCGCATTACCCGCATTATAGCTCATATTTGTCGCTTTGTTGATAACGCCCGCAATCCAGACCGTAGGGGCTCTGGATCATTTTTGGCTGCTGAGTTATATCAGGCTCAGCTTCGCATTGTTCGATATGTTCAAGATCAATATTTTTCTAAAGAGATTTCCCTTCTTCGAGAACCAAAACTTTTGCCCAAATCGCTTCGTAAACTTTCGCCGTTTCTTGATGAACAGGGAACTCTTAGAGTTGGTAGTAGATTGGCTAATGCTCCCTTGCCGTTTGACACTAAATTTCCCGCACTGCTACCAAGTAAAAGTCGTTTGACTAATGTAATTGTCGAAGATTGTCATGTCACCAATCTTCACGCAGGAATCCAAACCGTTCAATTTCTTTTGCAGCAACGATTTTGGATTCTATCCGCAAAGAAAGTAATTCGTAGTGTTAAAGCTCACTTAAGACGTGTCGTTGGAGATCAAATCCTAACCTACGAAGAACTTTCTACTGTATTTGCATAGGTCGAAGCAGTTTTAAACTCGCGACCTATAACCCCTTGTAGCAACGATCCATCTCCTCCTGAATCTGATTTCTTATCTGTCTCATCTAATCGTCTCAACAGATGGCAGTTACTGAGTCGTTTGCCTCAGGCATTCTGGAATCGTTGGTCGCAAGAATATTTACATACTCTTCATCAACGGAGTAAATGGACGGATCCCTCGGAGGTTGTTAAGCCAGGTACTCTTGTTATTTTGAAGCAAGACACTTCACCTCCTTTGAATTGGCCATTAGGGCGCATTATTGACGTACATCTTGGAGGTGATGGTGTTGTACGCGTTGCTACAGTTAGAACTGCAAGTGGTACTTTGAAGCGACCTCTTGTAAAGCTTTGTCCACTGCCAGTGGACCCTTAGTTTTGAAATAAGTAATTCAAGGCTGGCGGAATTATGCGTTCCCGCAATTTGTTTAGTGTATTGTTTTCAATTTGATTGAATTACTTCTTTGATTTTTAAACTTCTGCACCTTTTCTAAAACATTCCGTCGCGCTAATGCTAATTGTAAGTGTTTTTTGCGTGTAAAATATAGACAGTATTTGACATTCGTGTTTCGGATCCCTAGTTATTAGGACGCTTGGGAGGGTCGTGTAATGTACTCCGAACTTTTCGGTGGCTTGGATTCCGTCTGAAGAGATGGCGCTTATTGTTGTTTTTTGTGTTACGATTTCGCGAGTTAGTAGCTCCGTTCGAAACGACCGCTAAACCGCTTTCATTTTGTTTCTTTTGTGTTTACAAAAGCGCATCATTTGTTGTTAAACCCGCATTTTTTGTATGCTCAATCAATGAACATTACGTCGCTATTTTTTGTCTGAAGAAAGAAGACCCAAGAAAACACCAGAGCTTCGACATAAAAGGTTAGTGATAACTTTTATTTGTTGATTCGTTTATGTGACGGCACGTGTTTATTGATTGTTCCGCTAAAGGTCCTTCGTCAATTATATACTTGCATTGAACCAGCATTGAACTAAAACCGCAACATCTAATTCATACATTTTTTTGGATATTCTCTATGAAATGTGCCATCGAAGACATTCCAGTATTATTAACTTTTTAGAATATGCCATGTCCACCTGGCAAACCAAAATCTTACTGAATGAAGCCAACTGTTCGATACAAACTGATCCTATTCCAATCAGAAGGGGTATATTCCAGGGAGACTCTCTTAGCCCGCTGTGGTTCTGCCTTGCCATGAACCCTCTCTCAAACAAACTGAACTCAACTAATTTTGGGTTCAGTCTCAAATATAACAATGTACAAGCATTAAAGATAAACCATTTGTTATACATGCACGACTTAAAGTTGATGGCAGCTACAAAACAACAGCTGCATGATATGCTTAAAATAGTAGAAGGGTTCTCTAGTGACATCCATATGAAATTTGGCCTAGACAAATGCCGAATTATTAATATAGTTAAAGGCAAAATACAGCAGGGGCACTTCGAAATGGGAGATGGCACCTCAATTGAATCTATGGGGGAAGGTCATACTTATAAATACCTTGGAATTAAGCAGGCCCAGCGTATTGATCAGATGACTATGAAAAAGGACCTAACAGCAGAGTTTTATAGAAGGGTAAGACGACTGTTGAAAACCAAACTAAACAGTAAAAATCTGTTTCAGGCTATTAACACCTATGCGTGTTCAGTGCTCAGTTACTCTTTCGGTATAGTTAATTGGTGCAAGACTGACATTGAACAATTACAAAGAAAAGTCCGAGTTTTACTAACAAAAGCTCAAAATCACCATCCAAAGAACTCTGTCTAACGTACAACTTTGCCACGGTATGAAGGAGGAAGAGGATTGACAGATCTAAGTAAACTATTAGATCAACAAATTTCTATTTTGCGTAGTCATTTCCAGAAACTCGCAGAATTTTCTGATCTACATAGAGTCATGTGCCAGGTTGATGACTCAACACCACTGCGACTGACACAACAACATGTCCAATTACACCACCAGACCACAGATCAGAAACTGCTGAAATGGAAAGAGAAGCCCCTTCATGGAAGACATATAAATGACGTCAACCAAGATTATGTCGACAGTGCAGCGTCGAACTACTGGTTGATCTCTGGTCATATGTTCCCTGAAACGGAAGGCTTTATATTGGCAATTCAAGATCAAGTAATTCCAACTAAGAACTACCTAAAGTACATCGTTAAAGACCCTTCCATTAACAACGATAGATGCAGGTACGGTTGCCAAACATCTGAATCTATCCAGCATATCACAAGAGGTTGTCAAGCGTTCGCTGCAACTGAATACAAAGAACGACACGATACTGTGGCAAAAATACTTCACCAGGAACTAGCACTGAAACATGAATTATCACAGTCGGTAAGATTACCATACTATAAATATAAACCAGAAGCTGTTTTAGAAAACAACAACTACAAGCTGTACTGGGACCGCACGATACTGACCGATCGGCCTGTTGCTCACAATAGACCAGATATAGTTTTGGTAGATAAAGTCTCTCGGAAATCAACTTTAATTGACATAGCAATTCCCAACAACAATAATATAAATATCAAACAGGCTGAGAAAATAACCAAATATAGAGATTTGGAATTTCAAATACTCAGTGGAACATGAACAACACACGAACTGTACCAATTGTTATGTCAACAACAGAACTAGTCCCAAAACATTTATTAAACAATTTAAAATACCTCGGTCTGGACGAACATCTTTACAAACAAATGCAAAAAACCGTCTTGTTAGCGACAGCCCGGACGGTCAGGAAATTTATGGGAAACTGCCACCACGCCTCCAACCACGGGCCTGAAAACCTGGCAAGGGCTCCCACAGAGCTAAACCCTTTTGATATCTAGGATATCTGGGGTTTAGTGAATTTTCCCCAAAGGTACTCATAGAGTGCCTTAGAGGGAGTGTGATGCCATACATTGTATGGTCAAGTTTGAACGTAGCAAGAGCGTAATAACTCAAACGGCATCACTGCGAATTGAAATATCCCTTTACCTGTGGAAAAAGCTATATTTTCTTTATTGCGCTCATTTAGTCCAATGTGCCAATATCCACTCTTTAGGTCTAGTGTGGACAATCAACGAGACTCTGCTAGTGTGCTCAGAGTGTTATCAATTCAGGGGAGTGGATAGTTTTCTGTCTTTCTCACATCGTTCAATTTTTTGTAGTCCACGCAAAATCGATTTTTTTTTCTAAAACAACGAGAGCAGATCATGGGTTGATGGATGGCTCAATAATTCCATTTGTAACATGTATATATTCTTTGCTGAATGATTTGTTTAACCGGCAGTATCATCGTGACTATTAAAAATTTGCCGGTGATTTACCATAAAGTGCTTGGACTCGGACTCTCTGGTGTAAGGTGTGTCAAATCGTCGGCAAACTGTTTTAGAAATTCTTCATTGGGACTTGTCTCCTTCGCCGTTGTCTGGCAAGCTTCTTCACAATTGATGGTGTCTACTGGCTCAAAACAAGCTATTTCTTCACCATTGGTAATTTGAATGCCATAGTTGTACTCTAATTGGTATGTTTCGCCTGGTTTTAACTATCCGTTCAACGTAGTCTTGAGGTAACTGTACGGGCTCCACCATTCCAAGACCGCATCCAGTATTTCTTTCTAGCTGCTCATGAATAATTTTTTTATTTTTTATCACAGTTTTCCAGGATCTGACTAATTTTAGTCCACTTTATTGGTAACTTGTTTGAATATGTTTTTGCTAGTCTCGTTCATTTGTGCCATAGATCCGTTGTAGCCATAAATCAATCCCACTTCTCACACAAAGTCCGTTGGTTTTCATTATAAAATTTTTACACTTATTATAAACGTCTTTATTTGACCAAAATAATTCACAATACTTATTTAAAACAACAACGATGACTAACACCGAACAGATGTTCTCTGCGTTGCCATCCACTAAACGCTGTCATATTCCGATACGCCAAAGAATATGGTTTCCAATTTCGGAATGACCTCGAAATTTTTTTTATCATCACTCGTATTTTCAGGAATCCTGTCTTGTCAGCATTTGTTTATTTGATTGCTTTTTTCCATTCATTCGCATTCTTAGTTTTTGTTTAGGATGATTAATGTTTTGAAAGTTTCTTAATTTTTGGCAGCGTAAAATGAATGTTATAACAATTTTAACAAGATAGTGCCCTTTCCCAAAAATTTACTAACAGGATACATTTATGTCAGCAGGTGGACATTTTCAACACTTGCTATAAGAATTCGTTTAATTAATTACAGTGCAAATGTGAAGTAATAATTTTACTATTTATTTCATTTATTCTTCAAAATTGGCCCAAACCTAAGTAAAATGAATATGGCTAAGTAGCTATTATTAATACCTATCAAATGAGCTATCACTTACTATAAGGTCCTATTTAAAATTTGTGGCCACAGTGGCCCTGTGACGTCATCTATTAGTGTTACGTGATTTGATACCACTATTGTAGAGAAGTTTATAACTGTTTATCCCCTCAAGATTTCATTAGTGCAAATATAACAATAATTCAGACCTCCCAATTCAGTCCATCCGACCCACAGGCTATCTTTGGGACCGCCAATTTCATTAAGTTCTTCTCCATCATCACAGTCCTCAATTCTACCAAAGTCTTCCAAAGATAGCTGTATGTTGGTTTGTCCATTACTTGCATTACTAAATAGAAGCTGTCTCTGGTACCCACTGGTTGTTTATCTTCCAGATGAAGGACCTTCCCTACCACTGGATCTTGCTCCCTTAGCTTCTGGAACTGGCCGTACTTCTTGGCAAACACCTGGGCTATTTCTCTGCAAATCCGGAGATCTCGAGCCACACAATGTGCCAGGACATATTCTACTGACACCTCAAACAGGTCTCCGGTCACGTTGTGCTGCACTTTCTGCCCATTCGAGTACAATGCTGGAAACTGTTCGAAGCCATCTCTTCATCGGGTGGTTGGATGCTGCGGACTTAAGCTAACCTTTGGTTTTCCTCTACGTAGCTTCCTTATTCTGTAGACAACATCGTTGATTCTCTTTATAATTTGGTAAGGCCCCGCCCAAGATTTTTGTAATTTGTGAATATCCATGACGACGTTGCGGGTTATACAACTAAACAACTGGCATTGGCATTCGTTATATTTAACCGGCCTCGCTGGTGGACGTCGTTCTTCCTTTGACGTAACTGGCTGACATAGTCTTCACCTGCGGTCTCTTCTCCTGGGGGACGTCCCTAGGTCTGACCCGTAGACTCGTGCATAGACGAACGACATGACTTGAGAAACAAATGCAAATACTGGTCCCAGTCTCTTTGGTTGTCAAAAAATACCTTTGAAAAATGGCGGTTAATAGTCCTATTCATTCGTTCTACCATTCCATCGGATTGCGGATGTAATGCTGTCGTCCGTGTTTTATGGATTTCCAGAAGTTTGCAGTTGTCTTGGAAAAGAGTAGATTCGAAATTTCTACCTTGGTTTGAGTGCAACTCCAAGGGAACACCAAAACGACTGCTCGATTCATTGACAAGGACATCAGCAACGGTCAAGGCTTCTTGATTGGGCAAGGCATAAGCTTCTGCCCATTTACTGAAATAGTCCGTCACCACCATGTACTTATTTTCGGAGTCAGATTCAGGAAATGGACCGGCAACATCAATGGCTACTGTTTCTAATGGGCTGCCCACATTATATTGCTTCCAGAGAACTTTTACTCGCTTCTGAGGTTCATTACTTGCTGCACAAACCGTACATTTTCGGCACCAATCCTTGACGTCTGCTTGGCAGTTTACCCAATCGAAGCGTTCTCAACTTCTCCAAGGATTTCGTCACTCAAAGTTATCCTCCGGTTGTACCATCATGTAGTTCTCGCAAAACCTCAGGTCTCCTATTCCTGGGGAGTACAATCTGTTTTCTGTTCTAGCCCTGCTCTGGAATTTCCAGCACGCCCTTCAGAATGCCGTTCTCCAGGATAAGGGAGTTCCACTGAGTCCAGTATGACTTTATGGTGGTTGAGAACGGGAAATCTCCTGCCACATAGGATTGCGGTCTTCGTCCTTCCACCGGAAAACCTCTTTTAACTCTGGATCTGATCTCTGGTCTTTTCGGATCTCCTCAGATTGCCAATGGTCATCGACGGCGGTAGTTCTACAAAGAACAGCCCCTTTTTTTCAACTCGTTGACGATGTTTGCAATCATCAGGGCATGTTCTCCTCAATAAGGCATCAGCATTCCTATGGCAAGTTCCAGCGCGAGGTTCAGTCTCGAAGTCGAATTCTTGCAACCGCTCAATCTAACTTGCTATTTGTCCTTCGGGGTTTTTAAACTGCAGGAGCCACTTCAGTGCTGCATGATCAGTTCTCAGGAGAAATCTTTCATCATAAAGGTACTTGAAGAAATGTTCTACCCCCGTTACCACAGCCACGAATTCAGTGTCTTACTAAAATATCCGATGACTTTCTCCTGGTTCTCATGGATCTGCGAAAGCACCGCACCAATTCCGACATTGCTTGCGTTTGTATCCAAGATGAAGTTCCCATTTGGTAAAGGATAACTTAAAATGAGGGGACTGGTCAATGCACTTTTCAGGATCTCGAATGATTGCTGGCATTCCGCGTCCCACTAGTACCGCACCTTCCCTTCTGTAAGTCTAGTGAGTGGCTTGACGATATTGCCAAATCCTGCTACATACCGACTATAGTACGTGCACAACCCTAGGAAACTTCTTAGCTGGTGGATATCTCCAGGTATCGACTATTCTTGGACGGCTTTGGTTTTCTGTTTGTCACAGCTACTTCCTGTACGGAAACCACATGTCCAAGATTTTGCACCTCTTCTTGGAACAGCTGACCCTTCTTCGGGCTTAACTTTAGCCCAAAACTTTGAATTCGCCTAAATACCTCCTCCAGGTTTTTCACGTGGGCTTCAAACGATCTTCCAACCACGATAATGTCGTCAAGATATACCAGCCCTTTTGACACTGTTTACATGAATCTTACAAACGTCGCTGGAGCATTACGTTACAATTGGTAAAGTCCTGTGCCGATACTCTTTTCTCGGTATTTTTTAGCAAGTCCAGCGTGGAAAACATCTTAGATCCAGACAACGTATCTAGGGTATAGTTTATTCTTGAGAGGATAGCTGTCTATCTTTGTAGCGTGGTTTAATTGCCGATAGTCTACGCAAAATCGGGTCGAACCATCTTTCTTTTTAAGCAAGAGAACAGGAGAAGCCCAAGTGCTGTTGGATGGTTCAATAACACCGTCTTCTTCCATTTCGAGGACAATCCTGTCGGCTTCTTCTCTTTTAGCGAGGGGTTGTCTTCTCGCCGACTGTCGAATAGGTTAAGCGTCTCCGGTATTAATTGTATGTTTCACCAGATCACTTCGTCTTCTTTTTCCCTTCCCTGCATCGAAGATATTCTGGTAGTTTCTAACGATGTCCCTCAAGTTTGCTTTCTGGTTTGGATTTAAATTCTTGGACGACTCAAGTTTGCTTTCTGGTTTGGATTTAAATTCTTGGACGAATTTGTTATGAGTTTCTCCAGTTCCTCAGATGGTTCAGTTGGTAGTATTGACAGTTATATTGACAGAGTAGCTATCACGATACAAAGTACAAAACCTTAAAGGTTCTTAACTGTTATTATTGTTTATCCAATATAGAGTGTGTCCGCGGATGGATTGCACAAGAGGGAAAAAAATCTTTATTTTTCATTTTACGACAAAAGGCATTCTTTATAAAAAGTTCTGCTTGTCGATAAAATCAAGATAAATTATAAAATTTTTCAAACAGATATACAGGGTGTTAATAAATTAGAAGAAATATAAAATGCCTCAAGAGAGAAATGCTATTATTTATTAGTTTTATGAAAAATGTTATGAACCAAAGTTGTTTATAAACTAATATAAAATCTAAATAGAAATTTTTAAGTGAATATTGGAATATTTAAAATTATTCTAAATAGCTGCATCCTCCCTCCACACACTAATAATTTTACCTATAATTTACGAATGACTCGTGGCTCAATCAGTTCATGAATTGCTACTTCTATACAATATCAAGTTGCGGCCAGACCTCCTTTCCATCTTGTGCTAAAAATTATTGTCTGAAGAATGCTGTGGAATGAGCAGGACAGCCGTCTTGTTCGTAAATTATTTTATCACATACTTTTGGTTCCCATTTTTTAAGTAATAAATGTATCCAAAATGTTCAAATACACGTGCTGGTTTAAATTTTGATCTATAAAATATTGTGACGGGAATTCATCGGATAATTCCTGGAATCGGCATTCATCCGATATTTCGGGGAATCCGAAATGTTGCTCGTCTGGCGCATCTAGGTCGGCGGCTTGCCTTGATCAAATTCTCGAAAAATTCTAGTCTATCAAGGAAATCTCTCGCCGGCTCTAAGACGTTCTATAGAGAATTACGAGAAGAAATATATAAATACGAAGAGCCGCCGGAAGCATTCATTCTGTATTCGATTGTCGTATACCAAAGGCAGATGTTCAATATAAATTATAAATAGTTGTGTGTGTATATAAAATTCGTGGAAATAGTGAGTTGGACTGTGTTTTTAACTAAATCCAAAAACTGAACTGAACCCGATTGTGAAAATAAAAACATTACACTGGTGTTTGGTGTGGGGTGTATTTGTGATACTTTAAAAGTGGAAAAGTGGACTGACAATGTTTAAAGTTGTGAGTTTGGACCAATTGAAAGTAACCTATTTAAAAAAAGAACTGGAGGAAAGGAATTTAGAATATAGTAGCAATAAAAGTGAATTAATACAACACCTACGAGATGCCCTAATAAATAAAGGTAACAATCCCGACACTCATTTGTTTGAAGTTTTTTGTAATGGGGACCTGAGTATGCTATTAAAGAAAATGGAAGAAAGAAAAGTCTTTAGAAGATAAGCTGCAAACATTACAAGAAAACTCTAAAACCCTAGAAGATAAATTGCTATAAAAATCTAAAAATTTGAAAGAGGCGTTAAAAGATAAATTAGCAGGAAATTCTAAAACCCTGGAAGACAAATTACTGGAAAATTCTAAATCCTTAGAAGAAAATTTGAAAAGCATGATACAGAAAAATTCAGAAACGCGGACAATGGTCGAAGAGCTGAAACAGAAGACAGACAAAAATGAAACGCGGATAGAAGAGCTAAAGCAGATAATGGAGGGTGAGATCAGCAAAATAAAAGAACGAGCAGTCATAAACTGAAAGCAGAAACAGTCCAGAATTAATGGATTAGAAAATTGGCCTCTAGAGGACAATACACAATAAAAACCTCCAAAATTTGAAGGAAAATCGTCATGGACTAATTATCGGCGCCAATTCGAGGCTGCAGCTAAGCTAAACGGATGGTCGGTAGAGGAGAAGGCTATTGCATTAACCTTGGCCTTAAGAGGGGACACTACAGATATTTTGCAAACATTGAATACCTCTGAGCAAGAAGACTACGAACAACTGGTCAAACATTTAGAACTGAGGTATGGCCAGACACATTCTGAGCACGTCTAACACTCCCAACCGAAATATCGCCACTAGAAATCGAATGAATCCCTACTGGAGTTTGAAGCTGATATTGTCCGTCTGGTTCGCCTTGCATATCCAGCCACACCGGAAAATGTTATGGAAAGGTTAGCAGTCCAAGCGTTTTTGGATGGACTTTGGGACGACGAAGACAGACAAACATTGACCCTAGCTCGAGCGACTCAATTAGTAGATGCACTGGCTCAAGCTCTGTAGAGGTCAGAGCAGAGTCCGAATCACGAGTCGTTGCAAGGAGAGCAATGGAGTACAGACTTCCTGGTCTGGGAAATCAAAGAAGGTCGATTTAAAGGGACCGTCGTCGACCTGCGGCCAACAAGCCCTTACTATTGTAATGTTTTTATTTTCACACTCGGGTTCAGTTCAGTTCTTGGATTTATTTGAAAACACAGTCCAACTCACTCTAATTTATTTCCACTACTTTAACACAAATTTATATTCACAGAAACTACTATTTACACTTTATCTTAACTGTACATACGACCGTCGAAAACTGAATGCCTCCTATCGCCAGCTGTTTCTTATTTATACATTTATCTTGAAATTGTCTGGTACGTCCACGAACCATCGGGAAACTCTTTCATGTTCTGGAAGCTTTAAGGTAATTCCCAGTAACGGTAGCGGTCCGCCGGTTGAGAGACAAACATTTCGGGTTCCCAGAATTTATCGGAATAATGTCCCTTCCATGAACTGGTTGATGGCCGATTGCACCAGCTGTCGGATGAATTCTCGTAACATTGCCCCCTCCTTAAGATCATTCCGTCCCGGAATGTCCTAGAATCCTTCCTGGTGTGACGATATTTGCAGGACTCTCCATTTCGACAACGGGAAGTCTGGTGGAAGTAGCAGTCAACGGTCTTCGAACCTGGGCTGCGAATATTGAGACAGCATACCAGGATGTTGATGCCACTGAATCGAAAGATTGTTTCCATCATACTTCTCACCACCCTCCAATTCAGTCCATCCAACCCGCAGGCTATCTTTGGGACCGCCAATTTCGTCAGATTCTTCTCCATCATCACATTTCTCAATTCTGCCAGAGTCTTCCAAATATCCCTATATGTTGGCTTGTCTTGCGAGAATGTTTTCGTTACCAAATAAAAGATGTCTCTGGTACCCACTGGTTGTTTATCTTTGAGATGAAGGACCTTCCCTACCGCTGGATCTTGCTCCCGTAGCTTCTGGAACTGGCCGTACTTTTTGGCAAACACCTTGGCTATTCCTCTGGACATCCGGAGATCTCGAGCTACACAATGAGCCAGGGCACCTTCCCCTCTGTGAGTCTAGTAAGTGGCTTGGCGATATTGGCCAATCCGGCGACGTACCGACGATAGTACGTGCATAACCGCAGGAAACTTCTTAACTGGTGGATATCTTTAGGTATCGACCATTCCTGGACAGCTGTGATTTTCTGTTTATCAACAGCTACTCCCTCTGCGGAAACCACATGTCCAAGATATTGCACCTCTTCTTGGAACAGCTGACACTTCTTCGGGCTTAACTTTAGTCTGGAACTTCGAAGTCGCCGAAACACCTCCTCCAGGTTCTTGACGTGGTCTTCAAATGATCTTCCAACCACGATAATGTCATCAAGATACACCAGGCATGTTTTCCATGAAAGCCCTTTTAGCACTGTTTCCATCAATCTTTCAAAAGTTGCTGACGCATTACACAACCCAAACGGCATTACCGTAAATTGGTAAAGTCCTGAGCCGATGGTAAAAGCAGTCTTTTCCCGGTCTTCCTTAGCTAGTTCCACCGGCCAATACCCGCTCTTCAAGTCCAGGGTGGAAAACATCTTCGATCCCGCCAATGTATCTAGGGTATCGTCTATTCTTGGTAGGGGAAAGCTATCTTTCTTCGTTGCGTGATTTAGTTGCCGATAGTCCACGCAAAATCGAGTGGAACCGTCTTTCTTTTTAACCAAGACAACTAGAGAAGCCCAAGGGCTATTGGATGGTTCAATGACACCTTCATCCTCCATTTCGTGGACTATTTTATCGGCTTCTTCTCTTTTGGCTAGGGGTAGTCTCCTCGCCGACTGTCGAATAGGCTGAGCGTCCCCGGTATTAATTTTATGTTTCACCATGTCAGTCCGTCCTCTTTTTCCATTTCCTACATCGAAGATATCCTGGTAGTTTCTGACAATGTCCCTCAATTTTGCTTTCTGGTTTGGTTTCAAATTCTTGGATGAATCGGTGATGAGTCCAGTTCCTCAGACAGCTTACCTGGTGGTATTTCTGCATGCTGTGTGCTTCTGACTACAGAGGAAACTGTTGAACAATGGCCCAAAATTGTTCCTTACTTTAGCACAACCGAATAATGATTCAGGTTCATTACTTTTACTGGCACAATCTTCTTGACCCGAAACAGAGTCTTCCCCAGTGCGACTCCTCTGCCTACATTTCCGTCGTTAAGTTCGGGATCAAACATCATTACTGTTCCAGCTTTAGCTTTCCCATCTAAGCAAGCATCTATAATGATTTCAGCTCTTTCCGGAACATTGAAATCCTCTGCTAAGATGGCTCGCAGCATTATGTCATCCTTTCCATGAAGCACCACTTCTTCGTCATTCACTCGCAGAATTCCATCTTTGAAGTTTAACTGGAATCCCTTGGAGCTCGTGACATCCATTCCAATGATTACTTCGTCCTCGATGTCTGCTACTAATGCCCGATGTAGGAAGGTTGTGTTTCCCAAGGTCATTTCAACCTCTATTTCACCATGGACTTTCGCTGCCTCTCCTGTCGCTGTTCGCAGTTGCCATTTTGTTGGTTTTATCATTCTTTGTTCTAAAACGATGTTGGGCCTTATAACTGTTTTTGTCGCACCTGTATCCAGCAGCATTACACATTGCTTCTTATTAATAAAGCCATCTATAAAGACACTGTTAACGTGGTTGCGTAGCGAAGCGACATATGCGTTGGTAGTTGACAGTTGTTTGCTACAGGTCGACGATGGTCCCTTTACATAGGCCTTCTTTAGTTTTCCCGGCGAGGAAGTCTGGACTCCCTTGCTCTCCTTGCAACAACTCTGGATATGTCCTACCTTACAACACTTCCGACATCTCACTAGTCTTTTTTCGGTAAGGACTTCTTCTATTATCTGTCTTACAGAGGCTTCATCGTTTCCGCCATCTTTAGATTCTCCATCAACGGTTCGGACTCTGGCTTGACCTCTGCAGGTATTTTTCACAGCCTCGAATTCTAAAGCTCGAGCCATCCAAAAACGCTTGCACTGCTAACCTTTCTATCACATTTGCCGGTGTGGATAGGCAAGGCGAACCAGACGGGCAATATCGGCTTCAAACTCATTAGATTTCTGATGGCGATTTTTTAGTTGGGAGTGGTACACGTGGTCCAAATGGGTCTGGCCATACCTCAGCTCTAAGTGTTTAACCAGTTGTTCGTAGTCTTCTTGCTTCGAGGTATTCAATGTTTGCAAAATATCTGTATCATCCCCTCTTAGAGCGAGCGTTAATGCAATTGCTTTTTCCTCTGCTGACCATCCGTTTAACTTTGCTGCAGCCTCGAATTGGCGCCTATAGTTAGTCCATGATGATTTTCCATCAAATTGGGGAGGTTTCATTTTGTGTCTTGTCCCCCCGAGGCCAATTTTTGAATCCACTACCTCTGTACTGTTTCTGCTTTCGGTTTTTGATTGAGTTTCTCGCCTTTGTATTGTGACTACCTGTTCTTTTATTTTTCCGATCTCACCCTGTATTATCTGTCTTAGCTCTTCTATCCGCGTTTCATTTTTGTCTGTCGTCTGTATCAGCTCTTCGAAAATTGTTTGTTTTAGCTCTTCCATCCGAGCCTTATTCTCGAATATTTTCTCTTCCAGCATTTCTGAGTTTTTCTGTACCATGCTTTTCAAATTTTCTTCTAAGGATTGAGCATTTTCGTGTAATTTTTGTAGCTTATCTTCCAAAGACTTCGAATTTTCTAGTAATTTGTCTTCTAGGGTTTTAGAATTTTCTAGCAGTTTGTCTTCTAGAGCTTTAGAATTTTCTAGTAATTTGTCTTCCAGGGTTTTAGAATTATCTTGTAATGTTTGTAGTTTACTTTCTAAATTTTCCTCCATTTTTTTAATAGCATACTCATATCTCCATTACCAGAAACTTTAAACAAATAGGTATCGGGATCGTTACCTTCATTTATTAGAGCATCTCGTAGCCGTTGTACTAATTCACTTTTCTTCCCACTGATTTCTAAATCCCTTTCCTCGAGTTCTTTTTTTAAGTCCGCTACTTTCAATTGGTCCAAACTCACTGTTTTATACATTGTTAGTTTATTTATTTTCCACTTCTAAAAGTTCCACAAATTCACTTCACACCTAACACCACTGTAATGTTTTTATTTTCACACACACGGGTTCTGTTCAGTTCTTGGATTTATTTAAAAACACAGTCCAACTAACTCTAATTTATTTCCACTACTTTAACACAAATTTATATTCACAGAAACTACTATTTACATTTTATCTTAACTGTACATACGACCGTCGAAAACTGAATGCCTCCTATCGCCAGCTGTTTCTTATTTATACATTTATCTTGGAATTGTCTGGTACGTCCACGAACCATCGGGAAACTCTTTCATGTTCTGGAAGCTTTAAGGGAATTCCCAGTAACGGCAGCGGTCCGCCGGTTGAGAGACAAACATTTCGGGTTCCCAGAATTTATCGGTATAATGTCCCCTCCATGAACTGGTTGATGGCCGATTGCACCAGCTTTCGGATGAATTCTCGTAACACTATCAACGCATATGTGGCTTTGCTATGCAACCACGCTAACAGTGTCTTTATAGATGGCCTTATTAGTAAGAAGCAACCTACAATGCTGTTGGATATGGGTGCGACGAAAACAGTTACAAGGCCTAATATTGTTTTAGGCGAGACAATGATAAAACCAATAAAATAGCAACTGCAAACAGCCACAGGAGAAGCAGCTAAGGTTCATGATGCAAATAGAGGTTGAAATGGTCTTGGGAAATACAACATTCCAACAAGTGGAACTTTAAAGATGGAATTCTACGGCTGAATGACGAAGAAGTGGTGCTTCCTGACAACTTCGAGCAATCTTGACAAAGGATGTCAATATTCCAGAAAGAGCTGAAATCATTGTAGATGCTTGTCTAGATGGAAAGCTAAAGCTGGAACAATGATGATGTTTGAACCCGAACTTAACGACGGAAATGTAGGCAGAGGAATCGCACTGGGAAATACTTTGTTTCGTGCCAAGGAGATTGTGCCGGTAAGAGTAATGAACTTGAATCATTACTCGGTGGCGTTAAAGAAGGGAACAAGTTTAGGACAGTATTCAACAGTTTCCTCTGTTGTCAGAAGCGCACAAATTTAAAAACACAGTCCAACTCACTATTTCCACGAATTTTATATACACACACAACTATTTATAATTTATATTGAACATCTGCCTTTGGTATACGACAATCGAATACCGAATGAATGCTTCCGGCGGCTCTCCGTATTTATATATTTCTTCTCGTAATTCTCTATAGAACGCCTTAGAGCCGGCGAGAGATTTCCTTGATAGACTAGAATTCTTCGAGAATTCGATCAAGGCAAGCCACCGACCTCGATGCGCCAGACGAGCAACATTTCGGATTCCCCGAAATATCGGATGAATGACGATTCCAGGAATTCTCGGGTGAATTCCCGTCACAATATTTTATAGAGCAAAATTTAAACCAGCACGTGTATTTGAACATTTTGGATACGAACAAGACGGCTGTCCTGCTCATTCCATAGCATTCTTCAGACAATAATTTTTGGCACAAGATGGAAAGGAGGTCTGGGCCCAATCTTCCACATGAGAGTGTATAGAAGTAGCAATTCATGAACTGATTGAGCCACGAATCATTCGTAAATTATACGTAATTTTATTAGTGTGTGGAGAGAGGAGGCAGCTATTTAGAATAATTTTAAATATTCCAATATTCATTTCAAAATTTCTATTTCGATTTTATATTAGTTTATAAACAACTTTGGTTCATAACATTTTTCATAAAACTAATAAATAATAGCATTTCTCTCATGAGGCATTTTATATTTCTTCTAATTTATTAACACCCTGTATATCTGTTTGAAAAATTTTATAATGTATCTTGATTTTATCGACAAACAGTACTTTTTATAAAGAATGCATTTTGTCGTAAAATGAAAAATAAAGATTTTTTTCGCTCTTGTGCAATCCATCCGCGGACACACTGTATATTGGATAAACAATAATACAGTTAAGAACCTTTAAGGTTTTGTACTTTGTATCGTGATAGCTACTCTGTCAATATAACATACCGAGCAATATTTATTACGTTAGAAAGCCTTATAGTTTGTGATTTTTTTTCACTCTTCATAATACAGATGACAAAAAAATGATGGCTTTGGAGAATGTTCATATGCATATTAAAATATTGCGTTTAGTGAAAGGATTGAATATTGTGAGAAAGGTGAAGCGAACTATTGAAATCCGGCTTAATATTTAACATCTCTTTCTGAGAATAAATATAATTTGATAATTACTGATCAATTTTTGTTTATTAATCGACAAATTATTTTTATACTAAAATGTTTTTACTAGAAATTTGTCTTTCTTCTAAAAGATAGGTACTTGGTATGTAGTAATAGTCTTAAGCACAGCTATTAAATATACGCAGGGAGACCCGTTTCGAGTGGTTGACCGATTTTGATGCGACTCCTTTTAATTTAATTACCAGGCACATAAATCATAAATGCTTATTTTATGCAGATAGTTGAATGTTTAAATCTGAAATAAGAAAGCTACTTGTGTAATTTTTGTTAACCACCATTTTACTCTGTTTTTTTAAACGCTACCTAAACCGGTGCAATTTCAGGAAATTAAAATGATCTTGTACAAAATTTTAAATAATAACGAAGATTTTAATTTTGTTAGTATTTTTTCAAAAGATTAACGAACCATTGAAATTGAATTAATTGGATTTGTGAACAACTATTTAACGTAAATCAAGGTTAATTAAGTTGTAAGTAATGTTCAATCAAACTTTATCCGAAAATGACTTAGAGCATGTACTTTCTGGAGATAGCCTGCAGTGCACAAATGTCGTGGTAAGACTAAGGAGAGAGAGGGCAATAGAGAGGGCAAGAGGCTATTTGACTCGGTTGGGAGCTGCTTCCAATGAAATACGTTCAGCATGTTGTTCATTGGCGGCTTCCACCCACTAAGTGAAATATCCTCTTACTATCTCTATTGTCCTCTCTTTCTAGCGTTGCCACGATTTTATGCTTGACAGGCTATATCTAGATGGTAAATGATCTAAGGAAAATAAGAAATTAAATTTGATACAAAAAGTTATAATGTAATTTGTGAAATAATACGGTGATTTTACTTTCTGTCAGACGACGTTTGGGCAGAGTCTCATTTGTATTCATGTGGTCGGTCCGCATAGTTCTCGTATCCGTCTGCTCAGGCTTCTTGATACTCAAATATTCGAGAACTATGCGAACCACCTGATGAGACAGCCTCTGTTGGTTAAATTTAAGCTACATATGTCACAGCTTTAGCTTTTTAACTAATATAGATACCAAAATCCGAATGTGGCAGAATTTGAAGGTATTTTGTTCCATTAAAAGCAATTTTGTAGTCTATACCGATTCCAAAAATGAATGGCTTTTTTGATACCTTACAGAGGCTATAACTGCATTTTAAACAAATATAGATATAAAAACTTTTAAACGGACTACATTTGTTGTTATTTTGACGATAAATTGTTAGACTACAAGTAATTTTCTAGTTCTGACCGTAGTAGCTGACATTTTGATATTTTGGTTCAAAAGTTTCATCTGTGGGCTTTACAGCTTAAAGTTGCTACATAGGACATTACTTCTCAGAATGTGTAAGAGCTCCATTTTTTAAATGTGGCAAATTTGCAACAAAATACCTACAAATGATTTGGTCGCAGAATGTTGATATATCTGTTGGTTAAAAAGTTATAGTTCTATCTCCTGTAGCTTAAAATTTAAACTTTAGAGGTCAGTATCTCCTGACATTCGTAAGATCTACAAATTTATTTTTACTATAATAATTTAGCAACAACTTAGATAATGTTTCAGATATGAATTTCGTAGACCTACATAATCACTCGGTTTGAGCTCCATAGATTTAAAAAAGTGAAACCAATTTTAAATACTGTCTAGTTCCATAAGTAAAATATTCTCAGCGCCTACAAAAGAGTTTAACACAATCTGAATAGTGGTTGGTTTTTAAGAGAGCAATATGTAATTTTTTTGCGTTCCATTCGAAAAAGTGAAACCAATTTTAAATACTGTCTAATTCCATAAGAAAAATATTCTCAACGCCTACAAAAGAGTTTATCACAATCTGAACAGTGGTTGGTTTTAAGAGAGCAATAGGTAAATGTGTCCCTAGTACGGTTGCTTTTATACGAAAAAATAGGAAAGTTTTGATAGAAATCTTAATTTCTGTAATTTTGGGTTATTTATTGATGGCACTTTTACAAGAAATGGTAATGTGAATACTCATAATGTTTATATATGGACTGAATAAAAATTCTTAAGAGAAATAGGAGTTCTACCAGCAGTATACACTGTGAAAGTATTTGTAGGTACTATAGGATGTTCTCTTACTATACCGTACCTAGGAGGAGAAGAGTATCAGTGTTTTGTTTAGAAAATAATTTAAACGACCTTCTTGATGGCAAAAAACATAATTCATGCAACACTGTGCCCTAGCACAATATTATGTTATTGAGAGTTGTGATTTTTCCAGAAGATTATAGTTAATTTAAAAGTCGTTTTTTTTCTATTCCAGAGGAAAGTCTTGAAGTTCATGTACACATGACTGCAAATGAACTTTGCAATAAAATGATTTATAAGTATTTATTTTCATAGTATGTATAGTTGATATGTGACCAATCAGTATTATTTGTTAATATTTTAGTATGAAATATCCAATCCGTCGTTTAATATCAGTCGTGGTAAAGGTTTTCAAGAAAACAAAAGTTTCAAAATTTAATTAGCTGTTAAGTGATACAGTGAATGCGTTTCATTAAATTTACCTCAAAACATTACTATATATTAGCATGTGTCATGTGCAATTTGCAATTCTCCTTTTTTATTTCACCTTACTGGGGTTGTAACTCTGTAGAGTTTAGTGTGGTATCTAAGTGAATTAGACTCGAACGATATATTTTCGTCAAATAAGTTTGGCCACCTTTTTAGAATCACCCTATATATTTTTAATTTATTGATTATTATTGAAGTTCATTCAGTCAGCGCCTGTGATGAAGGCTATTCAAACTATTGAAAATCGATAACAACAATTTAAACACAATTTTATTAGCTTAAATTATGGTGAATATAACTAAGAGAAAACGAAATTTCATCAATGTCTATTTGGTTAGCAAAAATTTACTGTTTGTTATTTTTGGGATTTCTTCATAATAATTTTCTAAAATAAGTGCACTCAAATATATCAAATGGGAAAATTTTTTCGACTATCAATCTGTTACTTTAGAAAAATTATTTTTTCGACTGATTCTCTTACCACTGTACCATAACTGTGGTGAATTATCAAAATAACAGAAATATTAAATTTAATCAGTTAATTTATGTTAAGAGGTTAAAGTTTTGAATAAAAGTTTTCAATTACACATTGATAATTTAATGAACTTATTTAATGTGAAATCTAGGATGAATAAAAAATATTCGAGATTTGTTGGCAACAAAGGTTTATTTTCGAACGTTTTAATAAAATAACGTAAATTAAAAAAAGACTAGAAACATAACTAATGAAAACTTAACGAATGTCTAATATTTGTAACCTCCAGAGCCACCTTGCCATCCTCCATGAGAAGCACCTTGCCATCCTCCATGAGATCCAACAAGTCCACCGGCGTATCCACCACCTCCTAGAGCAATTCCGCTGGAATGACCACCTCCAAGTGAGATTCCACTGGAATATCCACCAGCGTATCCGCCAGAGTATCCACCAGAGTAGCCACCTCCTAATCCACCAGAGTAACCTCCTCCTAATCCTCCGCCAATGGTAGTGTGTGATTGGACTGGAACTGGTACATTAACTTCCACTTTGTGTGGTACAGGAACTGGGTAAGGTTTTGGTACAACTACGGGATATGGTTTTGGTACGTTGACATGGACTGGAGTAGGTACTTGTACTGGAACCTTCACTTTAACTGGGACTGGGTATGGTCGAGCAACTGGAACGGGATAAGGTCTTGATACTACAACTGGTACTGGTCGGGGAACTGCAACAGGAACTGGACGAGGAACATCTACTGGTCTGGGAACTGCAACTGGTACAGGGTATGGTCTGTTAACGTGTACGGGAACAGGCTGAGGGACAGGGATGTTTACGGTTTGTGTTTGTTGAGAATAGGTGGTCCCAGCGTTAACTGTACCCCCACCTCCAAGACCAACTCCTCCTAAACCACCTCCAATTCCAGCACCGCTAAGACCAGCACCTCCAATTCCTATGCCTCCAATTCCGGCACCTCCTATTCCTCCACCTAATCCAACGCCTCCAATGGAACCTCCTTCAAGCCCATGTCCACCCAGTCCTCCAGAGATACCAATGGACCCTCCGGTGAAGTCATAACTACTTCCATGACCTCCTGATATCGCTATGCCACCTCCGTGACCTCCAGATAGTTCTATTCCACCTCCGTGACCTCCAGATATTCCCAATCCACCTCCGTGACCTCCAGATAACTCCAGTCCACCTCCAGAGCCGTATCCAGAAGAATAAGAACCAGAGGCAATTGGTGGCGTGAGTTCAGCACTGACACCTCCGCTTAGTACCCCACAGTTTGCTTGTGAAGCAATGGCGAGTATGACCGGAAGTACCTGTAATGTTAAATAAAATGGTTATAATAAGAAAGATTTAGGTATGAGAATTAAACAGTAAAGAAATAATAACTGGAATATTTCATTTAAGATTACAACGTTTATCTTTAACGCCATAGACGTAACGAGAAAAAACACTATGTTCTAACAGAAAAAAAAACTTGAAATTATTCCATCATTCATGAGATTTGCTTCATTTCCTTGCATTCGTATGTGTTACAAACCAACCGATTTCGTTTATACTTTCATAGCAAAGTGATTCATGTTATAATGTTGGTACAGTTTTTGAGTATCTGTTTACACAGTAGAAATTGATTCACTTAGTCTAAGTGACTTAGACTAAATCCTTATGCATATTGAAAACATCTGTTGATCCTCTACAGAATGATTAGAAGAAAGAAACAGTTTGTTCAAGTAAAATCTGTACAAACCGTTTTGAACAAATCTGTCTATTCGATGCATTTTTAAAATGAGGTAACTGCAATGATTTCTGATAATATCGAAGTTATATGATGTTCTGTGGTTTTTGATAAAATAATTGATTCTAGAGACCAAACAACACTCAAATCAGCATGTCAGGAACAATAGATATATTTTTTAAAAATCCGTGTTTTCTTATACTAAAAAATTAAAAATAAATTTGTAGTAACACTAAACATGACAATTTCTAAATTCTAAACAGTAAATTTCCTTTTTTGTCACACTTATTGCATAGTTGACAAATTAATAAAACTCAAAGTTAATAAAACGTGTTAAGCTCTGCTATATTTATTTAGTATAAGGTGTAACACGCTTTTATTTGAAAACTAAACATATAAAACAAATAAATAGCACGAAATTTTAATATTTATTAATATAAATTACAAATGGAATGACAAAGAAAAAAATACTTTATTTTCGGTAGAAATGATTTCTTTTTAGAATAAAAATAAGTTTTTAGTTTCTTTTTGACTAAATAAATGCTTGATTTTTAAAATTTATTTTTAACAACTTAGTGTGACAACTTTTCCTCTCTATTATCAGATCCTGGAAAAGCATTTAGAGAACTTGTCTACATCATGATATTTCATTGTGGCCTGATTTACACACATGCAAAATTTCAACTTAACGTCGAGAACTAGGTATGTCAATAAGTTTTTTCAGATGACGCAGTGAAGCGAACTAACAGTTTGGAAAAAGTAAGTTAAGACAGGGTAAAGAGTACCCGGATATATGAAGGCAATCAAGGGTAACAAACCGCCTTTAGTAAGGACAGAAAATAGCATGATTAGGATACATCCCTTATAAATTTTGATAAAACACCGACTAATATTTAAGGCTGTTACGAAGGGTGGGGAAGTTTGAAAAACATTGGAAACTATGCAAAAAAAAATATGATTTCTTCGAAAAAAATACATGACTGTTGTTTTCTGCAGAAGAGCATCCCTATAAACATAAGTTTATATTATGCAATCATTTCAATATTTTTAAGAAGCGTTGATAACAATAATCAACAATGGAATACTTAGAATCGTTTTTATTAATATTTGCGGGGTACCTACAGAATTGATCAGGACAATTTTAGTACAGACTAAAAGTTATCGAATAAATTTAAATGAAACTAAAAAGTAAAATCACATCAAAATTGTGAAACTTTAGACAAAGTGTTTTATATTATTGCCATGAATAAATGGTAAGGAAAATCTAGACTGTAGGCCAATAAAACAATGGAAAAATCAGGCAAAAGTTGTACAATATTAAAATGGTTAGGTTCTTGAGATCATAAAATAAAATTTGAGCTATATCTTATTTCCTTGACATAATTTTAAAGCTAAAGCTAGTATTTTATATTTGAATGGACAAAATCATTGTCAAGTTCATTTAAAATGCGAAACAAGAAAATAAACTAAAAGAAGGAAAATTCTGTTAAATTCAAAATTGCTTGAGAAATAAATGAAAATGCAGTTATAAATATACTAGTTTGTTGCATGAGTTGCAGTATAATAGAGCAAACTAAATTCAGTTATAGAGTAAAACTAAATTAAAAAAAATGACTGGTAACTAAAATAATTGACACTGGAATTGTATTCAAAAATATGTAACAAATTTTTATAATTTTATGGATATGTTTGAAGGTAACACTTTGAACCAAACCTGAAGAGTCAAGCAAATGCACAATATAATTGGAATGGGACGAGGTTTTAAATTAAGAAGTCTCTTAATAAACTTTTTAAGTTAATTATTATTAATAGTTGTTGATAATTATCCAAGAGTAATTCCTGTTAAATTAAAAGTAGATATTTTATTACCGTATCTAAAAATATAATTTTTTACGAACCGATTTCTAAACAAACTGTTAATATTTATTTTGAGGATTGCATATAATTTTATTTTATTCAAATTAAACTATGTTAATAAATATGGGAATAAATTTTCTATTAAATATATGAAATGAAATTTAAAAGTGTCAACAAAATATTTGTTCGTTACAGTAATCACTATCACAATCGTCTTCACATATTTTTCAAAAACACCTTGAGTTTAATCTGATTTAATTTGCACTAATCACATCGTTATCCGAAAACCGAAAAAAATCAAAACGAGTGATTAATCTACAGATATATTTTTTGTAATGCTTACCAAAAGAAATCTCATCTTGGACATGAGTTGTAACACAAAAAGATGAAATGATACGATTCTAAAGAGGTGCACCGATATTTATATTTGACCACACCTCGTACCCTGTGCGAAGCGAAGACAAAATTTTTACTTTCACGTTTATCGAGTTCAAGAGGTCCAGATTTATGGTTGATCACGGTGGTTCCTTCCAATTTTTATGCGTTTTTACATAATTCAGCACAGCCGAAGAACCGAAGACACTTTGCCCTTTGATAAAGCTGCTGTTAGGTATTGGTAGCCAGCGACGGAAATTTAATTGGATAGAAATTAATACGAAGCTATCATCAAGATAATTGCTTGCATTGTGTCATTGATCTCGTAATTCGGTAACTGACGTGTTGCGTAAAATAAGAGCAGGAGGTTCTAATTACACACGAGAATTTTGGAATGTATATTTGTTTTTACTTGTTATTGCAGCAACCACTTACGAATTCTAGCACATCATTTTGCGGATAAAAGTTTTTGTGATTTATAAAACAATTGTTAGTATTGTTAAAATGTAACCAGTTTCCCAAGATTTCGTTACAAGACAAGATTTGTCTTATTTAAAGAGCTAACGGCACAAATCAAAACCCATGTCATCTCAATACTTCATTTGCGTTTTTCCACAAAAATTAACTCACAATTTTTTTTTGCAAACTACACTCCTTTAAGCATTTTATCGGAACTCAACCATAAGTTTATTAGATTTTTATATTAACATTACAAATAACAGCCTTTTAATGATTATTTTTTTATAAATTATTCGATATATACAGCGATCTTCAAATTAACTTGTACAGGGTGAGCAAATAAGAATGGCTGCAATCCATATCTTAGGAACGGAGAAAAAATATTCGAAACTAAAGTGGCCACAAGAAAAATCTGGAAATTATTTAGAGTGTTGTACGATGACCGCTAGAGGGCGCAACTGAACACCTAAAGTGAAAATCGCTCATTTTCTACAAAATCTACCTAAATAAAGTATTCCAAAAACTAGAAAATAGTAATTTAAGAAATATTCTGCATACTTTATATTAGAAGTATTTGGTTCTATCTTGTCAAGTAAACAGTAGGGCTGAGTGGGAAACTTGTTGAAAACAAGCGCTCGTCATTCTGGTTTGACCTAATCGATTTTTACCAACTTGAGCTTTTTGAATTGGCTTTTCTCCACTAATCTATCGACTATATGTTATAACAATTCTAAAGAATAACCGAAACGCTAGAGGGCGCTATCCATTTTTTTAGAAATGATATTTTTTCTCAAAAATATTAGGTAAATTTTGTAGAAAATGAGCGATTAGCACAGAACTCTAAATAATTTCCAGGTTTTTCTCATGGCTACTTTAGTCTAGAATATCTTTTCCCCAAAGCTGTACTAAAAGCCGTTTCTGAGATATGGATTGCGCCCATTCTTATTTGCCCACCCTGTACATTAGGCGTTTAAAGGAAACTATACAACTAAAATAATTTCATCTTTCCTGCATTTCCGGTTTTTAAATAATTTTGTATGTCTACAGTGAATAGTTCCAGAAATAATTTAATTTATAGAAAAAAATTCTGCAACGCCACCGTTAGTCATAACTTTCAATAACACGATTTAGAAATTAAAATTTTTCACTACCTATAGTTCTAGAGAAAAAACCAAATTAAAAAAAATATCTATAGCTTTATTTGTTTTAATGACACCCACATACCATATTTTTGCAACTATTAGATTACTCTTTTTATCTTCTTTTGGATCCATATGACCTTTCTTGTTGCTAAATAAAAATAATATTGAGTTATATTTAGGATTTATGTTCAAAACATCCAATTTTGTCAAATTTGGCTAAATAAGTGTAGCATAGGCATGACAGTTATTGAAATGATTAAAAATCAAATAATTACTTATTTATTTATTTATTTTTATTTATTTATTTATTTACGGTTGTACCACTTTACAAGAAATTAACATTAATTTTAATAAAGAGTAAACAGTGATCAAAAATATGTATACATAAAATGTAAATTAGAAACTTACATGTTCAAAAGTTTAATTAATCTATTAAATGTTGTTGTAGATATTCCTAATAACTCTAAATTACTACCATGAAGATTAGCCAGTCTTAAAATCCCAGTAATAGGTTCATTACAACCATAATTTGTACTATGAAATGGAATGTTGAAAATCGCAGTATTACGTGTTCTTCTAGTATTAACATTAAAATTTATCAAGTCTAGTAATTCTGGAATTTGTATATTTCCGTTCAAAATGTTATGAAGGAACCTCAAATCTGCTTCCATTCTTCTGTGATGTAATGATGATATGTTAGTATTGAGAGGATCTCATCATATGTATACTGTTGTCTACAGATACCTAATTTATATGCGCATACTTTTAAAAATTTGTATTGTACTCTCTCAATGTTGTCTATATCAGTATTATAAGAAGGAGACCAAATAAGTGAACCATATTTCAAAATAGATCGAACTAAGCTAAAATATAACAACTTCAAGGTTTGTACAGAAAACTGATTGCTATGTCTAAGAACAAATCCTAACATTTTTAAGGCCTTAGTTGTAATATCATTAATATGACGCTTAAAAGTTAATTTTCAGTCAAGGTAAATTCCTAAATCTTTGATTTCGCCTTGTTCTTGAAGCAGTATATTGTTTATATTATAACAGTAATTTACAAGTTGTCTAGTCCTACAGAAAGTAATTTTTAAACATTTTTTTACATTTAAGAAAACCATATTTACATCACACCAACTGGCTAAGCATTTGAGGTCATTTTGTAACAGAGGGGCATCATTTGTGTTGTTAATTATTCGAAATATTTTAAGATCGTCGGCAAACATAAGAATCTTGCTATTTATAATAATTGAAGATAAGTCATTTACAAACATGTTAAACAATAGAGGTCCAATATGAGACCCCTGAGGAACTCCTGATTTCACAGTTACCGATAAGATAGCTACTTATCCACTCAAGCACTTTACCCCCAAATCCATAACCTTGTAGTTTGGCAATAAGCAGATCATGGTTAACTCTATCAAAGGCTTTGGAGAAGTCTGTGTAGATGGCATCGACCAGATTTTTCTGTTCTATTGAATCGGCAATAAAATGACTATAAAGTACCAAATTAGTACTTGTAGACCTACCTTTGCAAAAACCATGCTGCTGATAATCTACTAAATCTTTACAATCCCACATTAAAAATTTATTAACAAGGCAGTCAAATAATTTAGGTAAGGCTGATTGGTTACAGACAGCTCGATAATTTTCAATATTATTTTTATTGCCAGACTTGAATATAGGCACTAAATAACTAGTTTTCCAAAAATCTGGAAAAATCCCAGAGCTTAACGATAGATTAAATAAGTAATGAATAGGTTTCACAAGGGTAAATATACAATGCTTAAGCACAAATGCTGGCAGGCAATCTGGACCAATGCATAATTTCCATGGCATATTTAAGACATTTTCAATTATGTCTGAAACCTCAA
Organism: Octodonta nipae; assembly: GCA_034190945.1. Classification (NCBI taxonomy): domain Eukaryota; kingdom Metazoa; phylum Arthropoda; class Insecta; order Coleoptera; family Chrysomelidae; genus Octodonta; species Octodonta nipae. Next base: position 69,570,487 of record CM067216.1, on the reverse strand, counting down.
TATGATAACTATTCACATCAATGTTCTGTTTGTAATTAAAAATTGGAATCTGATTAATTTTAGAATTTGAACTTGTATAAGTAGTAGAGAAAAATGTACCAAATAAATTAACTATATCCTGATTATTATCACCTGAGCTATTACCATAGAACATACTAGAAGGCAGACTATGAAATTTTCTTTTATTATTTATAAATTTCCAAAAATGTTTAGGATCCGATAAAATCTTATTTTCAATATTATTTAAGTAGTTTGTATAATACAGAGTGGAAAGTTGTTTGCATTCATGTCTCAAATGAGAAAATCTTAAGTAATCATCTCTTTGTCCAGACAATTTATATTTCCTATGCATTTTTTGTTTTAGATAAGTTAACTGCTTTAATTTGCCATTAAACCAAACTGGAAATGAAGTTGTTTTAAATTTCTTAATTGGGATGAATAAGTCAAAGCCAGTATATATAATATCATAAAATACCGCTACAGTGTGATTAACATCATGTAGGTTTGACAAAAGTACCTCCCAGTTGATGCTAGCAAAGTAATCATTTAATCCTATATAATTTGCATTTCTAAAATCAAAATAAAATTCCTCATAATTTAGATGATCGTTTTTGCTACAACCAGGTAATTTTAAAACAGTGGCCCAATGATGTATAATATTATCAAACAATGGATCAAGTGGAATAGCTACATCGACATTATTTAAATTTGTAAAAGCTAAATCTAGAAAAACATTCGACTATTAGGTATATTATTAATTTGATACATATTGAAGTAACCGAACGAATTAGATAAATACACTGCAGGAGAGTCATCTGGGCAATCCACAACTAAACCAAGGTTATCATTACCCCATGAAGCATTTGGTATATTGTAATCACCACATACTAGTAAGTTTCCAAATTCTTCCATAATGTATTCAACTGAACTGCAATGAGACATATATGTACTTACGTTAGAAGCAGGAGGTACATAAACTCCACCCAAAACTATGCACTTATTATTGATGTTTAACATTACAAAGATTTGGTCAACTTCACAATCGCGAGTTATTACCTTTTGCACATTTAAGTCACTTTTACAGGCAATTAAGACACTAGTTTTTCCAGTAAGAACAGAATTGCGGTCACTTCTAAACACAACATACCCAGTCAATCCTAATTCAGCATCATTATAATCACAAGTTAACCAAGTTTCTGTAAAAATTATTACTTGATAATCACATTGAGCTACAGCTATTTCTAGAGCTTTTAGTTTAGTTCTTAACCCACCGACATTTTGGTAATAAATTGATAAAGATGATGAACCTATGGAATGGCATGCGGTAAGTTTTTTTTAGACGAATTACCTTTTATTGATATTTCCGGTATACCTTTTATATATTTTATAAATAAATCTTGTTCATCTTGTTGTTGGCGTTTTCTAAGGTCACTTTTCACTTTGTTGAGTTTATCTAGTTGCCGGGGAGTCAGATCGGAAGATATAAATATGTTTTTAGCTTTAGCAACTTTAAACTTGGTTTTCAAAATATTAATGACATCAAAAGAGTTAGTCAATACAACTTTTAGTGAACGAGCTCCATTCATATTGGGTTTATCAAATCTTACAGTTTTGACAACTTTAATGTCTTCTTGAGCAATATCTTTAAATATTGAGGATACAGTGGCTAAATCCTCAGAAATTATATCCCTTTTATTCACAGGTTCCACTAAATTATAAATAATTAAGTTGTTCGTTCTCTTTTGTCGTTCATACAGTTCATTGATTATATCTTCTTGGTTATTAGTATTTTGCAGTTTCATACTGTTAACTTCGTTTTGTAACTTTTCAACTAATTTAAATAGTTTCATGCCAGATTTACATTCTTCACATAAGAAACGCAAAACCCGGTTTTTCTTTAATTCCATTACTCTGATCTCCGATGAGCAAAGACCAGAGCAATTAGGATCCTTGTGAACTGGTCTTTCACAGCTATCACAGTAAAGCATTTCTTCGTCAGAACCATCTTTCTTGCATTCGAGACACTCATTTTGAAATTAAGATTTTTTAAAAGCCGGTCCTGTCTGTTGAATTTTATCCGTTGCCTTGGGATATACTCTACGCTTTTTGCCTAAATGACACAAAAAGCAAAGTAATAAAGGATTATCACTTAACACCAAATTAAACAGTTATTAAACAGTCAAATTAAACGCAATTTGTAGATTTGGAATACTACTGAACTCAGCTTCCGACTGATATCAAATTATATAATTAATTTAAACTTTGAACTATTGTAATTTTAACATCTTTGGAGATAATTTTTTTAAATATCTTTACACATCCGTACTCTTTACCGAATCGAAAATTTGGTAGAATTATAGAAATTGGAATATAGTTCTTCTTCAGTTTTGAACCTACTCCTAAGGTTGATAGGAGATGAAGATGAAATTACAATATAGTTATAATGTTCTAGGATATAGTTTAGCAAAGAAGAAACAATATTGTGGAAACATAAAATGCAAAGTGAACACTCATAAGTCGATTTCCCCAGATCCTCAATATCGCATAAAATTTTGCAAAACTATTCCATTAAAGTGCCAGGAACCATATGTAACAGACAAAATGAATTTGTGCAAATGAAAACCCCCATGCTACACGTAAATGTGGATACCAAGGAAGAAATAGTTTCAATCTGTTTTGTTTATTGAAAGACAAAAGGTTTAGTTTCTCTGTTTGTGATGGACGTTTGACTTCACGCCGTTGATTAGAAATTTTCTTTTTATTTTGGTTCTGACTAACGTGAACCTTTAAATTAATGCTTACGCGATGCCACTATTGCAGCCTGAAAACAAGAATATCTATGTCTCTTTCTATTGTTGTCTCATGCTTCATACCATTTTTTGTTTCGTTGTAAATGATACTGCAAGGTGTATTGATAGTTGTAGTCATTGTTTCAAAATGTAAAGAATTGAGCAAATTGGCTATCAACTGCTTAATATAGTTTGTGCGAAATCTATCAAAGATTGAATTATATCTATACGTTACGTCAGTATTATTCCAAGAATCTATATTGAATATTGAACTCGTAAAACTATATGTTCAAGACTCTCGTCTCTGTCTCGTCAGTTCGAAAAAATTAAGTCTCGTTCAAGGCTCGGTCTCATCTCGTTACCAGTTGTCTCGTCTCGTTTGGGTTTGTATATTGATAATAAATATTATATAAACTCAATAGTAATTATTTATAAATAATTTTTTAAAGCTATATTTATTACGCTATTTTAGAATAATATTTTAACAAGTACATAAATGTTTTTATTTTACAAACTCTAAATTACTCGATGACCAATGATTTAAACATAATAACACTTGCATCACATCATCTTTCAATAATTTACCTACTTGTTTTTGTCAATATTTGGTCACGCAGTTTAACATAAATGTTATCTCTACAGAATACCTGAAACATTTTTTTTGCATATAAGTTTGTTACCAAATACTTGAGTATTTGACCAGTTCTATTATATACACTTCCACAGATGTATACTATAATTACTCACATCTTTACTACAAGAAATACAAGAAAAAACAAAAAAAAATTCTCCAGGTATACATATAGAGACAAAATATTCAAAACATCGGTATTTAGAGGCTATAAAAGTTGGCCGTTAAGTATTGAATTTATAATGGATCAGTCGTATATCAGAAAAGTTTTCTGTTCTGCTGTAAATAAGCTGATCTGTCACGTAGAAAATTTCGAGCCAAACAAACCCTTTTAATAGTACTAGTAATACATTTATTAATCTTCAGTTTAATATAGACACTTATACTAAATGGAGAGTAAGGTAACCCACCGATCTTAAAAAAAATCATTCAAACTTAAAATTTAAAAATCTGCCAGGATAAATATTTATGATAAGAGATACGTTACTATAAAAAGTTAACAACAAGTTAAAGTAAAAATGCGAAAAATCATACTTGGTTATTGAGTCTTTTTTAAATTTACAGATGGTCACCAGATTTTATATATTGTAAAATATATTGTTTTCTATGTAGACCTTTTATAAATTTTCGAATAAAAACTTCATAAAAGAAATTTATCGAGACCGAAAACGAGACTTTCGGGTTGCATTGTGTGTGGTCTCGGTATCGCCTATAATATTTTCCAAAACGTCTCGTCTCGTCTCGTTTTTGCGAGACGAGAACTAGGCGAGACGAGAAAAATCTCGCTCCCATGTGAAGCCCTAGACCCAACTTGAAAAATATTTAAATCAAAAATTCTAGCTTGAACAATAAAATCTGTAATCAAAATACAGAGAGATTTTAGAGGCAGAGAAAATTTTCAAGATTTTGCATATTACATTTGCACACTTTTGCGTAGTAAATACTTACTTTCTAATTATAATCAAAAAGATTTTCTTAATCATAAAATATACGAGGCTAAACTGTACCGGCTTATTATTTCATACCTATCACTATCAATGACCTGATGCAGGTATTTCTGCTTCCTCAACAACTCAATGGTTTATTTAATATTTTTCAGTCTTCAATATTTGTTAACAAATGATTAATAAACACTGTTCGAAAATAAACGTTTTGAAAGGGTTAAATAACCTCGAGTACCTAAAGATGGCTGCATGGAGGCTCACCCTGGCGATAGGGTTAGTTAACAGCGTATTCTGGCATTAAGTTGAAACTTTAGTCTCGAAAGGAGACGAAAAAGAACTTTTAGTTAAAGAACCCATAGAACTTTGAGTTGACAACACGAAATGTGTGTATACTTAGTTTTTTGGAACTACGTTCGTAAAGCAATGCGTATGGAGAACATTATTTAGAATATCTGTGATAATAGATATAAATTGTATTGCAAGAAATTATTCAGTACTAGAAGTGCATGAATAATCGTTGAAGTGATTGTAATCGAAACAACGATGATAGGTCGTTCGCAACGATTAATTATTCAGTGAAAAAGTTTTGTATAGTAATGGCTTCAGTCGCCATTATATGTTTAAGGAAGAATCTGTTTAGATATCTACATTTGTGATAATTCTAAAAGAATAAATAAACAGTGTTATTGTTGAAATTGGTTTAAATTGGTTGTAACAATATATAGAGTTTTCTATTTAAGAAAATGTAGGTTTGGTTCATCCTAGTGATATGAACCAGTATGTAAATAATTTGAAAGGATTTAATGTTAAAAATTATTTGAATATTTTAGATAGATGTTCGGTAGCCTAATAACGCACACTATATATTGTATGAAATTATATTTATTCAAGAGTTTAGGGAGTGAAAATTGGACCATAAACTAGGTAGAATATTCATGTCTGAGATAAAATGATTCAGGCAGACCCTTTAATGTGGAGATTTATCTCCAACTATTCACTTAACACTTATCTGCCTCAATATAATAATTTCATATAGATCATCTAACATTTTTCTCGATGATGGTCAATATAAGAATGGTAAACAAAGGCTCTATTTCTTTTCGGATTATTCAAGCAAGGTTTTTATATCATACATATTGACATAAATTGGGCTATAAGCTGCTACCCCATATAGCATATAGCTCTCTGCGACTATTTCCTATTTCCAAACTTGAGAAACTGCATGGGCGGTAGGAGATTTATGTTGAATGAAGAGATCATAACTGAAACAGATTATTTGGAAGGAATTTCCCGAACAATGTCCTTTGTTTAAAAGGCACTGACTCATAAGCTGCTGTCGTACGTTCGACGCTTATATTTGCTTATGTACGTCGAGCAATTTCCTGAAAAATCGGAAAATCATTTTCTAAAAGTCACTGAAATCACGACCTACTCTGATGTAGTTTTCTATAGTCTGTAAAATGCAACTTCAACGAAATGTCAAACATTATTGTTTTATAAATACCAGTAAATATTCTCCCCTGTTTACGAAGGGACAGTTTGACGTTTCATTGAAGTTACATTTTAAAGACTATAGAAAATTACATCAGATTATTTCGTGATATTCAGATGTTTGTGTGTGTTCGTCATAAAATAACTATAACTGTATTATTTTTTACTTATTTAATAGAACATTCTATTCATTCTATAATATCTATAACATTAACAATAATTAAAAATGTGAAGAAATGTATATAAATTTACATCTCATTATACTTTTAACATCAGATTAATTGCAAAAATTGTTATACATTTCATAATGGTATCCAAATTAATAGATATTAATATTTGATTTAAATATTTATATGTGAAACAAGAGATAAGAAGACAATCTCACGTATTATAAAAAGTAATTTCAAGTAAGATTTAACATAAATTTGACGCTGAATGCCGTATATTATATTATTTCATGGCATCAAATAAACACCCCAATAACTCTACCGATTTTCTCACGGGGGTAATGTATATACTTACAACAGGAATTCTAGAAATACATATAGATACTATTTACGTTTTTTATTTTGAATTCAAATTTTGAAGAAGATAAAAATAACAGATTTGAATTGTTCGTCAGTTTAATTAGCTCTATATTTCCGATTAAACATGAACAGGCAAGTTGGAATTCATTTTGCTCAGCCAACTCGGATACTATGGATAGCCGTTTCGCAATAGGTGTTGTTCGACATAATTCATTTATAATTATTAAATGATATAATTGCTTTAAAGGTCGCGCTAAAATTAAAAAAAAACTTCAACGGACGTCAAAATAGGACTATGTAGTTATACACAAAAATAATTACAAGAAATAACATATAACAGGTGATAACTGTGTACAAATTTAATTACCCGCCTTTACTTTACTTTGATGAGCATTTGATATAATTTAATTAGTTGCGATTTTGTTGCTAATTCATTATGATAAAAGAAATTTTGCAGAATTTTGATATGTCTATTGGTTAAAAAGTTACAGGTTTGTAGCTTAAACGTGGGCATTGTTTCACGGAATCGGTAAAAACTACAACGTTGCTTTTAGCTTAACAAATTAGCAATTTGAAATTTCTCCTTGTCTAAAGGTGAATCAAAACGGTTGGTAACCTGTTTACTAAAATTAAAACTAAAATCCCAAGGGAGAACAGATCGGGAGTCGTGTACCGTATTAATTGCTAAAATTGTATATGACTACCTATATTGGCCAAATATCGAGGAATCGCAGAAGGAAGATTAGTTTCCCATAAAAGCGACATCACATTACGAACCGAAAGCTGTTCTCATGCATTACATTGTCGTGACAACTAATAACTACCATAAGCCGATTTGCAGCAATCTACCGGTTATAATTGTTCATAAATGGTTCGAACCAAACACATTCTAGCGGTTTTGGTTAATACCAATGACGTCACAAATCAGCCCTTTGTTACGTCATTGTTTGAAATATTTACAACTGTTAATAACTAAAAGCAGAAGTTGTTTTTGATAGTCTGTCTCTTTCTTAAATGACATTTGAGGTTAGGTATTTACTATTTTACATGTTTACGTATACATTTAACAATACATTTTTATCAGTTTTGCAAAAATAACTTAAGTACCACTAAAGAACCACATAAGTAAGAAATTTATTGATGTATACAAAATTTTAAATAAACAAAAACAAAATAATTTAACTTATGATTTTGACGTTTTCTGGTTGAACCAAATTGCATTCTAGCAAATGAGTTTTGGTTCTACTTCAGTGTTAAAATGAGAAATGTCAAAGTACAATCACTGTCAACCAAGGGTAGAACCAAAGTTATAACCAGTAGATCGCTGTAAATCGGCTATAAAGTGGAATTCAGTAGCACTATCAATTTGGCTAAATTGTTTTAAACGAAATTTTCCTGAAATGGTTCACATAAGCAACCAAACCAATGAACTATTAGATCCTTCTTTTTATTCTCTTTCGAACCTTACCGATTGCTAAATAATAAAACGTGGAGTTGTTTTGGATTTTCACTTAAAATAGACTATTTAGTCAAATATGGCTTAAAAATATTACGCTATGGACAACTGACAGCTCCTCCAATTGTTAAAATCAAATTAAACGTAGTTCTGTCAATTAATTTATGCTGCACCAACATGTTGATACCAGTGGCGGCTGGTAGGTTATTATTCAAAGATGCAACAAAACAAACCATAGCTTTGCTAATACTGCATTTATTTTTTATTAATTAAAATATTCGTCTACTTTGTTCGAAAGCAAAATGTTCAATGACCTTTTTATTAAAGTCTGGCATTGATTGAATATATTTTTTTCAATACTAATCACTGAAAGAGCTTATTCAATTTTTTGGTTCAGCGCACGAGTGTACTTAAGGGACAGCCGCCCCTGGTTGATACCAACAGGACTAAATTTTTCCAAAAAAGTCACATACAGCTGAAATAAAACTGAAACTAAACTTTCGCTGGTATCCACATTCTTCTGAAGCATGGCTGAAGCATTTATGGAGAAGTGGTCATTATGCCTAGTATTATGCCTTCTCTTGGGAATCTTGTTTTCCTACTACCAAAATTTTTTTGTATAAAGTTTTTATCTTCGTGATATTATATTAAAACAGTATTGCAAAATTTCATGTTATATCCAATGGACGAAGATGAAAACTCAGTCCTATTGGTAATCAGCATGGTGGTTTAGCGTAAATTTATTGATAGAACTGTTTTTAATGTAGTTTTTAATAATTTCAGTAACTGTCGAAAAAATAAGTGTAAATAACTACATTAAAAAAACAAAAACAGACTTTAAAAAAGGAAATTAGAAGCAGTATTTAATTCTAATGATAACAGTTTTAGATATTGTCAAAAATAAAGTTACTTTACTTTTAAGCAAAATTCACATTTGCTGAAAAACTTCGTATAAAGTTGAAAAAGGGACATGTAGGATTACAGTATACATTTCACACCATACAAATCTTTTTATGCCCAATAACTTTTTCTCCAAATATTATTCATCAGAAAGTTTTCCGTTTGAAGACACACTGCATATAGAGACCAATTGAGAACCGCCATTTTGAAGTTGATTGACTGATATTTATGTTTAGTTATCTCCAATATATTTTCAATTTATTACACCGAACAGAGAGATTTCCTTTCTTTAATACTATCGCCTCCACCAAAGTTTACTATATAAGAATGTTTTGCCGATTATCTAAAAAACGGTATAAGCTATGTCCTTCAGAAAAATATGGGAATCCCCCTTAACAGAATGTACTTTAAATGATCGAAATTCATTGAATTGGTTTTGAGTAATCCTTGAACAAACATGAAAAAAAAACTTATATACAGACGAATTGAGGTGACATTTGATAAAACGAAGATCTTTTTGAAATTCTTTTTTTTTCCGAAATGCCCTGTTTAAATTAGCAAGCTAAATTTGAGTTTAGTACGAGCCATAAATCTCAACTATAGCTGATAATATTTTATCACATTTTGATCGAATGTTATGACTTTTTATTTAGGTTGTATTGCAAATGTTTTTTCCTGTAATTTAAATTATCTCAGAAACTATTCATATATGATTTTATGAGATTAATATTCATTTACAATTTGAGTAACAAAAATGTGAGAATAAACCGCTTATAAGTACCATCAAGTATATTTCTACGCAATATTTCTTCTTACTCTGGTTTTACATAACATTCCATTTTTAGAACTTTTGCGAATTTGTTGAAGACGCTGTAAATCAAATAAAACGAATTTTTATCGCTGCAATCTCATTGCAACCTACTTGTAATAAACTGAATGTTATTTTTAAATTAAGTGACCTGCAAATATCAACTCTTAAACAGTTTCTATGGTAACATTTTGTAATAATTTGAAAGTATGTTTTTCAAGATTAAAATTGGAATATTAAAGAGAAAAAAATACTGATGTGTTGAAAGTTTTGGACAAAAAATTATTTGAAATAGTTTCCTACATGACAGAAATTCAAGCACTCTTTTATTGAGGTTCAGTTAGTCATAGAGGATGTGTCTCAATGGGATTATACTGTCTATGTAAACAAACTATTATAAATAACATCCTAGATCCGGTTATACCGGAAATCAACATTGTAAATCTAAGCAGTCGGGAAACATTGGAATGGTGGATTTAAATAGTTATTAAACAAGAAAACATTTATTTATAGGGAACCATACAGTTTTAATTATTTTAAATGACGAAACATACCTTATAACTGTTAACTCGAATATTAAATATAGTTGTTTGATAGCCCAAAAAATTTACAAGAAATAATGGAACTTAGTGCAATGAGTTTAAGTGGAGTGAATAAGTAACCTATTAGATCTACAATGCTTAATTAAAAAATCAGACTGTTACTACATAAAATGAAATTGACCAAAAGATTTTAAATTGATCAATTGATCATTATTATGTTTGAACTAAACTAAAAGGTTGCAAGTTACAACGTCTTACCTAATAATCCCATGATGATAAAACGTACAATTAAAAAAATAATACAGAGTAGGTGAGAAAAAAATAACATGCCTATATAGAATAACCACTGCTTCGTCATAGAACAATTTAAATACTATTATTTGATACTTTCTTTAGCCAGTTTTTACTCTAAAATTAAATTAAACTTCAAAATTGCCCGATATCGAAACATCGAATTCAAAAACAATGAATTACTCTTTTGCCATTATATCATGTCCCAAAATCGTAAGGAGTGTGTTTGGGAAAGACATACTTGGGAAAACTAGAAAGCTGCTCTCTTTAATTGAAAGTGTTTCTACCTTAATACATTAAATAAACAGTATCCTCGTTTTAAATATAACTTATATTTTGGGAGGTATTTTACTTTAAGCGTGCAAATCGCATACAAAAACATGGCAAGTAAATAAACGCGTATTCCAACGGCAGCAAAAACCTTTGTTTAGGTTAACTGCTCAAATAAGAGGGCCTAGTCTTCTCTGGTTGAAAAAAAAATCAGTCACCACGATGAGTACAGATTTCCAAAATTATAGAACATTATATTTCCTGCCCACTTATACTGAATTTATTTGAGTGAAGAGTCTAAATTACTGTCAGTTATTTTTTAAAACGTCTCATTCTAAGTTGTGATAATTAAAATGTAAACAATACTTCACCTTAGACTAGAAGAAATATAGAGATCTGAGGTATCTCTTTAGAGTGACTTCAATATCTTTCAGAAAAAGGGTTGATATACCTCGTTGTAATTTTAAATGAATATAAAGCAAAAAAAGCAAGTCGACTTTATCGTCTCATTGCATATTTCAACGCAGATACTCGTACAAGAAACCCTGAAAAGAGGCGCTGAAGGCGCAAAATTACCAATCAGTTTTATGGTATGGCCACTCGTGAAGTTATTGGTATAAAATATTTTATGACAGAAAAACATGATTACTTTTGTGTTTTTTTGGGCAATAATACCACAATCGAAATAAAACGACGTATATTGAAGGAGAACCAAACGTTTCAAAGTCTATTCTGACATTCGCTGTCAATGGCTTTATATTTATTGATGTAAATTGCAAAATGGAAAATATAAAGTCATTGACAACGAAGTCAGAATAGACTTTGAAACGTTTGGTTTTCCTTCAATATACATCGTTTTATTTCGATTGTGGTGTTATTGCCCCAAAAAAAACACAAAAGTAATCAAGAATATGCCACAAACAACGTTTAGAAGACAATAAGAAAAACATGAGAAAGAAAAAGAATATACATCAATATATTACGGTTGCTAATTATCCCAGAAACAAAATAAAACTTATGTGAGGTTGAAAGTGATTTTTGGAGAAGACCAGCAAGGGAGACTAGACTCTAAAATATGAGAAAAGAAGAAATAAGAAGACACATTAAGTAGAACGTTGGGAGAAAACTAACAACTGAGTAGGTATGAACAAGTGAGACGATTGGGAGAAGTACGACTCACCAAAGGAATCTTAGAATGGACTCTCCCGGAAAAAAGAAAACGGAGTAGTAATGTCCGCGAGAAATCTAGCCGATAAAGACTGGCAGAATAGACAGGAAGGGCCATAAGGAACTCAAAGGCGTATAGCGCTATAAACGGGATTTAAAAGAAAACAAAAATATTCAACAGTATCTATTAACATAACGGGCAGAAATGGGAATTTTGGAGAAGAAGTTATGAAGTTGACACTATAGATCTAATAATAATTGATGAATTGAAAAATATATTTTAAAATTTTTAGAAGATAGCCTTGAAGTTATAGAAAAATTACTTTTGCAACTCATCTGTTAGGTTACCAGTTACCAATTTCCTCTTTTGGTTCTTCCCCAGTAAACTTCAGTAATTTTGTTTAGGTTTTCATAGAAACTGTAATCGATTCCCTATTTTCCCTATTTTTCAGGCTCAGTAGTATTACAAAGAGTAGTATACAAAGAGGCGGTGCGGGGTTTTTGTATTCCCCTATAATATCTATTAAACATTTTGATCTTTGAAAAAATATATTTCTGCATATCATAAGGAGAACGCACCTGATGCACTTGATGATTTTATTATTATTTCTTTTGTTCGCCAAAACGAAGTTCCATAGTTCTGTATCAGTAACAAATTTATGCTTATTTTGGATGTTAATTTGGGATTTTTACTCCTCATAATGGTTTCTGAAAAATACTGATAAGTTAAATAATTGAAAATCACGGAGTAGTCTCTAGGATGGGATTTGTCAACTGGTTTTCCTATATAATATGTTAGGATGTATTTTGTGTTATACTTATCTGTTTGATGTGACATTTTGATTCCTCATCAGGAATCGTTTCGAATTAATTTTTGAAGTGATTGAATAATTGAGTTTGAAGTTAAGAGGGGAACTAGTTTTCCGGGCAGTTTCCACAAACTGCTTTAGATACTACATCTTGATTTTCAATTACTTAACTGTATTTTTCAGAAACCATTGTGAGGAGTGGAAATCTCAAATGAAAATTCAAAATAACAATTTGCTTCCTCAATCATTTAGAAACTACTTAAATTTATGCTTATTTTCTTCCAGTAAATTTGGTGAACATAAATTGTTACAGATGGATGGCCAAACACAAGAGCGAAGCTTTCTGTTGGATGTACGGTACCTTAAAAATGAATTTAACACATCTTTGTGGAAGTACTAAATTAACTATCAGACAACATATCGATTAGGTAGCTTTTCTTTCCATCGTAAATACAATGTTTGATAAGATGGAGCTGTAATAAATTTAGTACTGGAATTATGACGTAAATTATTAAGATGATTGTGACCTGCCGATACAGGCAATACTTTCTTACCAAATTTACTCCTTCGATTTACTTTTTTAGAGAGCGAAATGAATCCTCAGAAGACTGCAATAATCAATTTAGTAGTAAATCTCACGTATAAATTTCTTTCTAGATCTAAAATTCAAATTATACATGATCAGTATGTTTTGTATACATTGAAATTTCTTATTTACTTGACTTTACAGATATTATTGAAATAAAACTTTATTTTATATATTTTAAAAATATATTTTAATCAGTTTAGAATAGTTTAAACGAATTATTAAAATAAAGGCGATTTTAATATAATTACTGTCATATTGCATTGAAAAAAATAATCAAAAAATCTTTAACTCAATAAAATTACTATTAACTAGTTATTATGGTCAGAATTTCCCTTATCTACCCTGAATTACTACTTACCTATACTCTTCATTGTAGATTTTGAAGAAGCTTTCCCCTCAAAAACTTCCTATAATCTCCACAAGCTAATATATTAATCTGCATAATGTATTTCATTACCATTGAAGTTTTTATTAAATATTTATAGTGTGTCCCTAGATGCAATACTTAATAAACTAGAACATCATTTTATTGGTTCTTAATTAGTATGAAAAAGATTCCTTTAATGCACCAAAAATTTGTTTCTCTCCTTACTTTAGTAGGTATAAAAGTAAAATTTATACTGTCGTCAAAATGTTTCATGTGAAGGTTTTTTTAAAAATGTGAATTGTGAACACTATAAAACCGAGGAGCAAAACTTAAAAAACCGGAAATATATGCGTAGACATTTCTATTTTCAAATATAGATCCGTCTCAGTTCATTATACGTTGCATATGGTATTCTACTTTCGAGACTAGTTATAATCGTATTATGTAAAACAATAATTAAAATAAATTTCATAAATGGTTCTTAATAAATATTCAAAATAAGGCTTTTTATCTGATCTTCGTCGTTTATATAATTTAATTAAACACTTTGCAATTGAAGTTCTGGAATTTTGAGAATTTCTTCATATATATGCCTTCACACGAAATCTCGTCTCTGTCTTGTCAATTTAAAAAAAAACATTCTCGTTTATGTCTCCGTCTCTTCTCCTAACTAGTTGTCTTGCCTCGTCCAACGAAATATCGTTTTTACAAGAACTTAATTTTAATATAATCTAAAACAAAGTAATTCTTTGTATTATAATTAATAAACTTGTAAATAGCGTCTAAAAACTATGTTTGTATATTTATCATTCAGAAATAAATTGATGTTTTTATGATGATTTTTGTTAAGGGTATTATAATAATAATGCTAGATTTATTGTCCAACAGGATAACCATTTACAGGACAATTAATGTCTGTTTATTTATAAACTTATTGCAAGAAGAAAATAAGTGAATGAGTTTATACAGTTATAAAGAACTATTTGAATATAAGTAAATATAAATTGTAACCCATAATCAATCTTAACCTAACGACATATTTAAATAAAAGTTTTTATTGGAATTATCTAAAATCTAGTTTAACGGATTATAATGTTAGTTAGTAAGGATATTGATTTTTCCACCGTACAAGTAGAACGTGGGGATGTATCGTGAGTTTAATCTGGGAATATGGATTTGGTAGAGGAGATTAGGAGCATCAATAAAGTTGTGAAGTAACTTGAATAGAAAAATTATGCCACTATTTATTCTACGAACTTGCACATAATCCATAGAGAACTGTTGCAGCAGAACAGATTGTTCTAATCCCCTTTCTGGGTAGGTCCCCGTTGATCTGTAGATTAGGAACTTTTCTAGAGGTTTAATATAACTCATATAATAAGTTACCCATACTATCGAAGCATATTCTAATTTGGAACGAACCACGAACGAACGAAATGTACAGAGTTTTTAACGCAACTTACTTAGTAAACTATTTACAGTTTCGAATGATAAAATCAAGAGGTTTAGTAGCTTGAGATTTAACATTATTTCTATGTAGGGCGTAGTTCAATTTACTGTCGAACATTATCCCCAAATCTCTAATTTCACTACATTCTGGTTAGCTCAACATTATCCATTTGGTAATAAAATAAAATAGGATAGGTTTTGTGGCTAAAGGCATACCTTACACTTACTAAGATTAAGAGATAGACAGTTTTCAATGCATCATTTTGAAACTATATTTAATTCATCCTGAAGAAACAGGCAATCCATGTGAGATTCAATGCTCAAGAAAATTTTCAGGTCATCAGCAAACATTAAGTTTCTGCACTCCAATGATATAGACAGGTCATTAATAAACATTAAAAATAATAAGGGTCCCAAATTAGAACCCTGTGGGACACCCGAGGTAGAGAAATATGTTCTAGAACAATAACCATTATATGATACATAATCACGTCTGTTTGATAGATAAGATCTAAGTAACTCGAGTAGAGAACCACTAAAGCCAAAATATTGTAATTTGTTAATAAGTAATGAATGATTAGTTTTGTCAAAAGCCTTGGAAAAACCAGTATAGATTACTACTTGGCGCCTGTTATAGCTTCAGCTATAAACTGTGTAATCTGAACTAAATTGGTAGTAGTCGTCCTATATTGCATGAAACCGTGTAGGTTTGGTGATATTAAATATTTGATTTGCGGATAAATCTATTTATATAAAGGAAGACTTTCGCAAAATTAATTAATATTGAAATTGGTCTGTAATTCTCGATATTGCCTCTATATCCTGCATTATTATGAAGTTTTATATTTATAGATAAGTTAATAATAAGTATTACAATAATTGGAGTTTTTTCTTTATTTCAGATACTAACAACATATTGATCAGACGAAGTTTATAGGTTTCAAATTGTGAAAGCAAAATCGACAAAGATAATTTTTTCGATTACGATTACTATTATGCATTTTTACAAACTGGAAAATTGATTAGCGCAAAAAGGATGACATAATTGCTTCTTTATCCCGTGAGGCCGTGACTATCAATTGAAGGTGAAGGTGGTTCAACAATTATGTCGAGTTGCAAATCTGCTGGAACTATAATTAGAAATGTAGTGTTTTGTGATATTGATAATGGAGTTGTTGTTGTTGACTTTGACCTTGGGGTTTTCGGAGGTGGTTTACCAAAGATATGTGGTTTGCATCAGTTGAAGAAGGAGCATCTGGTAAGTCGACAATTTACAGACATTTGCATAAGCTTTTCTATTTTTTGTCGTGCTTTTTTTTTCGTTTGTGAAAACTGGTGTGGAACATTATTCCTGATAGCTAATAGAAAAGACATTCATGTTAAATCAGAAGCGGTGACGCCATAGTCATTCTTCTCCATTTGTAAGCAAAACTTTACCAGCTCAACTTCTAATTCTTCTTCTAAAAAGGCAAAACAGGTTTTCGTCTCATTTTTCCAAAATGTTGCTATTGAGATGTCAAATCACTGTTTTTTATAACCAATTTCTTTCGTCCGTACAGTTTTATCAGCGTTTTTAATTCTCTCATCTACAAAATACAGGCAAATATTAAAGAAAATAAAAAATAAATTTAGAAAACTCATATACAATAAATTCAAAAATTAGGTAAGATACACAAATGTCGTCCTCGAGACGAAATTAGGTCCACGCATGGGGAAGTTATTAGGAATTTGCTTTTTGTATTCAACAAAAGCACATGTCATAACCTAAATTTTTCTTAGCGTTTTAAACCCAATTTAATAACGTTTATTTTGAAAAACAAAAATGTTTCAATAAGTCAAGGAGACATAGATTTAATTTAGTATGAGATAGATTAAAACTCACCTTGAACAGTTTTTTTCTTCCTTAGATATCTTCCTGTAGGACCCACGTTTTACCATCCCCTTTTAAAAGGGTCGAGTGTTGCGTCTAATCTAACGTTGATTCGGTATATCAAAACTAGAAGACTGGTTGGAAGAACGAAAAACAAATGGGTACGAAATTCGCTTCAGGATGGAATTTGGCGACTGTACCTTTTACAGCAAAATCAACATCCTAGAAATTTTATATACAAAACAACAAATCAAATCATCAACAAAAAAATAACAAACATCATAATACTTCTAATTTAAAAATAATAGACAAATTGAAAACAACTCTGAAATGATGAGTATTATACTCTATGTTACCGGTTTATCCGACAAAATTAAACGCACTGGACGTAAATATAAAATAAACATCGACAAAAGCTAATACAGTGTAGCTTGTGTCTGCGGAAATACATATACCGGTGAAACATCAACGCCCGCACAGAAAAAGGAACACCAAAACAAAGTCTCAAGAAGTCATATATACAGATCGACATTGACAAACCATGCACTGATTGATAATGGTATACACAAATTGAACAGGGATAAGATTGATACATTACTGTAAAAAAATCACACCAAGGAAAAACAAAAAAAAAATGAAGAAATTGAAACACTCTCTATAGAGATAAATGCAACTTGGCAAAAGATTCTGTCAAATGAACATCCGAAAGGAAAGTTCCAAATCAGTTAGCCAAGAACAAAATTGATAATTACGAAAATTCAAGGTTACCAAAGTCCTTTTAGCAAAAAATTGTTTGACAACGATACCTGAGAAGGAAATCGAAACGTCACATTTAAACAAATCAACATATTGAAATATCACACATATTACAATCCTCGACAAATCTGATTATTTTGATATAATTAATAACCTGATTACGAACGGACGGTGCGTATTCAAAATTAGTTAGAAATCCTTTATCAAAAATGACATTAGAAGTAGAGAACGTCCTTAAAGCATGCAAATCTATTTTAAGTCCTGAGCTGAAACGAAGATTACATGTTCCAGCGATTCCGAAATTATATGGTCTTCCAAAAATTCAGAAACTGGGAAAACCAGTACATCCGATTGTTCCAGCGATTGACATCTTATAAGTTAGGGAAGGAGTTAATAAAACGATTCGAAAATTTACCTTGTCCGGAGCAAAACTTTAGCGTAAACAATTCTTTAGAGTTTATTCAATTTATACAAAAAGTTTGGCTGCAACCTGGAGAAATTTTGGTATTGTTTGATGTTGTTTCCTTATTTCCAAGTGCACCCATTCCACAAACTCTGAAGTATCTGGAGGACTTACGGCGTGAGAAATCTTTTTGTGGGATATAAATTAAGTATTAAAAATGTTATTACTTTATAATGTAGGGTAACAGTAGGTAGGTAATTAAGGATTTTCCTAATTTACATAATTTCATTATATAAAATCTGTATTATTTGTGAAATCTGTTATTTAGAATTCAGGTACTGTTATATAGAATTCAGGTACTTGTACTAATTACTGTAAGTTGCTAATAGTTTACTGGTAGGTATAAATTAGAGAAAATTGTAATTTAGATTTAGTTTGGTTTACTCCTTGATGGTGATAATTTAGAGTTGTTGAAACGGCGTTGAGCGTTTAAAATATAGGTTTGGTGTTAGGGTGCAAGACTGTGTTTTTTCATTTAAGACACACCAAAGGTCCCACAGCATTTCCACACATAGTACAAAGGAAAACTAGTTGACAAAACCGTAGACATGTTTGCTCTCAGTTAATCCTGCCAGAGAGTTTTTTTTATAAGAAATCAACTAGTGTTTCGAGCAATTTACACAAATTGCCCCTACTACACTCAGGGGCGGATCCAGAAGAGGGCGATCGCCTCCTCCAACATTCTCAAGGTCAGTAAGTTCGACACAAAATCGAGAACAATCTTACATTCAATGGGTTAAAATAAAGTAATTCGACTTATTTTAATAGAATAGGTCAGGAAATACAGAGTATCTAAAGCCATAGAGAACTCCCCACTACTTTGTTTTAATTTCTTTGAAGCTGGTCTCTACACTTTGATTTTCGATTATATCCCTCATCTGTTTTTCAGACATCGTTGTTAGTAGAGAAAACCCATCTGAATATTCAAAATTTAATATGATTATTCCTGAATCGTTCAGACATTACTTAGTTAAAAATAGTTTAAAAATCGCTTCACTTAAATATTTTATTTTGGCATTTGTAGAAAAGGTTATTTATACAGATTAACGAAAAACGACATAGGTTTCTTTAGTTTTCTGCAGTCTAAGGATTCTAAGGTCTCATAAGCAACTATCACAGTATGTAAAGGTAGACAAACTGTCTACTACTAGTGTCGAGTGCGTTTAATTAGTTACGTAAATAATTACGCGGTATTTCAATTCTGGCGGCGATTCTAGCATAACTATTCATTAATAATTTATATAATTATTCACCTATCGAGCTTTAATTATATTATTGGAATTAATTCGTGAAATAGCTTTAATGACTAATTGCTTTAGGTGATTGTCTGATGGATGGAATCAGATGTGATGCCAGAACCGGATATTCACATTTCAAAAATAGATTATATTTATGTTGAATAATTTAATATATTCACTAACAAATTGTTTATGCACGAATTTCTCCAGATATATTGAAGACGCTATAGGTGAAACAATTTTAGTTTGCATTTTATTTTAATGAAATGGATGGATCCGCGAAAGTTACTCGGCATGTAACGAACTTTCCTAAATGAATTTATTCACAGAGCTATCAAATTTAAATAAAGCACAAACAAATATATTTTTGATTATTAATACAACAAATGGCAAATGTTTATTTCCACGCTAATGGTTATAGTATAGTAATTTATTAAGTTTATTTTGTTTATTGCACACTGAATGAAGTGGTTACATTCTGGATAAAATCGTTAAATAGATGTTGTCAAATTACGTTGTGGATAATTGTTTCGTAAATTTTAAAATGAAAAACCGCATTGGGTTGATGCAATATGTTTATCAGGATTTGTCTCTGGGTATTAGTAAGTATTATAACATTTGATACAAGTGTAGTATCAAATAGTAGGAGTAGGACAACAACATAGTCCGGCCCCAAATAGTAGTTGATAATAAACATATAATAATGTATAATAATAGATAATCTGGATCGATAAAAATAGCAGTGGCAAAAACAACATTTGTGAAATTTCACATCAGAGACTAGTATTAAAATCCTATATATGCCACATAATATCATACGAGACATGGTTATTGAAAACAAAATCTTCGGAACGCTTTGAGACGCTTGAAATTTGGACCATTCGTAGACTCTTAACGAGTGCTCGAATGAAGGAAGCCTATGACATCAAAGCCGGGGGTGGAGAATTCCAAGTTGATGATCTTGTTTGGTTATATAAGCCGCAACGTCGTCGTGGATATTCGCCCAAGCTACAGAGATCTTGGTAGGGGCCGTACCAAATTGTGAAGAAAATCAACGATGTTGTCTACAGAATAAAGAAGCTACCTCGAGAAAAACCAAAAATGATACATTTCAATAGGTTAGCTCCTTCTGCCGGCAGTCATGACAGCGAAGTTGACCAAGCCCAAGTCCACAGCATCCAACCACCCGATGACGCAATGACCTTCGAACAGTTTATGGCACTGTACTCTGATGGGTAGAAAGTGCAGCACGACGTAACAAGAGAGGAACCCCGAGACCTGTTTGAGGTGCCCATAAAATATGCCCTGGCTCATTGTGTGGCTCGAGATATCCGGATCTCCAGAGGAATAGCCAAGGTGTTTGCCAAAAGCACGGCCAGTTCCAGAAGCTACGGGAGCAAGATCCAGTGGTAGGAAAGGTCCTTCATCTCGAAGATAAACAACCAGTGAGTATCAGAGACATCTTTTATTTGGTAACGAAAACGTTCTCGCAGGACAAGGAATTGAGGAATGTGATGATGGAAAAGAATCTGATGAAATTGGCAGTCCCAAAGATAGCCTGCGGGTTGGATGGACTGAATTGGAGGGTGGTGAGAAGTATGATGGAAACAATCTTTCGATTCAGTGGTATCGACATCCTGGTATGCTGCCTCAATATTCGCAGCCCAGGTTCGAAGACCGTTGACTGTTACTTCCACCAAACTTTCCGTTGTCGAAATGGAGAGTCCTGCAAATATCGTCACACCAGAAAGGATTCTAGGACATTCCGGGACGAAATGTTCTTAAGGAGGAGGCAATTTTACGAGAATTCATCCGACAGCTGGTGCAATCTGCCATCAACCAATTCGTGGAAGGGACATTAATCCGATATTTCTGGGAATCCGAAATGTTTTGCCTCTCAACAGGCCGACCGCTGCCGTTACTGGGAATTCCCTTGAATCTTCCAGAACATTCCCGATAGTTCGTTGACTTGCCAGAATAATTCCGAGAGAAATATATAAATATTGACAGCTGGCGATGAGATTCATTCAGTTTTCGACGGTCGTATACTTAAGTAGATATAAATTGTAAATAGGTCTGTGAATATAAATTGTGTTAAAGTAGTGGAAATAAATTAGAATGAGTTGGATTATGTTTTTAAATAAATCCAAGAACTGAACTGAACCCGTGTGTGAAAATAAAAACGTTACACGGTTAACAAATGAGAAAGAACTAACGAGAACTGCTACTGACCGTGAACTACAACAAATTATACAACAACGAAAAATCTCGTAATTGGAACATATACTCCGGATCATTAAATATTGTTACGAAATTTACCCAAAGCCGACCTTGTTTCATTTCAGTACGACAACAAACGCTATGAGATAAAAAAAAACAGTTCTCGAAAAGACTCGGCAGCGGAAGGAGTGATGGTTGATTTTATGAAAGTTCAGATATACCGCGACGACTAGCGTATATGGGAATGTTATTGTCATATTTGAATCAGCTGTTTTAATGTAAATAAAGTTCTAGAAAAGTGAAAGTGAATATTAGTTTTATAATTTTAAATTGAACCCACGGACTTTACAACAATTTGGTGTTAGAAGTGAAGGATTAAGTGCAGTTAATCGTAATTTGATTTATGGAAACTCGTAGTATGGAAAAAACCGACGAAACTACCAAAAAAATTATCAAACAGGTTACGGAGGGACTAGACGAAAAAATAGCACAGATTCTAGAAAAACGTGACAAGAAGGAGAAACAACATCAAGAAGAAATTCAACAAAGGTTAGTGAAATCTTTTGATGATAAACTTAAAGTTGAATTAGGAAATCTTGTCACTAATATCGATGAAAAACGTAAAATAGAATTAGAAAATTTTGTCACTACGATGAAAAGTGAACAACAAAATCTTGTTTCCACGATGAAAAGTGAACAACATAATTTAATTGAAGGATTATTCTCGAAATTTGAAGAAAAACAAGATTGCATTGAATTAAAACGACAAAATGATTTTAAAGTAACTGAAGAAAAAAAAAACAACTGCAATTTGAACAATTAATGCAAATTGTATCGCAAGTTAATGAAACAGTTAATGAAAGAATGCAAATAGTTGAATCCGACATAAAAGAAATAAACGACGACATAAAAATGCTAAAAAATAATGTGGAGGCCCTTGAAACCAAAGTAGATGACATCGATTCCATACAGAGCCAGGTGAAATTTGAAATCAGTGCTATTCAAAGTAAAGTAGAAACAGAAACTAAAAAAATGCAACAGGACTTACAACGAGGAAAATACCAGAACAACGTGAGTACTAAAGGTTCTGTTAGCAAACCACCCACATTTGATGGCAGCTCATCTTGGCCCATGTATAAACGACAATTTGAAGCCGTAGCTACAGCTAATGGATGGGATAACCAAGAAAAATCCACGTCTCTGGTAATTTCGTTAAGAGGTCCGGCCCTAGAACACCAGGTATACCAAGTCCAACTGAGTGGAAAAACGCAAAAATCCGGTGAAAGCCTCCAAGAATTCGAAGCAGAGATTAGACGGTTAGTTGGCCACATGGAGATTCATAAACGGCAACAGAGATGTGGAAGTACAAAGAAATTTAAGACTGAGTGGCGTCAAGAAGAGTAGTGAAGCTCTGCTTCGGACTTTGGAAGTAGAGGCCGTCGTGAACATGTCCAAGCCGAGGGTCCGAGCAGTTTCCTTCAACCAGGAAGAGTCAGAGTCACCATTTCAAGCGCTGCTTGCTGGCCTGAACAAAATATTAGAACGGTCACAAAGAACTGGCACCAGAGGGGCATGTTACCGCTGCGGACGGACAGGGCACTTTCAACGTGATTGTCAAGTGAGGCCACCTGAACGATCACCGACCAGGGGAAACCAACAGAACAGCCACATGTCCAGGGACCATCAGCCAGTCAGCATAGGGGGGCGAATG